>CM021110.1:241220833-241820833 GCA_007115665.2 Sequoiadendron giganteum | reverse complement strand
TATTGTGGACCACTATCTTAGACATTATAATATGAAGCTCTGGGCATACAAGACATATGATCCTGAGGGGTTCATAGCCTAGTTAATGAGGAGAAATAGGGGAGGTCAATATGTTCAAACCTACACTATGCTTGAGGACCTCATTATAAATATTTTTGACCTTGATGTCCAAGCTATCAGAATGAGGAAGTGGGTGTTTTTGTAAAATTGGAAAGAGAAATTAAGATAAAAGAGCCTAATTTTAAAGCTTTGTCGGATATTACTAACCAAATTTTGAAGATTGAAGATGTGATTCAAAATTTTGACAAAGTAGTGGCAAAATTAAAGGAAACAAAAGTTGTGAAAGATGAGGGGAAGACCCCTATGACAGAGGAAGATTCAGTCGTGCAGCCTTCCAAGAAGGCGCACATTTATTCAAGGAGGAAAAGCAAAATAAAGAAGAAGTAAAAAAGTGTAACTCCTACATAGTAGCAACTACCTCCATTGTCACCGCAACATTCTTCTACCCTTGAAATAATCAAATTGGATTCTTCAATTAGAGAATCATCCCCTCCAAGGGAGCCATCAATAAAGAAGCAAAAGGTTGAAGCTTCTGGTCTAGTTGACTATCCTATAGAGGAGTCAGATGATGAAATTTCTATAACTGATGAGGAAATCATGCAGGGGATGTCATCTCCTCAAGGGGAAATAATATCATATACTTTGAGCCTTAGGCTAAGCAAAGCTGACCTAAGTGGAATAAATAATAGTAAGGATGTCAGATTCCAATCCTATGAAATCTTTATGGAAGATGATAAATTTTTCAAGACACAAGCTTTCCAGGAATATCTATGGAGAGCAATGAAAGATGAATATGCAACATTGGTGAAAACAAGGAGAAATGAGAGACCTGAGAAGACCCAAAAGGTTGTTGAAACCAAGGTCTTAGATGAAATGTGGTCCAATAATTTGAAAATTCTACAGAAGAGGGTAGGGAATTGGTGAGAAAAAGTGGAGTGTTATTACTCCTAGAATGAGACCTGGCATCAACAATTGCTTTTGAAACTGTGAGAAGACAAGATGCCCCCATTTTAACAGTGAAGAAGAAGTCACATTGGATTTGCAGGGGTCATATTTTAGTCAACAGTGGGACACTCTTGCTATTTGGGCTTTAGCCCCAAGCACTAAAAATCCTAAAGTTGCACAACCTGCCCTAGGTGTAAGAGGAGGCTTAATCATAAAAAGTTTTAGATACATTTTACTTGCAGGAAGCAACCATGAATTTTAATATGGCACAATTCACCAAAGCCACAGTTGAGTTATTAATGGAGGAAAGGTATAGTTTTAGAACCAAATATAATGAGGTGGTTGTTAAGTACAACTCGAGCCAACAAAAGATGAATCAAATGCAAACTCAAATGGCTCTGTGGAAACAACAATTCCAAGCATTGCAACTTGGTACCTCACATGCTACAATCTTGCCTCCTTCCCCATTTCTTTCAACTCCTCAAAATAAAGAGGAGACTACCCCCATTGAATTTGAAGATGTACAAATGGCTTAATCAGATCCCAAATCATCAAATGCCCCTCAATTTGAGGAAGTTACCAAGGAGGAGTTGATGGAAAAGCTCAAGACTTATGAAGATAGGATGGATGATCTTGTTCATTTGAATAATATGAATATTGTGACAATAGTGCTTTAGCACTTGAATAAGGGGGTAGAGAAAAGATTAATTATTATTCATGCTAGTTATTCTTTGATTTTTGATGCCATTAAGAACCTTGATAGAGATAAATAGATTTATATTCCTTTAATGGATAAATGGATTCCAAGGGCTCAAATGTTGAGGGATGTGGTTGTTGCATCCTCTCATGATGCATATAAGCCTCCAAAGATACTTCTAACCCTAAGATTTGTAACAGATACAATTGGTTCTCAAGGGTTGATTGAGTCTTTAAAGGTGAAGATTAGAGAATTGGTTAATAAGTTCAATGATTGGAACTTTGGTCTTCTTCCATACATTCTAAATGAGAAGGGTGAAGCTAAGTCCCTACAAGAGTGGAAAGACCGGGTATCTCAAGTGAAAAATTCCCAACCCAAAACAACATGTGATGAAATGGGTTTGGATATGCTAAGGAATAGTATGGACAGGCTCATGCATACAAGGGATTTCCTTGAAGATTTTGATAAAGAGAAAAATCAAGTGGTAGTCAAGTATAGACCATACAAAAAAAAGGTAGACGATATCATGGGATTTGACTAGCCTACAGAGGAATATTTTTCATTATGGAAGTCTAACTATATTGAAATATGAGACATATAAATTGCTGCAAATGGGAGTGGGTGACAACAATTTTGGTTGGTGGTCTGCAATAACAAAGTTCAGAAGGGAAGTGCAATACATAGTCTAGAATGAGTATAACTAGGCCTTGGCTATATCAATGTTCAAATATTTCATTTTTTCAGTTTCAAATGTGGTGACAAGGATTGCAGATGTGGAATTACTTTGGTATATTCTCTCTTTCACTTTATATTTTTCTTCTACAAGTTTTTAAAGCACATAGACTACAATGTTTTCTCATGGAAAAGATTACATTGCACTAAATAAAGGAGCCATTTTGAAGGCAGGAGAATCTTCACCAACAAATGGAAATGGTTTTTGTCTCATATGAAAATCTCTGTCGTATTTGGAAATGTAAATGTAACTGCCTTTGGGGATGTTTTGAAATTCAAATTCAAATGTATTTCAATTGTAAATGTGACTAAATGTGTAATTTTTCCAAAAGCTTGTTTGCTCCCTTGTTCTTATAAAAAGGAATTCAAGGCCAATTGCACGAGTCTTTGGTTGAAAGAGCTTTTGAACTCATGTAAGAGAATTTTATAAGTCAAGCACAAAGAAATAGAGTTAGTGTTGAGTCTTAGGTATGAATTCAAGTCCATAATAGGAATAATGGTTTTACAGTAGTGATGACATTTGAATGAGAAAATGCATATTCTAGAGAAAATTCTCTCCTTATGTATTTTATCATATGAATTATTAATAAAATGATCAAGGATAATTCTATTGGTCTTCAATAATTTTGGTTGAATGTATGATTCTGTCTATGCTTTAATTCAAATAATTAATTAAAATTCTCTAATGAAATCATAGGTTTGTATTATTGACTATGAGGATTTGATAAGTAGTTCTTGTTCTGGGAGTTTTGAGTTGTTTTATTGTAATGCAATATCACAATAGTTTGCAAATGTCGATTTGGTTCATTGTTGTATTACATTTTGTTTCAAATTTGAATTCATTGCCCATGGATAAGATATTGTTCTATCAATTTGGTTAACTTTGAAGCTAGAGTCGGCCTTGCCTTTCAAAGAACAAATTCTTAAATAAAATCATTCATACACCTTAAATTTTTTTAAAGTTTCATGAGAAGTCATCCATTCTCTGCTTTAGATGATTATTTTCTAGAGAATTAGCCAAATTCTTGAAGGATTTCATCTAAGTTGCAATCTATGGGAATGCATCTATTATTTACAATTTTGTGATAAATGGCACAAGAGTATCATTAAGTACATTGTAGGGATCACCCTCTTGGGTCTTGAAAATCCCGAAGTGCAGAGGGAAATCCTAGCAATATTTCACCTAATCGTTGGCCAATCCTCGCCATTATTGATCATTGAATTCTAGAAAATTCATAGACAATAGGTGAGATCAATTTTGGTTTATTAAAAAAAATCAACACGTACATTGTGGGATCACCCTCCCGAGTTTTGTAGAGCCTGAAGTACAGGAGGAAAGAATTGTTTCTTTCACTCGTTTGTTGGCCAATCCCTTCAGGGTGCTAAGAATTGGAAATGGAAATTTCATAGGCTCCTTTGAAGATCATCTTGGTTCTTAAAAACCAACCAACAGGACCTTACCCTTAGAAAGCCCTAGGTTGAAAACCTAACAGCCCTAATTTAAATGGTTGAGGATTACCAAGAATTTTACGCTAAGGTTTTAGGATAATAGGGTTTTAGAAAACCCTAGGTTGCAGACCTATCAGCCCTAATTTAACCAGTTGAGGATTACCAAGAATTTAATATTTCAAACTGTAGTTGATATTTTATATTATATTCCTTGAAATTATGCATCAGATTGAACAAATTAAAATATTATTAATTATTTCATATTTTAATTGTGTTAAAAATTTACTTAGTGATTCATCACTCAACTGAATGCTTAATAACATATTAACAATAGTAGCATATACAACAATGAACATCAGCAATCGTTTAATGTGTATTTAGTAGTTGAAACCAAAAATTTTCTTTAAATGATAAAATAAATAATATAGATAATTGAACATCAACACATTACTGAATTTGAGTTTTTTTATTGATTTTCAAATGAAGGAATACATAGAGGCATTGGAAATGCAGAGTCTTACTCAAAGACAACTTTGCACAGAGTTGAGTTAGAACTTGGAAACTCATATTATCAATATCAAATCATTGTATTACCTTTTCTAGAAACTTCCATTGTTCATGTGGTGGAATTGTCATTTGTTCTAACTGATGTTGTTTGACTTGAAGATTTGTTAACAATTCATGATTAAAATTGGAACCTGTCTTGAATTCTTCAATCAAAATTGTATTCAAGATTATTAGTGGTTTCATGGAATCCAAATAGTTCACCACATCTGGGTTCTAAGAAAACTGGTCCAAATCAATCTTCCTTGCACCCTCCATCTTCTTTCTAAAATCATTCTTTCCAATGAATCACTCATTTGTGTCAAAAGCCTTTGGAAAACCAATCTCTATGAAGTTCCTTACCTTTTCATCTATATTCTTCATCTTGTTTGCAGCCAGATGCACAAATTCTTTTGTTTCATGCATTCTCAAACACTTTTGAATGATAGATGACAACATCATTGAGGCAGCAAGCTGATTATTAATCTCTTTTGATTTCAAGTCATTGTCATTGGCTTTGTAGACCATTTGTTGAACTTGATTTGAAAATTTCTCTAATGCCAACATATTTTTGTTGTCCACTAAATATTTATTGAGCTTCTTATAATGTAGTCTGATAGCATCAATCAGTTGAAATAATTCACACAAATGATCAATCCTCTACAATATTTCATCCTAGATCTTTTGTTTCATATGCCTCATTGTTTCTCTACAAAATGCAGTGAACTTATTTTGACAAGAGTTAATTTTATTTTTTTGCTTCCATCAACTCTACAGCCAATCTTTCATTTTATTTTCTCTCTTTCTCCAATTTGTGTTCCCATTGTTCATTTCCTTTCCCAATGCTTTATCTTAATTTTTTTGAAATCAATTTTTCCTCATCATATTTATTTTTTCTCTCATCTAAACTTTTCTTTAGTCCATTCACTTCTCTCTCATTTTGTTTATCCTCTTTGCTTATTGATGTAGAGGTATATTTTTTAATTATTTTTTCTAATTTATTGCTTTTGTTATCAGCTGATTTCCTCTTCTCTTTCTCATTTGCTAGGTCAGCATATAACTTTTTTATTTGAGTTTGCAACCTTTTTTCTATCTCTTGCTTTAGCAATGATGTGTACACCAATTCATTGTTCTTCTTTGATACACTAATTTTTTTAGTATTTTTGAGTCCAAAAAAGTCGAGTTGTAAACTACTCACCTAAAATTTAGATCAATCCATCTAATCTGTTGGTTTATTTTGAACTATGGGAACAACACTCATGTACTCCATGATTTATTTATTTCTGTCAAATGTGGGTAGTACCATGTTTGTTACAAGCTCTTAAGTTATAGTGGACGCACTCTTCATCAATTGCTTTTCATTTTTATATAATTTTGATTTCTTTTTAAAATCTTCAATGTAATCAAAATTTGGGGATGTAGGAATAATGGAATGCTTGAGTGGTGAAGGAATAGGATTACTTGCAATTTCTAACGTTGTTGCAACCACACTAACTGTGAGATTCGAAGTGCCTGGAAATAACTTCTCTATGGTGGAAATGGTAGTTGTTGCTGGACTTGGACCTATCAAAATCATTTGTCTCTTATGTGTGCCTTGATCACTTGGTGTTTGTGTAGCATCTTGTATTGTTGTACTCTTATGTGTAATTTGTTGTTGTAGCACATTTTGACCACCACTAGTACTACTACCCATACCATCACCACCAATGGTAGTGGAAGTTGCACTAGGTTCTCCACCATGGACATGTCAAAGTTGTGATTGTATTTGATCTTGAGGATAAAGATTTGAGGCTATAAAAAAATCAATTATTTCAGCTTTACTTGTATGCCCTTGGTCTATTTTATCAGCTCCAAGGCCTCTCTCATCAATAGGTTTTCTATGGTCTACATCTATTATCGTACAAATGCCTTCTCCTTGGGACCTCAAACCACCACCTTCATAACCCATTTTTTTGGCTATGGCTGCTCTTGAAGTATATGCTTCTTTTGTGGCCTCACTTAAACCAGGTTTGACATAGATTTTTTCTTCCATATCATCATTAGGTTCATCATTAGTTTCTTGATCTTCACACTCATTGGGATGCTCTATATTCCACAATTTTCTAAACTCGTGATATTCTTCGTTATCTCCAAATTCTGCAAGAGTTCTTGGTTCACCTAGCTCCTTCCTCATAGACCAAATGGTAGTAATTTTTTATCGTGACAAATTTTTATCCATAACTTCCTTATCTAGAGAATATAGAATTTTTACTCTACAAAAGGGTTTATCACTTTTTTCATTAAAATTGTTGTACCTCCTTATTGTCTTTCAATGCAATTCCATAATTTCTATTGACAATTGTTCAAAAGAAATACCTTTCTCAACAACACTTTTCTCCATTCTATTTTTACCTCATCCCAAGAATCCTTGTTTCTCAAGTTTTCAAGAAAGGGTTTACTTTGATGTTGAATTCTACTTGCAGCACTCCTATTGGCCACAATCATTGATTTAATGGTGTCACATAGATCATACTGCAAGTGATAGACATTATCAAAATTACAAAATTTTAAAAGATCATGTTCCACACTAAATGATTTTCTTTTGAAAGTGAACCCTCCATATGAAAAAGGTAAAGAAGGAAATAAGGTCTTCTTTTGTTGATCGGAAAAGTGTATTTCATCAGTACTCTGCATCTACCTTACATATTCCAATGCAAAGACCCTTTTTGTCACATGTATTGGAAGTTTGTATGGTTCTACTCCCAATCCATAAAATCTTAGCTCAGTATATTCTTCCATTAAGTACCAATCAGCCAATTATATTTCTTTTCCTAGTTGAATGCAATTTCTATATGACATAGGCAATCTAGGCATTGGAGTATTTGTAATTTCTTGATGCAATGGAGCCAAAAATTAGTCTACAAAATTATTGTAGTTTGTTCAAGAATCATGCATCCTTATGTCAATGGTCCAATAATATATTGGAGCCATTTTTTTCTATAGCATTAATATAGGGTTGAATCTAAAGCTTGTTGGTCTGAAACATTCTACTAAATTTGAATAGAAAAAATAGCACAAGTAGGTTGTGAACCTAAATGTATTAGTGGAATTTGAGTGTGCAACTCTTTTAATAATTAAAAATTGTTCATGCATGGATTATACAATGTGCTCAATAAAGTTATATTTGATAGTTTTAGATGGAAAATCAAAATGGATATTATATACCATTTCAAGGAGGCTTGCACCCACTTCCTTATTGCTATCTAGTCCAAGGCAAAATGCTAGCATGGAAATAGTATCCTCAACCCATGGTCTAAAAATATCAAAATCATAAGGATGCTTATGATTACCTTTCAATTTGTTTCTAACTTGCATGTTATCTTGAACTATTTTATTTATGAAAGATTTTTTCTCCCTTTCATCCACTGCTTCATAATCACTAGCAAGCTTTTCTAGGTCAATGTGGAAATTTCCAATTTTTTTGGTTGTAAACCCCAAAACTTTTCCAAGTTCTTCTACATTAATGGACAACAATTCTTATTTTTTATCTTTATTAACAGTTACTCCTTTTTATCATCATAATTTTGGGCACATTTCATGATAAATTCTAGGCAAGGGAAAACCTCATGTAACATCATGCACCCTAATCGAGCTACCCACGGTGCACTATAACTATTAACTTGTATTTTCTTTGAAACCTTATTCTCAGATAAAAATATAAGTTTTGAAGTACATCTACCATAGATTTTAGGAACATAAATATCATGGTATTCATCAGTGAAGCCTAAGGTTTTGATCAATCCAACATAATGTATTTTTTTATCCAATTTTTCTCTAGTGGTACTAGTGGTAGACATGATTATACAATATGAATTGTGAATTCCCTCTTAGTACTCCTTAATTTTTCTTAATTATTAGTTTGAAAAAATAATATTTTAAGAAACAATGAAACGTAGTCATAAGAATTATATCTTTCACTTACCCAAATTTTGATTGTTGAAAAGATTAATACTGACAAGTGTGGATTGGCTTTGTTGGAAGTGGAACCCAGAATCTTGCTAGTGCACTGCAATGAAAAATCTAAAATCTCCCTATGTGCTGACCCTCTCACTTAAAAATAAAATCACTTAGTAGTAGAAATTTTTTTTAAACATTAAAGTGAATGAAACGTCAACGCGTTTCTTTCGGACTACACAATTAGTACATGGTTATTCTGCATTGACAACAAATTCTAAGTCGTTGATCTTTGTAAATCTAACGGTTATAGGGTGATTTTTGAGGTTTCGTTCGCAAGCGTAATGATCTGTGTATTTCATTCTGGAATGCAACTACAACCATCCATTAAATACTCATCGAACGGTTGAGTAATTTATGATATAAACAATAAACATGTGTTTTAAAGTTGTTTTAAACTTTAGTGTGCTAGGATTGACATCAAGGCCAAGGGGTCGATAACTTAACGTTGCAAAGTACTTAATAAAATAAATAATGATATCGGGAACCAGCGGAGAAGGTCAATGAAAAATTAGAAATCAATAACATTTCGATAAACCCTAGCAAGAGTGACAAATTTTAGTGTTTATAATATTTTTTCTCAATTTGATGGCAACTTTATTTTTCATTTGTATTGCTTTATGTTTTAAATCTACATGCAAATATTTCATAAATAGATAATACTTAATTTCTTAAAGGAAAAAAATATGATTTGAATAGATTCGTAGACAATGAACTTAGAAAATAATTCTTTACTGTAAATGAATAACAAAGAATAACACAACCATTAATTTTATTACAACTTAATTACAATGTTACATTATTAAATATCTTTTTAAAGATGAGTAGTGCATGCAAGCTCCTATTTTGTACAAATGACATATGTCACTTTACATAGACACAATTGATTCCAAGCTTCTATCGGTGACAACATAACACAAATGTGGCTCTAAAACTAAATGCATAGGGCTTGCCTAACCGACCATGCTATGGAAATGGGAGTTGTGAAGATAAAAAAAAATGTACCTATCATAGCTTCCATGCATCTGGATAGCTCACAGTGATTTTGTGAAAGCATTTATCTCCATCAGAGCTCTTCATCTTGCTTCAAAACCTGTCTAAGAATTCAAGTGAACCAGATCAACTTCTTTCTAATTCCACCCATTTTGAACTTGAAGGAAAATGGTCTTTACTCTGTAACTACAAAATTGGAGGTAGGAGAATTTAGAGTATCCCCAATAATACCACATCATCTTCCAACTTATTAAC
This sequence comes from Sequoiadendron giganteum, assembly GCA_007115665.2. Taxonomy (NCBI): domain Eukaryota; kingdom Viridiplantae; phylum Streptophyta; class Pinopsida; order Cupressales; family Cupressaceae; genus Sequoiadendron; species Sequoiadendron giganteum. The sequence goes on along the minus strand of CM021110.1, from coordinate 241,811,166 downwards.
CTTACAAAATTAAAACCCTTATGACAATTCAAAACATTGCACTCAATAGTAAAGCCTTTAGCCTTCAACGAATGATTTCAGTTGTGCTCATTATCCCTATTTATGGGCCACCAGTAACACTACTAGCCAAAGCCATGTTTACTTGTGAGTCATCTGAGGTTGGGTATAATGATAATCGTGCAAACCAAAAACCCAACTTAATTGATTCATGTATGGGAATATGTGCCAAGTTTCATTTTGATTGGCAGCTAGCTACATGCAAATTGTACCTCAAGCTGACATGCTATCAAAATCACCACTCAAATGATATGAAATCATTACAAATCTTGTTTCAAATGATCATTGGATTAATGAAATCATCATCTATAGTACGTCATGTAGTTTTCAATATCAAGCTATCCAATAAATCGCTTTGGATGTACATATGACATTAATCTGCAGTATCACAACCACATTATCTTCAAAGAAAGAAAATTCAGAGGATATATAAAAATTGATAATAAAAAAAGAATGTGCCACATTTCATACTTTCTACCATTTTCAGTATCAAGTTATCAAATCAAACATTTCACTCATTAGGCAAGTGCACAAAGATGGGTAGCAATTTTGTGGCTAATTTACTTTTTCATCCCGAAATAGCAAAAACGCAAGCATGTTATAGTAAAAAGCGCTCTCATTATGGCTTGGTAATGACCAAGCCTAGGATTGATCATTACCAAGTCATAATGCGAGCGCGTTATAACACACTCGCCTTATGGTTTAAATTTCAAAAAATACACGCATTTTGAGTTCAAAAAATATGCATTTTTTGAAATCAAAAAAATGTTTCCAAAACACGAGCGGATTATAACGTGCTCGTGTTTTGGTCTACATTGAATTTTCTTTCTTCTCTTTTTCTTGTCTCTTTCTTCTTGTTATCTTTCAGGGAAACTATATACATGAAATAAACATTTAAGTATAAGTTCACATTTGCATATGGACATTCACTTTCTTATACTTTAAGTTATATTTCATGTATATAGGCAGGATGTTCGAGAGTGGTTTCAGATCTCTAAGAGTTATAATGCAAATTCTAGTTTTTGGAAGATCTGAAAAATTTCAAACAGTCAAATTTTAGTAGTCAACATGTCAAATTTCAGTAATCAGGAGGTCAAATTTTAGTAGTCAGCAAGTTGTATCATCTTTCTCTCTCACTCTCTTCTTCTCTCTACTCTTTATCTCTCCACTCCCTCTCTCTCCCTTACTCCCTCTCTCCCCTCTCTCTCTCACACACCCCTTTATCTCCTCCATAAATCTACCTCCCTCCCTCCCCTCTCTACTTCTCTCTATCTATTCCCTCTCTACTTATCTTTATCTCCTCTCTCTCTCTCTTTACCTACCTCTCCCTCCATCACTTTGTATCTCACCTATGTCTCCCTCCCTACCTCTTTCCCTCTCTACTCTCTATCTCTCCTCTCCCTCCCTTTACCTACATCTCTCGCTCACTCTCTATCCCTCTCTTCCCCCTCTTCCCCGTCTTTCTCTCTAAATCTCTCCTCTCTATCTCATAATTCTCCTCTCTCTCTCTCTCTCTCTCTCTCTCTCTCATACACCCACACACACACAAATCTCTATCTCCATCCCTAACACTCCCTCCCTCCCTCCTTCCCTCTCTAATTCTCTTTATCTCTCCTCTCCCTCCCTCTCTTGACCTCACCCTCCCTCCCTTTCTTTTTGTCTCTCCTCCAAATCTCTCTCACTATTTTCCCTCCCTCCCTCCCCCTCTTTCTCTCTCAATTTCTCCTTTTCTCTATCTCACCATTCTCTCTCTCACTCACTCACACACACACCTCTATCTCCCTCCCTCTCTCCCCTCTCTACTCTTTATCTCTCCTCTCCCTCCAAAACTCTCTCTCTATCCCTCTCTATCTCACCTATATCTCCTTCCATACCTCTTTCCCTCTCTACTCTCTATCTCTCCTCTCCCTTCCTCTACCTACCTCTCTCTTTGTATCTCCATCCCTCTCTTCCTATCTCACTCTATCCTTCTATTTATCCCACCACTATCTCTATCCCTACCTCTCACTCCCTCCTCTCTAAATCACCATTCTCTCTCTCCCACTTTCCCTCCTTCCCTCTCACTACCTCCTCTCTAAATCACCATTCTCTCTATCCCACTTTCCCTCCTTCCTCTCTCTATCTCACCTATCCCTTTCTACCTCTCCCTCACTCCAACCTACCTCTCTCTTTATCTCTCTTTCTCATTCTATCCTTACCTCTCAACTCTTTATCTCACAAATCTCTCCATCTCACTCTCTCTCCCTCCTATCCCACCTCTCTCCTTCCCTCTCTACCTACCTCTCCCTCCACTATCTACCACTCTCTCTACCTCTCTCTCTCCTTCTCCCCAATATCTCTCTTACTCTATCCTTCCCTCTCTTCTCTCTATCTCTCCCCCCTTCCCTCTCCACTCTCTTTCTCTCTCTCCCCCTTCCTCTCTCCCCTCATTTTCTCTCCTCTCATTCTCTCTCCCTCTCACACACTCACCTATATCTCCTCCTTTTCTCTCCCTCCATCCCTCCACTCTCTACTTCTCTCTATCTATCATCTCTCTCTACATCTCATTCCCTCTCTATTTATCTTTATCTCCCCTCTCCCTCCATCACTCTATATCTCAACTGTGTCTCCTCCCTACCTATTTCCCTCTCTACTCTTTATCTCTCCTCCCCCTCCCACTACCTCTCTCTCTCTCTCTTGCACACACACACCTTTATCTCATCCCTACATGTCCCTCCCTCCCCTCTCTACTCTCTATCTCTCCTCTGTCTACATCTCCTTCCCTCTCTACTATATTTATCTCCCCTCTCCCTTTGTTTACCTACCTCTCCCTTTATCACTTTGTATATCACCTATGTTTCCCTACCTACCTAGGGTTGAGGGATTAAGGGTTTAGTGTTTAATGTATAGGGTAGAGTGTAGAGGGTAGATGGTAGAGGGTTTAAGGTTTGAGGGTAGAGGGTATAGGGTTGAGGGTCCAATGTATAAGGTAGAGGGTATAGGGGTTGAGGGATTAGGGTTTAAGGGTTGAGGGTTGAGGGTAGAGGATAGAGGGTATAGGGTTGAGGGTTGAGGGTTGAGGGTTGAGGGTTGAGGGTTGAGGTTTTAAGGGTTAAGGGTTCAGGGATAAGGATAGAGAGTTTACTTGAGTTTAAGGGTTTAAGGGTTGAGGGTATAGGGTAGAGGGTATTGGGTTGAGGGTTGAGGGTAGAGGGTAGAGGATTTAAGGGTTAAGAGTTAAGGGTTTAGGGTTGAGTGTCTAAGGGTTTAAGGGTTGAGGGTACAGGGTTAATGGATTAGGGTAGAGAGGGAGGGATGGAGGGAGGGAAATATGGAGGGAGAATTGAGATAAATATAAGTAGAGAAGAGGAGGGAGGGACAAAGATAGATGATGGTTGAAGATCCAATGTATAAGGTAGAGGGTTAAGTGTAGAGGGGAGAGAGATAGAGGGAGTGAGTGAGTGGGAGAGAGAGACCTGAGAGAGGGAGAAGGGTTAGGAGGGAGAGACTTGAGAGAGAGAGAGAGGGAGAATGGGAGGAGAATAGATGGGGGAGGGTTAGGAAGGGTTGTGGGGTTTAAGGTTTGAGGAGTTTTAGGGTTTGAGGGATTTAGGGGTTTACAGTTAAGGGTAGAGGGGAGAGAGATAGAGGGAGAGGGTTGAGAGAGAGAGAGAGGGAGAGAGATATAGAGGTAGGGATGGTTAAGGGTAGAGGGTAGAGGGTAGAGGGTAGAGGGTAGAGAGTAGAGAGTTTAAGGGTTAAGGGTTTAGGGTTAAGGTTTTAAGAGTTTAGGGTTTAAGAGTTAAAGGTATAGGGTAGAGGGTTTAGAGAATAGGGGAGAGAGATAGAGGGAGTGACTGACTGAGAGAGGGAGAGGAGGTAGGAGGGAGAGACTTCAAAGAGAGAGAGAGGGATGGAGTGGGAGAAAGATAGAAGGAGGTAGGGTTAAGGGTTTAAGGGTTTAAGGTTTAAAGGTTAAGGGTTTAGGGTTTAGGCTTAAGGGTAGAGGGAATAAAGATAGAGAGAGTGACTAAGAGAGAGAGACCTAAGAAAGGGAGAGGGGGTAGGAGGGAGAGGGTTGAGAGAGAGAGAGGGAGGGAGGGAGTGGTAGATAGATAGATAGAGGGAGGGTTAAGGGTATATGGTAGAGGGTTTAAGGGTTAAGGGTTAAGGGTTTAATGGTTAAGGGTTTAAGGGTTTAGGGTTTAAGGGTCAATGGTAGAGGGTTAAGCATTAAGGGTAGAGGGGAGAGAGATAGAAGGAGTGAGTGAGTAAGAGAGAGAGACTTGAGAGAGTGAGAGGGGGTAAGAGGGAGATACTTGAGAGAGAGAGGGAGGGAATGGGAGAGAGATAGAGGGTTTAAGGGTTTAGTGTTTAAGGGTTAAGGGTTAAGGGCTTAGGGTTTAGGGTTTAGGGTAGAGGGAGTGACTAAGAGAGGGATTGGGGGTAGGAGGGAGAGATTTGAGAGAGGGAGAGGGAGTGGGAGAGAGATAGAGATAGAGGGTAGAGGTTTGAGAGTTAAGGGGAGAGGGGAGACAGATAGGAGTGAGAGAGAGAGACCTGAGAGAGAGGGAGAGGGGGTAGAAGGAAGATAATTGAGAGAGAGATAGAGAGATATATTGAGGGAGTGGGAGAGAGGTAGAAGGTAGAGGGTTTAAGGATTAATGGTTTAGGGTTTAGGGTTAAGGGTAGAGGGGAGAGATAGAGGGAGTGAGTGAGAGAGAGGTAGGGAGCGGGAGAGATATAGAGGGTAGAGAGTTAAGGGTAGAGGGTATAGGTTATAGGGTAGAGGGGAGATAGATAGGAGTGAGTGTGAGAGAGAGACTTGAGAGAGGGAGAGGGGGTAGGAGGGAGAGACTTGAGAGAGAGAGAGGGAGGGAGGGAGTTGGAGACAGATAGAGGGTAAAGGGTAGAGGTTTTAAGGGTTTAGGATTTAAGGGTTAAGGGTTTAGGGTTAAGGGTAGATGGTAGATAGATAGAGGGAGTGAGTGAGAGAGAGATACCTAAGAGAGGGAGAGGGAGTAGGAGGGAGATAATTGAGAGAGAGAGAGAGGGGGAGAGGGAGTTGGAAAGAGATAGAGGGTAGAGGGTTAAGGGTAGAGGGTAGAGTGTTTAAGGGTTTAAGGTTTAAGGGTTAAGGGTTTAGGGTTTAGGGTTAAGGGTAGAGGGTAGAGGGGAGACAAATAGAGGGAGTGAGTGAGAGAGAGAGGGAGGGAGGGAATGGGAGAGATATAGATGGAATAGGGTTAAGGGTATAGGGTATAGGGTTAAGGGTTAAGGGTAGAGTAGAAAGAGATAAAAGGAGTGAGTGAGTGGGAGAGTAATGTGAGAGAGGGAGAGGGGGTAGGAGTGAGAGACTTGAGAGAGAGATAGGGAGCGAGCGAGTGGGAGAAAAATAGAGGGTAGAGGGTTAAGGGTAGATGATAGAGGGTTTGAGGGTGTAGGTTTTAAGGGATAAGGTTTTAGGTTTAGGGTAGAGGGTAGAGGGGAGAGAGATAGAGGGAGTGAGTGAGTGAGAGAGGCCTGAGAGAGGGTGATGGGGTAGGAGGGATAGTCTTGAGAGAGAGGGGGGTATGAGGGGGAGTCTCTATATCTCCCCTCCCTATCTCTCTCTAAATTCTCTCCCTCCAACCCCCTCTCCCTCTCTCAAGTCTCTCTCTCACTCTCCTATCTCTCTCCCCTCTACCCTTAACCCTTAACCCTTAAACCCTCTACCCTCTACCATTAACCCTCTACCCTTTATCTCTCTCACTCCCTCTCTCTCAAATATCTCCCTCCTACCCCCTCTCCCTCTCTTAGGTATCTCTCTCTCTTAGTCACTCCTTCTATCTCTCTCCCCTCTACCCTTAACCCTTAAAAATAAACCCTCTACCCTTAACCCTCCCTCCCTCTATCTCTCTCCCACTCCATCCCCACCTCTCTCTCAAGTCTCTCCCTCCTACTACCTCTCCCTCTCTTAGGTCTCTCTCACTCACTCACTCACTCACTCACTCCCTCTATCTCCCTCCCCTCTACCCTTAACCCTTAATGCTCTAACCTTAACCCTTAAACCTTAAACCCTTAACCCTCTACCCTTAACCCTTAAACTCTCTACGCTCTACCCTTAACCCTCCCTCCCTCTATATCTCTCCCACTCCCTCCCTCCATCTCTCCCTCTCAAACCTCTCCCTCCTACCCCCTCTCCCTCTCTCAGGTCTCTCTCACAGTCACTCCCTCTATCTCTCTTCCCTCTACCCCTTACCGTAAACCCTAAACACTTAACCATTAAACCCTTAAACCCTATACCCTCTATCTCTCTCCCACTCCCTCAATCTCTCTCTCAAGTATCGTTGTCCTACTCCCTCTCCCTGTCTCAAGTCTTTGTCTCTCACTCACTCACTCCTTCTATCTCTCTCCCCTCTACCCTTAAACCCTTAAACTCTCTACCCTATACCCTCTATCTCTCTCCCTCTCCATCCCTCACTCTCTCTCTCTTAAAATCTCTCCTTCCTACCCCCTCTCCCTCTCTTAAGTCTCTCTCTCACTACTTCTATCTCTCTCCTCTCTACCCTTAAGCCTTTACCCTCTACCCTACCTTGCCAATTTGGTGAAATTGGCAATGTAGTGACCTATTTGAAAAAATGGCTCCAAGAAATGGGGTCTCCCGATAATGTAAATCATTGGGAGACCCCATTTCTCGAACCCATTTTTTCAAAAAGGCCATGTTAGATTGTTAATTTCACCGAATTGGAAAGCTAGTGGGCCCTCTACCCTCTAATATTAATCCTCTACCATATATCTCGCTCCCACTCACTCCCTCTCTCTCTCTCAAGTCTCTACCTCCCACTCCCTCTCCCTCTCTCAGGTCTCTCTCTCTCACTCACTCTCTCTATCTCTCTCCTCTCTACCCTTAACCCTAAACCCTTAACCCTTGAACCCTAAACCCTTAAAACCTCTACTCTTAACCCTCTATTTCTCTCAAGTCTCCCTCCTACCCCCTCTCCCTCTCTCAAGTCTCTCTCTCACTCACTCACTCACTCACTCCTATCTATCTCCCCTCTACCCTTAACTATCTATCGTCCACCCTTAACCCTTAAACCCTCTATCATCTACCCTCTACCCTATATCTCTCTCCCACTCCCTCCCCTCTCTCTTTCTCTCAAGTCTCTCTCTCTCCTACCCCCTCTCCCTCTCTCAAGTCTCTCTCACTCACTCACTCACTCACTCACTCATATCTCTCTCCCATCTACCCTTAACCCTCTACCCTCTACCCTTAACCCTTAAACCCTCTACCCTAGATTTCCAATTAGGTGAAATTGGGAATGTAGTGGCCTATTCAAAAAAATGGGTCCAAGAAATGGGGTCTCCCAGTGATGTAAATCACTGGGAGACCCCATTTCTTGGACCCATTTTGTCAAACAGGCAAGTTAGGTTGTTAATTTAGCTGAATTGCCAAGCTAGTGGGCCCACTGGCTTGCCAATTCAGTGAAATTAACCTAACTTGCCTGTTTGAAAAAATGGGTCCAAGAAATGGGGTCTCTCGATGATGTAAATCACCAGGAGACCCCATTTCTTGGACCCATTTTTTCAAACAGGAAAAGTTAGGTTGCCAATTTCACCAAATTGGCAAGCTAGTGGGCCCACTGGCTTGCCAGTTCAGTGAAATTGGAAATGTAGTGGCTTGTTTGAAAAAATGGGTCCAAGAAATGGGGTCCAAGAGATCCCATTTCTTGGACCCATTTTTTTATACAAGCAAGTTAGGTTGCCAATTTCATTGAATTGTCAAGCTAGTGGGCCCATTGGCTTAACAATTTGATGAAATTGGTAATGTAGTGGCTTGTTTTGAAAAAATGGGTCCAAGAAATGGGGTCTCCCGATGATGTAAATCACCAAGAGACCTCATTTCTTGGACCCATTTTTTCAAACAAGCAAGTCAGGTTGCCAATTTCATCGAATTGTTAAGGTAGTGGGCCCATTGGCTTGCCAATTCGGTGAAATTGGTAATATAGTGGCATGTTTTGAAAAAAAAGGGTCCAAGAAATGGGATCTCTTGGTGATTTACATCACCGAGAGACCCCATTTTTTCAGACAAGGCAAGTTAGGTTGCCAATTTCACCAAATCGGCAAGCTAGTGGGCCCACTGGCTTGCCAATTCGGTGAAATTGGCAATGTAGTGGCATGTTCAAAAAAATAAGTCCAATAAATGGGGTCTCGCAGTGATGTAAAACATCGAGACACCCCATTTCTTGGACTCATTTTTTCAAACAGGCAAGTTAGGTTGCCAATTTCACCAAATTGCCTAGCTAGTGGGACCACTGGCTTGCTAATTCAATGTAATTGGAAATATAGTTACCAATTTCACCCTCTCAGGTCTCTCTCTCTCTCTCTCCTAAACCCTAATCCCTATACCCTATAAACTTAACCTTAAACCTTCAACCCAATACCCAATACCCTATACCTAATATCCTAAACCCTAATCCCTATACCCTATAAACTTAACCTTATACCTTCAACCCTATACCTTAAACCATAAAGCCTACACCCTCAATCCTCATCCCTACATGTTATATCCTAAACCCTAAACATTTTCCTTGAACCCTTAACCCTATAATTAAACACTAAATCTTACATTAAACCTTGTACCCTAAACCCTCAACCCTCAACCGTATACCCAATATCCTAAAACCTAATCCCTATACCCTATACACTTAACCCTACACCCCCAACCTTGAACACTATACCTCAACCCTACACCTCAAACCCTCATCCCTATACCCTATACCCTATACCCCCAACCTTATAATCTAAGCCCTGAACATCATCCCCCAACCCTATACTTAAACCCTAAACCATACATTCAACCTTGTACACTAAACCCTAAACCTCAATCCTAAACCCAATACCCTCAACCCTATAGCCATTATTCTAAACACTAATCCCTATACCCTATACACTTATCCCTATACCCTCAACCTTGAACACTATCCCTCAACCCTCAACCCTATACCTTAAACCCTAAACCCTACACCCTCAAGCCTCGTCTCTATACCCTACACCCTCAACCTTATACCTTAAACCATAAACATTATCCCTCAACCCTATACTTAAATGAAAAACCCTACACTCTCAATCCTTAACCCTACACCCTAAACCCTAATCCCTATACCCTATACACTTAACCTCATACCCTCAACCTTGAACATTATACCTCAACCCTCAACCTCAAACTTGTACATAAATCCTAAACCCTAAACCATCAAACTTAAACCTAATATCCTCAACCCAATACCCTCAACTATATACCAAATATCCTAAACCATAATCCATATACCCTATACACTTAACCTTATACCCTCAACCCTAAACACTATCCCTCAACCCTCAACCCTATACCTTAAACCCTAAACCCTAAACCCTTATCCCTTATCCCTCATCCCTATACCCTATACCCTCAACTTTATACCTCTTATCCTAAAACCTAAACCCTATTCCCTATACACAACCCTATAACCTCAAACCTATACCTTAAAAACTAAACCTTACACTCTCAACCCTCATAGTGGAGAGAGAAATAGGGGGAGGGAGGGATTGGGGAGAGAGATACAGTTTGGGAGGGAAAGAGGAGATAAAGATAAGTAGAGATGGAAGGAGAGGTAGAGAGACATGAGAGATAAAGAGTAGATAAGGAAGGACAGATGGAGGGAGAGAGAGGGAGGTGAGAGAGAGGTGAGAGAGAGGTGAGAGAGAGACAGCAATAAAGAGAGTGTGGTAGGGAGTGATAGACAATATAAGGGTAGCGAGGGAGAGGTGAGATAGAGATAGAGAGGAGGGAGGGTGGGTGAGAGAGGGGAGGAAGGGAGTGGTAAAGAGGGATATGTGAGATAAAGATAAGTAGAGAGATAATGGTGACATATACAGAAGGAGAGAGTTATAGAGAGGGAAAGAGAGAATGGTCAGATAGAGAGGAGAGAGTGAGAGAGAAAGAGGGTGAGGGAGAGTGAGAGAGAGCAAGAGAGAGAGAGGTAGAGGTAGGGAGAGGAGAGATAGAGAGTAGATTGGGGAAAAGGTAGGGAGAGATACATCTAGTGAGAGAGAGAGGGCTAGGGGAGATAAAGATAATTAGAGAAAGGAGAGGCCGAGAGAATTAGAGAGAGAATAAAGGAGGGAGAGAAGTGAGATATAGAAGTGTAGAGAGAGTGGTAGGGAGTGATGGATGGATAGGTAGGTAGAGAGGGATTAGGGAGATATAGAGTAGAGAGGGAAGGAGATGGAGAGGTATGGAGGGGGAGGGAGGGAGGTGAGAGAGAGAGGTGAGATAGAGAGAAATAGAGAGAGTGTGGTAGGGAGTGATGGAGTGATATGCGAGTAGAGAGGGATAGGTGAGATAGAGATAATTAGAGAGAGATAGAGATAGAGGGAAGGAGGGAGGGTGGGTGAGAGATGGGACGAAGGGAGAGGTAAAGAGGGATAGGTGAGATAAAGATATGTAGAGAGATAATGGTGACATATAGAGAAGTGGAGAGTTACAAAGAGGGAAAGAGACAATGGTGAGATAAAGAGGAGAGAGTGAGAGTGAAAGAGGGTGAGGGAGGAGTGAGAGAGAGTGAGAGAGAGAAAGGTAGAGGGAGGGAGAGGAGAGATAGAGATTAGATAGGGGAAAAGGTAGGGAGGGAGACATCTAGTGAGAGAGAGAGGTATAGGGGAGATAAAGATAATTAGAGAGGGAAGGAGAGATAGAGAGAGAAGTAGAGAGGGAATGAGGGACAGAGAAAGAAGAAAGATAGAGAGATGTAGAGATATTTTTAGGGAGTGATGGATGGAGAGGTAGGTAGAGAGGGACTAGGGAGATAGAGATTAGAGAGGGAAGGAGAGGGAGAGGTATAGATGGAGAGAGTGGAAGGTAATAGAAAGAGAAAGAGATTGGTAGGTTGTGATGGATGGAGAGCTAGGTAGAGAGGGAGAGAGGAGATATAGATAAGTAGAGAGGGAGGGAGAGAGGGAGGGAGATGTGGTGAGGGAGAGAGATCTGAGATAGAGATAAATAGACAGTGGTGGAAGGAGAGGTAGGTAGAGAGAGGGAGAGAGGAGATAACGATAAGTAGAGATGGAATGAGAGGTAGAGAGGAGAGATAAAGAGAAGTAGAGAAGGAATTAGGGAGGGAGGGAGAGAAAGGTGAGATAGAGAGGTGTAGAGAGAGGGATTGGAAGATAGAGAGTAGATAGGGAAGAAAGAGGGAGAGAGAAGTATGGAGGGAGAGAGGGAGGGAGGTGAGAGAGAAGTTAGGTAGAGAGAAATAGAGAGAGTGGTAGGGAGTGATGGAGGGAGAGGTAGGTAGTTTTGATGGTGTTTTTATGCACAACAACAACTCAGACAAAATATAAAGTATCCTATCTCTCTTGAATGGTTGATCTCTATGAACAGAGAGATAACCCCAAGGTCTCTCGGGTGTCAAGTCGTGACCATGCAGTGAAACCACTCAGTGATAAATGTGAAAATGATGGTAATCACAAAGGGACCTTACAAAAACAACTGTTGGAAGCTCTAAACCTATCAGATTTTATAACAGAATGATGCTCAAATTCCTAGTTCTAACCAAAGTTCAAAGAAATAACAAAAGATAAGGGTTTCAGAATTCCTAGGATTAATATTACTCCTAAAATAAACAATACCAATGATGAAATAATTGGAATGGACCAATCCCTCAAAAACTAATCTCTACCTAACTCAGACTATACCTGCTATCTTACAGAAATAGTGCAATCTTCTAAGGAATTAGAGATTTTCAGATCATGGACATTCATTCAATAGAACTGGATAAATGCCCACAATTGAACTAAGCACACAAGTATCAAGTATAGGTTGACCTTGTACAACAATCCCACAATCAAGAAGCTGCCCAAAGTATGAACCAAAGATTGTTGCAACACTCCAAGCATCAAATTGCAAGCACCATTAAGTTATTTAACTCTAAATCTAAAATACATTCAACTATTCTCAAGAAATTTTAAGATAGAATAAGAACCATGCAAGATAACTCAATCCAAGAGAGGCCACCAAATCACAATATCTTCACTTGTATTGAATCACCAATAACACAACAATTCCAGTATTTTTTTACAACACTTGCTTCAAAATAAACTAACTCCTAATTCTAACTTTCTGCTTTATTGCTTTGAAACTTAATCTTCTAGTTGAATCTAACTATTTTATAACAACCAACAACAACCTTCAAAAGAGGCCAAAGGTCATACTTATAGATATTTCATCTTGTGTCAGCCCAAGCTAGGGTTACAAAGAAATATCGGCCACCAATAATATCAGCCAAACAACTAGCAATAAATCATCACCCCGCATTGAATGCAGGAGATGCCCCTTCAAATCGGCCTTGGACTTTACAAATCTTTATACAGACCAAACAAGCCTGTGAGTTGCATTCAACATTAATGCCTCAATCGTGTAAAGCAAAAGAATGGCCACATACAAGTGAGCTCGACCTGCCCTCGGCTGCAAAGTGTACCCAACTGAATCTCACGGATCTCGCAACACCCTCAAAGAACACGCACCAACTCGCTTGATCAAGCCTGCACTCAAAGAGCCACAATTAGTAACCAGTATAGCGTGAGAATCCAAGTTATTCCATCTTGAAAAACATATTCAATCATCAAAGAAAGATCAAAACCGCCATTAGAATCCCCTTAAAATATCATTAAAATGTACATTCTCAAAGTTCAAGATATTCACCCCTTCACGGAATTCAAGTTAGGAAGGAATATCGAGGAATTCTAGGCTAGGCGGATTTTAATGAAGGAAGCACATAAATCACCAGAAGGTCAATCACTTGTCATTCAAAACTCAAGAAATGTCTACATATATCATAAAATTATCTAAATCCATCATGCAATCCATAACCATAAACAACTAGGCCATGAATCTCCTCATTTTTTGATAAACAACAAATTTTTTGGAAAATTCGACAGGGACAGAATTTTCCAAAACCGGCAATACTTAGCACACTTAGAAAAATGAAGCAAGGACAGACTATCGGTCTTTTCCCAAAGCAATGGCTTCTCCTGAAGTCAACATAATTTGCACGTCGTTGACTAACAATTTTGACCTCTCGAAGCCCCCAAAATGACCAAAACCGTGCTACCGTGAGCCAGGCATTCGACCACCAAGGTAACGCGGTAAACCGTAGCACCACAAACCAAGCACAAACCCCCCGCGGTATGGCAATGAACTGCACAACTGTGGTCAGGCTCGGAGACACCCGCGACATCGAGGTAAACCACACTACCGCACCACCAACCAAAGACTCTCACGGTAAGGTGGTACTACCACCCAACTTATGCCCAGACGCAAAGCCTTCATGGCATCGAGGTAAATGGCCCAGAGCCACAACCTGGGAAAACAAAGGAACGAAGGAAAAGCCAAAGAAAATCGAGGAAGACGAAAATTCACGAAGCACCAAAATCTCTAGAATAGCACAGAACCAACCAAAAAAGTGCAAACCGGGAAAACAAAGAGGCGAAGGAAATTTCAAAGAAATCCAAGGAAGACAAAAATTTGTGAAGCACCAAAATCTTTGGAATAGCGCAGAACCAGCCAAAAAAGTGCAAACCAAGAAAACAAAGAGACAAAGGAAATTTCAGAGAAATCTGGGGAAGTCAAAATTTCGCGAAGCATGGAAATCTTTGAAGCAATGCAGAACCAGCCCGGGAAGGTTTTTGGGCAGCCGAGGAAATCCGGCAAGGAAAATCCCGAAAATAGGGAAAAACCCGAGATTGACCCAAATACCTCAAATTTTCAAAATGTTAGCTCAAAAGGGGCACTTTACAAGCAATATAGGCATCAAGGAATCATTGCAAAGTAGCACAAATCTAGGACCAAAGGACCAAAAGCACCAAAGACCAAAATCTCAATAGTTTCAAAGACAAGCTCAAAAGGCCAGGCCACAGAAAAGAGCCAGAAGACCAAGCAAAAGAGGTTCCCTACTTTCAGTGGGGCGTGTGTACAAAATTGTACAACAAATGGTGACTCTGTTGGGGAAATGCTCCAGAGCATTTCAATGACAAACTGGAATCAAGAACCGAGAATCTTTGGTTTCATTCTAAGCATCGGGTTACCTAAGGAAAAGGTTTCAAAAATCACAAACAAGCAAACCTTTCCTGTACTAGGGTCGAAGTGTGTGTGCATTCATTCATTTCCCTTTCCTTAATTACAATAGGGACCAAACTTAGTCTGATAGGGCTACATAAGGATTCTAACTCCAAAAGCAACCTGGATAGAGCCTCGTTGTCAGTCAGGCATCCATAGCCCCGACAAGGTTATCACTGTGACCCTCCCTAGCATAGCTCTACTGCCATCCAGGTGTCCATAGCCCTGACAAAGATACTAGGATACCCCTAATAAAGTGAAAATTTCTTTTGATTTTCAATATTTTCTTTTCCTTCTCTCTTTTTTTTATTCTTTTGAGAACTTTTAAACTTTCTCTTTCACCTTGCAGGCAATGAAGCCCACACTCGGCGATGAGAACCACAGCCGCACTGGAGCAGAATATAATATTTTTCACCCAATCAAACCTCATAAATACGATATGCAACCTTGGAATCCTAAAGATTTGTGTGAAAATATAAGACCCAAATACATTCCAGAATTTGACTTAATCAAGTGACTCCAATTCCCAGCACATGCAACATCAGATGAAGGAAATCCACCAACTAACTCTGAAAAGATGATTAGAGTTTGTAAAATAAATCCCTAGAACAGCCCCGGACAAGTAGCTAGTCATACAGATGCATCAAGCCCAGAGGAAAGCAAGAAAACCCAAAGAAGGAGTAGAGCAGAAAGAAAAACCAACCAAAGCAAACCTACCCTAACCAAAAGCAGAAAACAAGAAAAACAAACAAAGGAAACCCTAATCTAACCAAAGCAAAAATATAACAACAAAAAGGACACCTAATCTACCTATGTACAAGGAAAGAGTTGTAAACAGCTCAGGACTGGAAATAATGCTTCAAATACTTCCCACTGACAAGCAGTGGGATATCTTCTACAGTGAGGGTTTTCAAATAAAAAGCATTATCTCCTAGAATCTCAACAATCTGATAAGGGTCGAGCCAAAGTCTGTCAAATTTTCCATGCTCCCCTTTTCGATCATGGGCTTTGTCCCAGTAGAGAACCAAGTCAGAGATTCTAAAGGCTTTCACCTTGGCTCTCCTATCAAACCATCTCTTCACTACACCTTGATGTTTGGCAATTTTTTCTAGGACTTCATCTCTTCTCTCTTCAAGGTGTAACAATTCAGTTAAGCGAGCTTCACGCTTATCCTCACCATCATAGTATTCATTGATGAATTATAGGGTAGGGATCTTCAGCTGGATGGGAAATACATGTTCCAAACCATACATTAAGTGATAAGGAGAGGTTCCTAGTGATGTTTTATGTCTGGTATGATCTACCCAAAGAGCAAATCTAAGTTGGGTGTGCCAATCCTTAGGGTTCTTCTCTAATAGTTTTCTAATGACCATCAACAGGTTTTTATTGGAAGACTCAGCCAAACCATTACCCTATGGGTAGTAATTAGATGCAAATTTCATAAAAATTCCATGATCATAAGCCCAATTAGAAAACTTTAATGATGCCAATGCAAGACCATTATCACAAACTAGAGCCAATGGACAACCAAAACAGTTAATGGTACTTGACTCCATGAAATTGATTACCACTTATGAAGTGTGTTGTTTGCATGCAAGAGCCTTAGTCCACCTGATAAATTAATCAGGTACAGTAAGAATATACTTGTGACCCGTAGATGAAGGTGCATTGATTGGACCTATAAATTCCATTCCCCATTGTGCAAATGGTTTTACCTCTATAAAAAGCTGAAGTGGAAGGGTTGCACACTTCTCCCTAGTTGTTGCAGTCTGACATACATGACAAGTCCTCACATGGTTATGTGTATCTTTTAATAAGGTAGGCCAATAATAGCCTGCCCTCAGGATCTGGTTTGCAGTGGAAGGTGTTGAACCATGGCCTGTGCCATATCTGTCATGAAATTCAGTCATTACTCTCCCAGCTTCTTCCTTTCCTAGGCATCTCAAATAAACCCCCTCATGATTTCTCTTATACAAAATAGCTCCCTTCATCATAAAATTGTCACTCTTCAAATGCAGATCTCTCCTTTGTACTACACTAAGGTGTTCAGGACATTGTTGGTTCAACAAGTAGTAGATAATTTCATCATACCAGTCTCCTAGAGACACCTCTTGGAGGTGATATTGTTAAGCTATGAGATCGGGGCCCATATCAGCCATTTTTTGTGTCAATTCTTTCCCTCTCACCAATTTCATGGGTTGGATCTCAAAATCATACTCTTGCAACATGGTCACCCACTTGGCTCCGCATTCTCCCAATTCATTCTGCATCAACAACAGCTCCACTGCAGGATCAAGAACTATGGTAAAGACCTTATTTCTCAGTATATAGTGTTTGAACTTCTTCATAGTTTGGACCAAGACATAGGCTTGTTTTTTCACACTGGGGTATCTCAGTTCTACATCTTTCAGAGGATCACTCATAAAATCTATGGGATGTTCATTCCCTTGATCGTATTTTTGAGTTAGCATTCCACAACAAGAGTGATCATAAGCAAATGAGTATATGAAAAAGGGCTTGGCATACTCCAGACTTATTAGTACTAGAGCTTTAGCAACAGCTCTCTTGATCTCTGCAAATGCCTCCTTAGCTTATGTAATCCATTCAACATGGCATTCAATGGTTTCACAATTTTTGCAGATCTAGTGATAAACTTTCTAACAAAGTTAATTTTCCCAAAGAATGATTTCATTTCATTTTTGCTTGCAGGTGATTGAATCTTTAGTATAGCCTCTACCCATTTTGGATCAATGGAAATACCCTGTTCTGAGATGACATGTCCTAACAACTTTCCCTGAGTGACTCTAAAGATGTATTTCTTTGAATTAAGTGAGATGCCAAACTCTTTGCTCTTCTGGAATACTTTGCATAAATCTACAATATGCTCCCCTCTCCTCTTGGAAAAGACTTTCAAATCATCCATGTAGATAATTATGCACTTAGCGATGATGTCTTTGAAAGCAATTTCCCTTGCTCTCTTGAATGTAGCTTCGGCATTGATTAATCCAAAGGGCATTCTTCTATAAGCAAAAGTTCTCCATTTTGTAGTAAAGGCAGTTTTGTGCCTATCTTCATATTGGACCATAACCTGGTTGTACTCGGAGTACCCATCTAGAAAATACATCATCTGAGATCCGTTAACAATCTAAAGTAGCTCATCCAGTGAAGGGACTAGATAGTTGTCATTTTATGATGCTCTGTTGAGGTTTCTGAAATCAACACACAGTCTGATTTCTCCATTTTTCTTCCTTATCGGAACCAATTTCGCAACCCATGTTGAGTGTCTTATTGGGAATATGATCCATGTTGAAAGTAGCTTTTGCACCTCCTTCTGAATGATGGGCTCCAATAGAGCATTAATTGTCCTTTGGCTTTGCCTAAATGGCTTAACTTTTGACTTCAGGGGAATAATATGTGTAATGATTTAGGTATCATATGTCTTTAAGTCACCATAACTCCATGCTATCACATCTTGATATGTGTGTAAGGCATCAATAATTCCTCTCCTTTCCTCTGGAGTACACACTTTACCAATAAAGACATTCTTTGTATTTTTTGGATTTCCCATGTTATATGTTTCACATTGATTACTGAGAGACTCCCTCTTCACTTGTTGTTCCCGATCTCTTATTTTATCCAGATCAAAGAATCTCTCCAACTGCACCATACCTCTTGGGATAGTGTTAGTTTTCAGGTTGATGACTCCTTCTAGGTCCATTTCAGCCTCTTGAGGTTCTACCTCATCAATCACTTGAGAATCAAACACATCACAGCTATTGATGAAATCAAGAATATGCTTATCATCTTCAAATATCTTGAAATTGGTGACATTGTTATTTACTAAGGGTACTAGAGTGAGTTCCACAGTAAACTTCTTCAAGCCTGAAAGTGATAAAGGTTGCAATGTGCTAGTTGCTTGGGTTAGGGAATCAGTAGTCTGATTCTTACCTTGAGGGATCAACTGAATGTTGAAGGCATCAAATCCTTTAATGAGATCCCATACTCGATGTCTATAATTAGTCATCCTTCTGCCATGACATGAGTATTTTTTTCTTACTTGTTTAACCACCAACTCAGAATCTCCAAACACTTGCAAGATCCTGACTACTTTTCTCAATGCCATTAATAATCCATGAACCAGAGCTTCATACTCAGCTACATTATTGGTGCACTGGAATTAGAGTCTATGAACAGAAAAGTAGGTTTTAACTTTAGGGCTAATCAGCTCAAATCCTGCTCATGCACCTTGCTTTGACCTGGATCCATCAAATCTCAATGTCCAGCAATCATTAGCTCCTGCTTTCCTTGAGCTAACCTTGTCCTTGCTAGTGCCCGGAGGCTCTTCAGGAGGCCTTGGGCTCTTTCCCTCTAGATCACTTTGAATGCTTTGTATATTTAGCTTGACAACTAGGGCTGGATTAATACATCTTTGTATTTTCCCCATGGCCACTTGGCATAGGCAACATTCCAGCTTAGAGTGAGGGGCATTGTGAACTCTACACTAATTGGGGAGCAGCAATTCCTTGAAATCCATATGTCTGCCCAATTGAATATGATCCTCCACAAACTTCTGGATAAACTCTTGGAAATTATCCAACAAGTTGAGTTGTTTATCTTCCTGATCATCATGCTCCTTTGTTTGTTCAAATAGTACTTTAAAATTGTTGGCTCCTAATGTGAATTCATCAGAGGAACTTTGCAACATAAAGAATTCTTTTGTATCTAAAATAGGAGTGGCCAGGACATAGTTCCTCATGCTAACCTCTGACACCAATATCTCATTCGAAGTATTCTGATATTCAGTCATCACATACTTCATTATGGGTTCTCACTCAATTCTGATTTGATTTGGGACTCCTTTCCAAGGGAGCCACATGTGAGAATGATTTGTGGATGTATATCCATTTAGTGCCTTGGTGAAATCTTGACCCAAGATCAAACCATAAGTATCAGGAATATCTGCCACCTGAATATTAAGTACTTGTTGCACTCTAGGGTCTGAAGCAACTTGCATGGGGATCATGTTCAATTATCCCACTATATTTACCTATGTCTTGTCCAATTGGGTGACCTTCTTTTGAGAAGCTGTAGGGATAATACTGAGAGCCCTACAGATAGAAAAAGGCATAACATTTGTAGATGCCCCTAAATCCAAAAGACAATTGTGTAGATTCTTCCCAAAGATACGAACAGAAATCAGAAAGGGAGGGGTTTCCATTTTTCCCTGGAACAAACTCAACTGAGTGTTAGCTTGTGCAACTTGGTTCTTATCTTTTTATTTCCCTCTATCTCTAGGTGGTACATGACTTAGACCTTTAGGTTCTTGCGAACTAGGAGCCCTACCAACTGCCTCATTGATTGCTACTCCTTATGATGTTGTGCTTGAATTGAAAGACCCTAGGACTACATCTCTTATTTCAGGAACCCTTAATAACTCAAATGAAAAAAGACTCACCTTTACTTTCCTGAGTTCTTCAGTCACATATTCACCCAATTTTCCCACATTCATGTCAGTGTGGGTCTCCCTAGAATGACTAGTCTGCTTATCTTTTGTTGCATCAACATTGCTTCCTTTTGACACCTCAAATTTTTGTCCTTTTGCAAATTATTGTGCTGGAACCTGGGGGTAAGATGGATTATTATTGGCATGTGGGTCTGGTGAAGTGGTAAAATTGTTTGGAGGAATAGATGTAGTAAATGGGCCTCCAGCTTATGGATTCATGTTAGGCCTATTCCTCAAGTCATACTTTATTGTATGTTGCTGAAACATCTGGACTTCTTCAACACAAGCTTCTTC
This sequence comes from Sequoiadendron giganteum, assembly GCA_007115665.2. Lineage (NCBI taxonomy): Eukaryota > Viridiplantae > Streptophyta > Pinopsida > Cupressales > Cupressaceae > Sequoiadendron > Sequoiadendron giganteum. Next base: position 241,791,199 of record CM021110.1, on the reverse strand, counting down.
TTCATCCAATGGGCCATTGCCATTCTCAGTTTCCTCATTAAATAACTAAAAGATTTCATCTTCATTGAACACTTGTTTTTCCTCCTCATTATGGCTACTTGACTCCTCTTTTGGTTCATTCTCTTCATCCCTTGAGAAAGGAGCATGATTCAACACCAAAATAGGGGAATCATAAGGATTTGAGGGTACCAATTCCCAACCAGTGGAGTTGTTCTCAACTTCATACTGAAAGATGGAAGTAGCAGTTTGAAATTTAGGACAATCAAGCACAGAGTGTTGACTTGTTTTGTGAAATTTTTTCCACCCTAACAAAGCAACCTCTGTTAGGCATACACCACTCAAAGGTTTCTCTTGATTGGAAAGTTGATCCAGTGGAGTGGGGACTCCTCCATTATTAGGTCCAATATTCCATGGCCTATTCTACCTAGGTGGTTGTCTCCTTTCAAACCCGTGTCCACCTTGTTGACCTCTATCAAAGTTCTGACCAGAACCTTGTCCTCTATCAAAATCCTAATTTATGTCAGAGTGTTACCCTCTATCAAAGTTCTGACCTCATGCAACATCTCGGTTCTCCCTACTATAATTTGGTTGCATTCTCTTTTGAGTAGCTTGGAGTTGGTGATTCTGGTTCCTCAAATAGGTAACCTTCGTATTCATTTTTTTTAGTTTCTCAATTAGCTCATCCAACCTTTCCTTATCAGGACTATTGTAAGGCACTGAAATCACATTGTTTGGAGGGTATCCTAACACTCCTCTAGAACCAGAAGATAGATTCAAAACTTTTGAGTTCTGCAAATATGTAGGAAAACTGGCCTATTGCTATGAGTGAAGGGTTTGATTAGCATTTTTTTGGGGATAACCAGGCACTGGCTGAACCTGACTTATTGGATGACCTAGGTGAGGGAACAAAGGCAACTTTGGAATGGGATTCATAATGGGAGTGTGATTAGTTAGAGCTTGGTTGAGAGCTTGGACTTGGCTAGGTTGAGCAGCAGGTCCCAGAGATGGCAAGGGTCCTGAAAAGTGTTGCCTCAGATTAGTGTTGACCTTAACAGCCTCTATATATGCAGTGAGCAAGGTAGCTGGGGGATTAGTTCTCCACTTAAGGAAGGTGGATTTAAGGCTATCAAGGGCCTCAAATTAAACTTCTAGGGCAATGGCATCATCTACAACATAAGGTGCTTGAAGTCTAGAGTATGCACGATGGAACCTATTGTTGAATGATCCTATAGGCTCATTAAATTCTCTCTTAACTCCAGTATACTGCATGTAGAGCTCATTAACACTAATGGGAATCTTAAACTTCTGCAGAAATGCAGCCTCAAGTTCAACCCAATTATGAATGGATGCAGTAGGGATTGTACCAATAAAAAGCCTCCTCTCCTAGAGAATAAGGGAAAATTCTACATGCAACATCCTCATGATTAATCTCTCTATCTCTCAAACAAGTCTAAAAAATCCTAATATGCTCCTCTTTTGTTCTATTAGGGTCATTTGTGTACAAAAATGCTCAGGGTTCTTGGGCATAACATTGTAGTTATTGAATGACATAGGTGATGGGTTATTTGCCAAGAAATCCATTGGTGGAGGTGGAGTTGGTAAAGGTTGATTGATGACTAGTTGGGGTTGTTGAATGGATCCGGCCTCATAATCAAATGAAGATGAGGTGGATGAGGGTGAGGATGATGGAAATGATGGGTTGGATGATGACTCCTCCCTTCTTTTGGTCCTTCTTGACCTAGTTGGAGGTGGAAGTTCTTGAAACTCTTCTTCTTCTTCTGGTGTAGATCTGGTTTTCCTTTTGAGCCTCTCAGGAGAAATGATGTTTAGAAAATGCTCCAGCTTGCTTATTCAGGCCCTCCTTCTAATTCCAATCCTATTGATGGTGTTTTTCTACAACACAACAACTCAAATAAAATATAAAGTATCCTATCTCTCTTGAAAGGTTGATCTCTATGAACAAAGAGATAACCCCAAGGTCTCTCGGGTGTCAGGTCATGACCATGCAGTGAAACCACTCAGTGATAAATGTTGGTAATCACAAAGGGACCTTACAAAAACAAATGTTGGAAGCTCTAAACTATCATATTTTATAACATAATGATGCTCAAATTCTTGGTTCTAACCAGAGTTCAAAGAAATAACAAAAGATAAGGGTTTCAGAAATCCTAGTATTTATATTACTCCTAAACTCAACAATACTAATGATGAAATGCTTGGAACAGACCAATCCCTCAAAAATTAATCTCTGCTCAACCCAGGATATACCTACTATCTTACAAAAATAATGCAATCTTCTAAGGAATTAGAGATTTTCAGATCATGGACATTCATTCAATAGAACAGGATAAATTCCCACAATTGAGCTAAGCACACAAGTATCATGTACAGGTTGACCTTGTACAGCAATCCCAAAATCAAGAAGCTACCCAAAGTATGAACCAAAGATTACTACAACACTCCAAGCATCGAATCACAAGCACCATTAAGTTATTTAACTCTAAATCTAAAATACATTCAACTATTCTCAAGCAATTTTAAGATAGAATAAGAACCATGCAAGATAACTCAATCCAAGAGAGGCTGCCAAATCACAATGTCTTCACTTGTATTGAATCACCAATAGCACAACAATTCCAATATTATGTTACAACAATTGCTTCAAAATAAACTAACTCCTAACTCTAACTTTCTACTCTATTGCTTCAAAACTTAATCTTCTAGCTAAATCTAAATATTTTACAACAACCAACAACAACCTTCAAAAGAGGCCAAAGGCCATACTTACAGAGATTTCATCCTGTGTCGGCCCACACTAGGGTTACAAAGAAATATCGACCACCAATAATATCAGCCCAGACAACCAACAATAAATTGCCACCCCGCATTGAATGCAAGAGGTGCCCCTTCATATTAGCCTTGGACTTTACAAATCTTGGTACAAACCAAACAAGCCAGTGAGTTGCATTTGCCATTAATGCCTCAATTCCGTGAATTAGAAGAATGGACATGTACAAGTGAGCTCGACCTGCCCTCAACCGCAAAGTGTACCCAACTGAATCTCGCTAATCTCACAACACCCTCGAAGAATGTGCACCAACTTGCTCGATCCATCCTACACTCAAAGAGCCACAATTAGTAACCAGTATAATGTGAGAATCCAATCTAGTCCATCATGAAAAACATATTCAATCCTCAAAGAAAGATTGAAACCACCATTAGAATCCCCTTAAAATATCATTAAAACGTCCTTTCTCAAAGTTCAAGATTTTCACCCCTTCACGGAATTCAAGTCAAGAAGGAATTTTGGGGAATTCTAGGCCAAGTGGATTTTAACAAGGGAACCACATAAATCACCAAAAGTTTGATCACTTGTCAGTCAAAACTCAAGAAATGTTTGCACGTATCATTAAATTATCTAAATCCATCATTCTATGCAAACCAATAAACAACTAGGCCATGAATCTCCTTAGTCTTTGATAAACAACAGATTTTTGAGAAAATCCAACAGGGACGGAATTTGTCGAAATCGGCAATACTTAGCACACTCAGAAAAATGAAGCAGGGATGGACTATCGGGCTTTCCCCAAAGAAACAGATTCTCTCGAAGTCAACATAATTCATGTGTCATTGACTAACACATTTGACCTCTCGAAGCCCCCAAAACGACCAAAACCGTGCTACCGCGAGCCAGGCATTCGACCACCAAAGTAACTTGGTAAACCATAGCACCGCAAACCAAGCACAAACCCCCTGCAGTATGGCAGTGAACCGCACAACCATGGTCGGGCTCGAAGACAGCCACAACATCGAGGTAAACCACACTACCGCACCATTGACCAAAGACTCCCGCAATAAGGTGGTACTACCGCCCAACCGCGACCCAGACACAAAGCCTTTGCGACATTGAGGTAAATGGCCCAAAGGCACAACCCAGGAAAACAAAGCAACAAAGAAAAATTCAGAGAAAATCGGGGAAGACATAAATCCGAGAAGCACCAAAATCTTCGGAATAGCACAGAACCAGCCAAAAAAGCACAAATCAGGAAAACAAAGAGGCGAAGGAAATTTCAGAGAAATTCAGGGAAGAGAGAAATCCGCGAAGCACCAAAATCTCTGGAATAGCGCAAACTGGGAAAACAAAGAGGTGAAGGAAAATTCAAAGAAATCCAGGGAAGACAGAATTTCGTGAAGCATGGAAATCTCTGAAACTGTGCAGAACCAGCCCGGGAAGGTTTTTGGGCAGCCGGGGAAATCCGGCAAGGAAGGAAAATCCTGAAAATAGGGAAAAACCCAAGATTGACCCAAAGACCTCAAATTTTCAAAGTGTTAGCTCAAAAGGGAAACTTTACAAGCAAGATAGGCATCAAGGAATCATTGCAAAGTAGCACAAATCTAGGACCAAAGGACCAAAAGAACCAAAGACCAAAATCTCAAGATTTTCAAAGACAATCTCAAAAGGCAAGGCCACATAAAAGAGCCAGAATACCAAGCAAAAGAGGGTCCCTACTTTTAGTGGGGCGTGTGTGCAAAACTGCACAATAGGTAGGTAGAGAGAGAGAGAGATATGGAGATAGAGATAAGTAGAGAGGGAAGGAGGGAGGGAGGGAGAGAGAAGTGAGGCAAATATAATTAGAGGGCAAAGGAGAGAGACATAGAGAGAGTTCTTGAGATCAAGGGGGAGAGATTCAAAAAAAGGGATAGAGATAGTGAGAGAGAGGTCTAGAGTGTAAGGGATAAAAATGAGTGAGATAGAGAGATAAATAATACAATTTTTTAATTACTGAAATTTGACCTCTTGATTACTGAAATTTGACTAAGTTTGAAATTTGTGAGATCTTCCAAAAACTAGAAGAGGGAGAGGGGAGAGAGGGAGGAATGGAGAGAGAGAGGGAGTGGAGAGATAGAGAGTAGAGAGAAGGAGAGAGTGAGAGAGATATATGATACAACTTGCCGACTACTAAAATTTGACCTCCTGATTACTGAAATTTAACATGCTAATTACTGAAATTTGACTAAGTCTAAAAATTTTAAGATCTTCCAAAAGCTAGAATTTTTATTATAACTCCTAGAGATCTGAAACCACTCTCAAACATCCTGCCTATATACATGAAATATAACTTAAAGTATAAAAAAGTAAATGTCTATATGTAAATTTCAACTTATACTTAAATGTTTATTTCATTTGTATAGTTTCCCTCAAAGATAACGAGAAGAAAGAAAAGATAAAAGAGAACAAAAATAAATTCGGTGTAGATCAAAACGCGAGCATGTTATAACACACTCACGTTTTGTCAATGCATTCACAAAACATGTCAAAACTAAGATATAACACGAGCATCTTATAACGTGAGTGTGTTATATCTTGCTTTGGGAATCACCAAGCCTTAGGATTGGTATTTTCCTTGGAATACCAACCAAAAGGCTTGGAGGGCATCCCCAATGACCAGAGACGTGTTTTTGCAAATTCTATAATTTTTTCACATAATCAGGTTCGTTCTCATCGTCAGGATTGCATGTGGTTCAATATCAAAAAAATCGAACACATGGGTGATGTTAGGGTCTCTCTTAGCTATCCAAAAATTTAATTGTTTTCACTTTCTGACAATGTTAAGTCTTTCATCCATAATTTATTTTGTTTGTATATCTATTTTTTGCTAAAAAGAAGTGTTTGGTGGTTTTTCATTATAAATTAACCGTTTATCAAAATTTCAAATAAATTACATTTTTAGAAACTAGACTCCATTCTACAAATTTTTAAAAATATCAATTACTTTCCAAAATTTGTAGGGGGAGCACAGCCAAAATTCTGCTTTTCAGGAAGTGTCCACTTCGAAAATTAGTAAAAAATCAAATATTCATTAAAAAAAATTCAGGAAAATTGTGCATCAACTACATACTGTTCTAACTTCTTATTATAGCAATTTTAAAAATACGACAAAAAATTTTACCGTACTAGGGTCGTACAAGAGTTGCTATGTTATTTTTTCTGACAAAAACAACACCAATTTGTGTACGTCCCTCATTTGAACCCCTTAATCTCAAACATTTTAAAAATAAATTAGTAGTTTAGAAAGTAGACTTGGAGCACTTTGATCCATGTTTTTGTTCCATCTCAAAATTTTGAGTGTAACTATCCTCAATTTCATGTCCAAGGTTAATATTTCCTAATTTCAAAAAAAATGTGTCCACTTAAGTCCCCTTTTTGGGAACCATCTTGGTGCACTTACTCCACTTCGGATTAGAAATTTAGAAGAGCAACCTAATTTTGAATCTTTGATAATTGTTGATCTTTGATGAACTTAGCACTGATCGTTGAATCCCTCTTCTTTGCAACTAAAATATTCTTTGTCACTTAGCTTTCCTTCATTATCATGCATCTCCTTCATCAACTTTGTGGCCCCCGCTGCTCTTTACAAGCTGGCAAAAAAGCCACATGTCAACAGCCTGCTTCCCCTCTAAGATTTGTAAGTTTTAGATCAACAGTTGTGAGCTAGCGGGAAACAACCCAAATCAACCTGACGATCGTCAACTTGCTTCCCCTTTAACCAATAGGCCAACAACCATAACATATATCCTCCTTTAGCAATAGACAACTAAGATTAGAACATCTCGATGAACAATTTTGCACATGCTCATACATCCTTTTAGTAGCACGTTGTTTAACCTTTCATAATTGTTGAGACATATTTCACCAAATATTCCCATGCCCTTTATAGTTTTACGAGCGATGGTGATGATGCCACATGGCTCATGCCTGCTATCCCTCCACAAGCCTAGATTTGACAGTGGGCCCCCCACGAGCTAGCAAGGAATGGTTGAGATTCATTTGTCAGATCACATCTTAACCATTGATTTGATCACATTCAACCATCAATGCATTTGAATAATGGTAGGGCCTGCCACAAGTGTGAACACCAAGTTTCACCTAGGCGCTATCCCTTTGGCTTCTTTATTTTATTATTTTATCACATGGGCTAGCGAGCAAGCAATAAAAATAAATCACATGAAAATATTTTTTTTGGTTTGAAAACATTTTTGAATCACTAATAAAATGTCAACCATTGATTTTTAGAAATCTAACGGTTCTAGTTTTATTCTAAAGGTTTGAATTTCCATGTCTAGTGCTTCATACGTTTGCTTCCAAAATGCAACTATAGCCATCCATCAAAAACTCATAAAACGATCGTAGGTTATATTGATTTGCGTTGACATTTGGCTTCAGACATAATGAATATGTTGACACGTGTCCCCATTTCAAACACTTTATAAATTAATTTGGATGAGTGGAAAATTTGTCCCAAAATAGAAGAATATGTAGCATTTGATATTTTCACCACCCACGCTATGATTTATTATTAGCATACCAGTTTATTTCGCTAATGAATTTTTCTATTGCTTTCAGATTATGTTTAGTTCGCCAATGGTTTTTTTCTTCATTTGAAAAAAGGTTTAATTCACCAATGAAAATACGTTTTTGGTTTAAAAACATTTTTGAATCGCCAACAAAAATATTCTATTTGTTTGAGCACAATTTTAATTCACCAATAGAAATATCTTGTTGGTTTGGAAACATGTTTAATTCACCAATGGAAATATTTTATTGGTTTGAAAATAGGTTTTAATCACCAATGGAAATATTTTATTGGTTTTTAAAATTGCAATTTTCCAAGATTTTCCACAGACTTCTAGTGATTACAAAATATTTTCCAATTGAGATTCTGTTTTTTCTCGAAAATGAAAAAATCTCCAATAAAATTAATATTTTTATCGGGAAGTATACAAGATTCGCCAACATTTTACACCTTCTCCAAGGGGGGGTTCTTAAATTGATCCCTAGTTTACCTAAGGTGTTGCAATATATATCACCATAGAAGCATAACACTCACCTTGACACAAACCATGGGTAAAAGTATAAAGTTGTGTCACGCTTTCGATCAACTTATCAACACAAGTGAATTTAAGAATTTATAACTAAAAACCATTTTTGGTCAAACATATGATCTAGCTAGATTCATTGTAGCTAATTTAGATATGGACACAAATTTTCCAAATAAAATTATTCACTATATGCATACGTAGCACCATTTTGGGGCCAATTTACCAACAACAAAAAAAATTATTCAAAAAAATGATGTTTCAACAACTACTACTCATGTAAATAAAATTTTTTAAAAATAAAAAAATACCATTTTGTAGGTCTATAAATGTAATTTTCATTTTATATTTTATTTTTAATTTTTACTAAATAATATAAACTTGGTTGCTAATAAGCAATAACACTTCAAAAATAAGAGGACAACAATACACAACAAGCTCAAACTTCAGAATACCAAGAGAATAGCATTTGAGAAATTGCAATAAACCCTCAAGCACCAGTAAACAATGAACAACAACAATTACATTCTTCAAAAAGCTACCCCATGCAAAGAGGTTGATTCTTGGCCAAAGGTGACAAGAAGAATTTTTTGAACACTTCCTTCACACACGTGACAGGGAACTAACTTATCTAGCAATAAAGAAAGAAAATAAAACTCCAACAAGAAAACCAAAAATAACAAGGTTTTTCTAATGTGTATGGAGAAAAATAAAACTGCTTACATATAGGTCGATACCCAAAGGAATTGATTTCATGTTGGTTGAACCCGATTGCTACCAATATGAACTCACACATTTTCTCTCCCTTTCCATCACCTCTCTCAATTGACTTTTCAAATTAGCAACCTTAGAATCATCTTTTTTTCTTGTCATGAACAATCTGGTTCTCTTTTCCAATGCAAAACCACACCCTTTCCTTACACAGGTCGTTCGTTCTTCTCTTCCAAAAATGGTTATTCACTCCTTCTCTTGATCGATGTTACTACCTTGTGCAATCTGAAATACCAATTCAAATCTTTCTGCCCTATAAGTACTTGCCACATGTCCAGGTTCAAAGAGACAAGAATTGGATAAAAAGGAAAACCAAAATTTTAAAATTCAAAATTGAAATATCAAGCAAACCTAAAAAAATTCCAATGCCCCTACATCAAGCTCCCCAAGGGGAAGCAAAAGATCATGAACTCTCATTCAAGAGGTCATCAATGGAATGACCATAGGTGGTAATTTCAGGTATGGTTAACCATGAAGCATCCTCCAAAGGATGATCATGCCACTTCACCAATACCTGAAATATACTTTGTTGTGATTCTTCTTCAATGGTTGTTTATCCAGAATGCATTCAATTTCTAGCAGAATAGGTTTGGTCACATTCTGATCTTCAACAAATTTCAACTCTAGATCTATTGCTTCTTCATCTATAGCACCATGATATGGATAAAAATATACCACATTGAATATTGGTGAAATCCCCATGCCTGGAGGAAGACTAATCACATAGGCAATGGCCGAAAACTTTTGAAGAATCTTGCAAGAACCAATTTGCTTCATTTTCAGTTTGTTATATTCTCTTGTAGGAAATATTTCCCTCCTAAGGTGTGCTAGCACAAGATCACCCACCTGAAAATGAAATTTCCTCCACTTCTTATCAACATACTATTTCTATTGTTGATTGCTTCCTTCATTATTCATCTTCACCTCCTCGTAAAGGTCATGAATTACTTGAGAAAAATCTCCATTGTCTACACTTCTTTTCTCCATGTAACCAAGATTTCTAAGTTGTAAGACACCCCTAGGATGCATTCCATAAACAATATAAAAAGGAATAAAAATTTTACTTTGATTTGGAGAATTATTGTAAGAAAACTCATCCTATGCCAAAGCCATATCCCAGTTACCAGGTGTGTTCCCAACAAGGCACCTCAACATGTCACCAAGACTTATATTCACCACCTTAGTTTGGCCATCCATTTGGGGGTGATAGGCTAAACTGAAACTAAGTTGTGTTCCCAACTTTTTCCAAAGGGTTCTCCAAAAATGGCCAATGAACTTCATATCTCTATATGGCACAATACTCCATAAAATGCCATGTAAACAAGCTTCTTTGAAAAACAAATTAGTAATATTGGTTGCATCACTAGTATTTTTGCATGGGATAAAATACACCATTTTAGAGAACCTATCCACAACTAAAAATATAGAATCATTGCCCTTTGAGTCCTATCCAAACCCATAACAAAATCCATACTTATAGAATCCCATGGTTGAGATGGAACTGGCAATGGTTGATAAAACCCTATTTTTCTGACTTCTTCCCTTTGCGTGTTGACATACTTTGCATCTCTCTACATAATTCTTGACATCAACCCTCATTCTTGGCCAATAATAACATGTGCTCAACTATAAATAAGTTTTATCCTATCTGAAATGTCCTCCTAGATTTCCACTATGCTTCTCTTTCAAGATATTATCCCTCATTGATCCCCTAGGTATGCACAATTAACTACCTTTGAACATAAAACCTTCCTATAGAATGTATTCAATCCAAGGACCCCTATCTCTACTGATTGGACTGCTGCAAGCTTCATAAAAATCTTTGAAATCTAGATCATCTGCATACAACTCTTTCAAACTATCAAAACCAACATTGTTAGCCCAAATTCCATGCAACAATAAACTTCTACTACTTAATGCATCAGCAACCTTCTTTTTTTTCCCACTCTTATGCTTCAACACAAAATTGTAACTTTGAAGATACTCTACCCACGTTGCATGCCTCTAATTTAATTTACAGTGACTATTAATGAATTTTAATGCATGGTTATTAGTGTAAACAAAAAACTCCTTAGGAAGAAAGTAATGCATCTACTTCTTCAACGATTAAACCAATGCATAGGATTTAAGGTCATAGGCAAAATATTTTTTCTTAGCTTCATTCACTTTCTCACTAAAATAATCCATTGGTTTACCTTCCTAGCTAAGAATGACCCTTATTGCCAAGCCACTAGCATCACATTTCACTTGAAATACTTTATTGAAATAAATAAATGCAAGTATAGGTTGCTCATTTGCTCTATGTTTAAGAAATTTAAAACTCTTTTTAGCCTCTTGAGTCCATATAAACTATATTTTAGTTCCCTTTTATGGTTTCAAGTATAGGAGCAACTACATGATTGAATTTTCTAATAAAATTCCTGTAAAATCTAGAAATCCCATGAAAACTCCTTACCTCAGGTGCACTCCTTGGCATTGGGAAATCAATAATAGCTTGAACCTTATCCTTATCCATTTTCAACCCTTCACTAGATACCACAAAACCCAAATAAGTCAATTCAGTTTACATAAACACACACTTCTTCAAATTAATTTGTAACTTCTCTTCATGCAGCCTCATCATCACCATCCTCAAATGTTGTAGATGTTCTTCTTTAGACCTGTTAAACACCAATATGACATTAAGATATACAATAACAAACTTCCCATGAAAATGTTTTAAGACTTCATTGATGAGCCTCATAAAAGTACTCGGTGCATTCATGATCCCAAAGGGCATAACCAGTCACTCACAGAGTCCATCATTAGTTTTAAATATTTTCTTCCACTCATCTCCTTGTCTGATCCGAATCTAATGATAACCACTTTTCAGATCTATCTTTGAAAAATACTCAGTGCCACCCAAGAAATCCATCAAATCATCTATTATGGGAATTGGAAACCTATATTTGATAGTTATATTATTAATGGCCCTCGAGTCTGTGCACATTTTCCATTTATTTCCCTTCTTCGGCACCAAGACTGTAGGAACTACACAAGGAATATGACTCTCTCTTATTAACCCTTTTTTAATTAATTCCTCAACTTTCCTTCTAATCTCATCATTCTCTTGGGGATTCAATCTATGTGTAGCTTTGTCTGGAAGGCTAGCCCCTAGTATCAAATACATGTGATGTCTAAAACTTCACATAGGAGCAAACTTATTAGGCAAATCAATTGCAACAATATCCTTATGTTCCTCCAAGATATATTGTACCTCCTTAGGCAACTCTTCCAATTGTGTAGAGGTAAGCAACTCCTTGGGTTTGAGCACCAAATAAATTCCCCTTTCTTCCTTCATGATATGCAAGAACTCTCTTCCACTCATTATTATCTTGATGTTGTTGCTACTACTGTTGTCATCTTCTTGTTCACGCATAGGCAACAAGGTATGCTTGATTCCATCCTTTCCAAAATTATAGGTGTTACTCCTCCCATCATGTAGATATTTTTGATCAAACTACCAAGGCCTACCAAGCAATACATGGCACACATCCATGGGCATGATATCACAAATCACATTGTCCTTATAACTTCCAATCTAAAATTATAATAAAGCTTGTTCATCTACCAACAACTGATGCCCTTTCTGAAGTCAAGAAACTTTATAAGTAGGATATTGAATCCTCTTAAGACCTAACATATCCACCATTTCCACAACCACTAAATTATTTGTACTACCACCATTAATAATCAATTTGCAACACTTACATTTTTCCTTTTACTTTGTCTTGAATAAATCTCTTCTTTGTGTTGGTTCTTTACTCTCCTTTGATGGCTTCAACAAAACTCTCTTGAATAGAAAAGACTCTCTAGTCTCAGACTTCTCGGTGTGATGAGTAGGCAATCCCACGCTTCCTTGATCTACTTGTATAATCTCAGTTCTCCTTTTTGGCCTTGTGTTTCCTTCCTTTACGAATTCTTGGCACTCCCAAATCTTATGACCAACATGTATTGATTGCATTTGAAGCATTTACCTACAAATCCTCTTCATCTTCCTTGATAACCACCTCTTCCAAAAAATCTTCCTCCTTTGTTATGATAGCCTCCTCTTTCTTGATTAGATGACCCACTTGAACTACCAGCCCTTTCATCTTGATGAGTTTGATGTCCCCTACCAGCCTTTGGTACTCTTCCTCCAAATCCTCTTCCTCTATTTCTTCCTTGTTGATTTTGCCTCCTCACAAGCTTCTCTTCTTCCTTAATGGAAAACTGATAGGCTTCCTCAAAATTTCTTAGAGACACTATACTTAACTCATCTTGCAAACTATATTTTAAACCATTCAAATATTTTGCCACTTTTTCCATATCCTCTTCGTTATAGCCTGACTGAATCATCAATTTGTAGAATTCTTTCATATATTCTTTGATGGATATATCCTTCTGCTTGAGATTCTACAATCTTTTGAAAAGATTGGTTTGATAATCTACTGAGAGGAACTTTGTCTTCAATTTAGCAACCATTTGATCCCAAGAATTGATCTTTTCTTTGTTTTTCTTGTCTTTTAGACTGCACAAAATCCCACCACATTGCAGTGTGGCCTTTAAGTCTTGTACAGGAAAACTTTACCTTTCTTTCTTTTGCAACTCCTTCATATTCAAAGTATTTATCCAGATCATTGATCCAGTCAATGAGCTCATCCCCATTCAGGCTTCTAGAATATGTAGGCACCTCAATTCTTATTTTGGCTCCCACATTCATAATGGATATGATCAAACTTTCTTCCACTCCTAGTTCTTCTTGAGCTTTTTCAGCAGTCGATGTTTGTTCTTCTTCCTCAATTTCACTAACAACATCAGCAATTACTCCCCTTTTTTGTGTGTGTTCCATGGCATATGTTCTTACTATCAAGTTATGCAATGTCCCCAAAATTCCTTCTTCATGGACTCTTCGACCACCACCTTGAGCACCTCCTTATCTCATCCTTCTTGGTGGAATTTTGCTCACATCCCAAACTCCAAATTTCTTGTGGCTCTGATACCAAAATATAATAGCAACCTGATTGCTAATAAGAAAAAATACTTCAAAAACAAGAGGACAATAATACAGAGCAAGCTCAAAATTTAGAATGTCGAGAGAATAGAATTTGATCAATTTCAATAAACACCTCAAGCACCAGTAGATAATGAACAAAAACAATTACATTCTTCAAAAAGCTTCCCCACACAAAGAGGTTGATTCTTGGTCGGAGGTGACTGGAAGAATTGTTTGAATACTTCCCTCACACACATGATAAGGAACTAAGTTATCTATCAATAGAGTAGGGAAATAAAAATCCACCAAGCAAACAAGAAACAACAAGTTTTTGTTTTAATATGTATGGAGCAAACAAAATGGCTTACATAGAGGTTGATACACAAAGGATTCGATTTCCTATTGGTTAAACCCAAATGCAACCAATCTGAATTCACACATCCACTCCCCCTTGTCATCACTTCTCTCAACTAACTTTTCAGATCAACTACCTTAGAATTGGCTTCTTTCTTGTCATGAACAATCTGGTTCTCTTTTCCAATGCAAAATCACACCCTTTTCTTACATAGGTTGTTCATTCTTCTCTTCCAAAAATGGTTATTTTCTCCTTCCTTATCTTGATCATTGTCATTTCCTTGTGCAATCCGAAGGACCAATTCAAAACTTGTTGCCCCGTAACCACTCACCACATGTCCAAGTTCAAAGAGGTCCAAGAATCGGCTAAAAAGGAAAACCAAAATTTCAAAAACCAAAACTGAAATATCAAGAAAACCCAAAATTTGTTTGATGCCCCTACATCTCTAAAAGTAGGTTGTCAACACCAAAACATAAGGTTGATTATCTTGTCAAGAAAAAATACTAGAAGTTATTTAAAATTTTGAAAAAAATGTGGTGCAATAGACAAAAGAATCTATGTCAAGATGGTATAATTTTTTTATTTTGGACAAATAATTAAGACAAAAGGTGATGCCTCATGGAAACAGTTATTTTTCAATATGCACTCATTTTAATATTTATTTAGAAAATTGTATTGATTAAAATTGAGAAAAAATAAATCCATGGACTAAAGTTTTGACTTATAAATACAAAAAAAAATGAAGGAAAATAATAAAATTTACTATTTAAAGAGTGGCATCCCATTTAACTTCATTTTTCAACATTTTATCAACAACTAAATTATAGTTCCAATTTCGTAAAAAACTCCAACCAATTTCAGTATCACCTACAACCTATAATATGTGCTCATGATTCAGTTGTTGACTCTATATTAAAATAATTTTCATTTAAAAAATATAAATGTAAAATACAATAAAAACTAAAAAAAATATTAGTTTACATCATTTCAAAATTCAAAACATACTTGTCACTTTTTGGTGATTCAAGTTAAAGATTTGGATTAGTGTTGACCAACTCCTTTATTAAAGTGTGACATAGTTTTGTGCTTTTACCCCATACCCATTGCACAATGCACTCATATTTTGGTTGTCACTACATGCCTATATGTTGGTTTGGGGAACCCAAGGTTAAGTACCTTATTAAAATAGATGATTTGTCATATAAGTATTTGAGAATGTGTTTTAATAAAACCCTATGCTATTATATATATTTTGTACATGGCATTGAGAATACACTAGAATAGATAACTATGAAAAAGATGTTTATAGTAATTTATTTTGAGTGTGTTGGGATGATGGGGAGATGGATCTAATAGAATATTGATGTCTTTGTCCAATTGGGAAATAGAGTCTCCAAATTCATATGAAAGATGTAATAATTGAAACCAAATATGATAACTTAACCAAGATACCACAAAAGAGTATATCTTTCAAAATGCATAGGAAATTTGTGCTCTACACACATATTTAAAAAAATCATAAATGTTTGTAGAATATTAAGGGATTCTACTTAGTAATCCATGATTATACCCATACATTTCTTTTATTATGTTAGAAAGATACCTTCCAAAGGATTCACAAGGATTTTATAGTCATCTAGCTAACCAAATGACCAATACACATCTAAAAATATATACCATACATAGGGAGACACTCAACTAAGTTTGATTCTTCCTTTAATAACTTGATTTGCAAAGATTATGAATTTCTATTATAAATTTGCAATTAATCTAGATCATTACAATAGAAAAATACTTTTATTTAGAATTCAAAATTGAAACCCTAGGGCTTCCTGTGAATATCACTATTATGTTGGATTTGTAACCATTCCTCTTTTTTCTTATTTTCCCTTTTCTTGGACAATATAGAAAACGTATTTGTCAGCACCATCTATAGATCTTGGGTAAAGAACCATGGTCTTCTCTAAGTAAAGGCCTCCCATGCTTGCTTATATCACCTTCACATGGCCATACATTTGAAATCATTCCCTTTACATTAGAAACCATATGATTTTGTACATCATTCATGTCTTAGAGGGGCCCATAGGTGCCAAGAGGTGTTTGAGAGTAATTTATTGAATCATATTCATTTCTAGGTCATTAATGGTGTCTTAATTCATGCAAGAAAGTAGGTAGGGATTGTTTTTCAAATGACAATAATTTAAAACTTCATATGACAAAGAGGGAAGAGGGGAAAATTTTCCCAAAGGTTCAATAGACGTGTTAGTATGATTAACTTTGGAACTCAAAAACTTGCAAAGTGGAATTTTGCGGAGAAAATTTGGCAATTGAGGAAAGGATGTATGGATGACCAAACCCAAAATCCCAAAATTTAAGGAAAAGGGGCTTAGAAGGGAAATTGAGACTTGGATGGAAAAGCATGCCAGGAATGACAAGTTGGACAAGCATGTCAGTATGAGAAACTTCAAAACTCTAAAATTTTCCAAGTATAATTTTTGGGAGAAAAGTTGGTAGTTGAGGAAATGATGCATGGATGATGAAAGCCATAATCTCAAAATTCAAGGAAAATGAGCTTAAAGGGGAAAATTGGACTTGGAGGAAAAGACATACTAGGGATGACATGTGTAAAAGGATGTTGAACTCTTGAAACTCCAAAATTTACAAAGTGGATTTTTGGGGAGAAAAGTTGGTAATTGAGGAAATGATGTGTGAATGACCAAATCCATAATCTCAAACTTCAAGGAAAAGAGGCTTAGAGGGGAAATTTGGACACGCTAGTATGAGAAACTTTGAAACTCTAAAATTTGTAAAGTCACCCAAAGAAAGGCCAAATTACAAGTCATTGACCACAAAATAACCCTCTTAACAAAATTTACTAAGGATATTTGATTGACACACTTTGAATAAATACCATTACACAAATACTCAACATAAGGAACCCAACAAGAGATTTCTCAAATTGGTTATTAACAAAGGGTGGAAAGGGTAAAAAATATAATTTATAGAGCAAAACAAAGCAAAGATAAGACATAAAAATGATGTGCCAATAAAATGCACTAATCTAACAAAAATAGAATATAAAGTAAGATTATTTATCGAATTCTTTTTACATTATATTATTCTTTCTATCCAATACAAAACATTTAAGAAATAAGAATAAAATCTAAAAACAACAAATAAATACTTAATTAATTTTGTATTTTCATATATCTTCTTATGATCAAATTAGAAAAATAGACATTATTGTATTGAGATTGATAGAGAATAATTTGTGTAAATAAAATATAGATATTTATATATATATATATATATATATATATATATTTTATTTTATTTTAAATACTTATACCATTATTTCTACAAAGTATGAAAGTCTTTAAAATACTACACTACCATTTCACATGTTATTACAAGGCTTAAGAGAAATTAAGATAAAATTAATAATCACTATGTCTTTAATTTTAAAGAGAAAGGCATGATAATTTTATTTTATTTAATGTATTTTTCAATACCATAGGCCATTTTAGCCTTTCTTACATAGTTAGATCCAAATTTATTAAAAGGAGGTCAATAACACATCAAAAGGAGAATTATAGATTTGTCAATGTACTCGGCATCAATCTATTTGATACTTTAAGGTTCGCACATGCATGCACTTTCAATGTTACACATCCTCTATGACAAGATAATTGAAATATTTGTTTGTATAGAACATTGTGATCTATGTACAACAAAATCATTATGTCAATTAGTAAATATCCTCTATTCTAGCATCAAACATGGTTTGTTTACAAAGCAAAAATAAAGATAATTTTTAACATGTTGAATTTTTTGGAAGTAATAGCTTTTGCATATGTTAAACATAATGCAACTTTAGAGATCCAAGCCACTATTTCTTACATATTTTATAAGTATGTTTTGTTACTTCCTAGTAGTTATAGTTTGTTACTAGACAATTGATTATTTTAACAATTCAAACCACCACTCCACCAAAAAATGATATGAATTTTAACTTATTTTTTTATTATATATAACAAATATCTTCAATAATCACAATAATGTTTTTGATCATATGATAAAAATTAATTTTATAATCTTTTAAAACTATACTACTATTATCAAGAGAAGGTGAAACTAACTCTTCAAAACTACAAAACTATGATGCCTGCCTATTTGGTGTTATATTATAATTTAATACTTTCATTAGGCAATACTATTGCAATGATTTTGTTTTTCTTACTTAATTAGTTATTAATAAGTTAGCTTTCAACCAATCAAAAACAAAAAAAAATTAAAAGGATCAAAATTCAGTTTTATGACGCGAACTTGCAAAATATTTAATTTTATAAATTATAAAATATAAAAAATTGTGAATATAATTAGTTAAAAGAGTGTGTGTGTGTTATTGGCGGACTTTGAGGAAAAAGTAAAAGTTACTATTATTTTGCCTTCTTTTTTTTTTCTGAAAGGATGTGTAAATTCATTACATGGTAAACATCAGATTTCTGAATTATTTATCTAGAAATTATGGAATTCAATTGGTGAAATTAATATACAGTTGGAGAATTAGTCTATTGACTTAGTCCACCTACATGTTATTTGATTCCTTTGTTATTATGATTAGTGTATTATACTTCTTACAAATTACACAAGGCATCCAGACAAGCAAAGTACCTTATTAAATTTACTTATTAAACTAATTTAATATGAGAAAAATTTAGACAAAGGATGTTGAAATTAAATAATCACTTTTTTTTAAATTATAAATATTTTATCTTACATATTAAATTTTAATATTTATAGAAAAGAAATAATTTAAATGTGTATGTCTAATAAATTAATTAAGGCTATGATTTCATAAATGTCATTTTATCTCTCATTGTTAAGAGTACCTAGTGAGAATATGCAGAGAATATTCTAAATTTTTGACAATTAGGTGGCTATTAATAATAACAGGGAATATTTTAAAAAATTAGTCCACAATTTATAAGATGTTGGTGGTAGAATAGATTTTCATAGAAGTTAATATTCTTGTAATAATGTCATATGACAAATTTATCAACTTTAGAAAAAAAAATCAATTCAATTGAAAAAAAACTTCTATTTGCAAAAATAAAAATTCAAATTTTACTATAACATATTTTACTTAAATATATTTTACCTGCTTTTACTTGAATCAAAAACATATTTTACTTAAAACCTATTTTCACTAGAAAATAAAAAATAAATGTAAATCAAATTAAATATATTCAAATTTGTACTTTATGAAAAGTTTATTTGGATAGCTATAACCCTTAAACTTCTTATTATGTTGATTCCATTTATTAGTGTAACCTAAAATTTTAAGAAAAATGTAAGAACCAAGGAATACAATCTCCTCCAAGGGCTTTCCTTCTATAATTATAAATGATTATTAAAAAGTAAATAATTATGATAAAAGTGATAAAATTATTATACTATAATATATTATATAATAATATAAATCATATATAAATATTCAAATGTATTCTACATTCATGTTTAATTTATAAAATTAAAATTTATTCTATTTTATTTTATTAAGAAAAATAACATCAAATAACAAACATATATACTGGTTTATTTTTATTTTAAATATTTAACATTAAACAAGATATTACAAAGAAAAATACTCCCCACTAATCCATGTCACTATTACATTATGATTTATATTTCTTTTCAAACCAAAAATATTTGACTGGTCCCTGCTGCGTATTGGCAAGCAGTTAAGTTTGTTATGCCCATCGCACGGGTTCGACCCCGGTCGCAGCACAGAGAAAAAAGAAAGGAAAGGCGGTACTCTCTAGTACCCCATTTTTTTATTCTCTACTCTTTCTTATAAGGAGTTTTCCATTCCAGTCTATGCCTCCAAAACATACGGTAATAAATGGGTAAATTACAGATGGGATTTAATGGAACAACTTCTTGCCTAAGAGTGAATTAAAGTAATTTTTGTGTGGAAAAATGGATGGAACATATGTATTATTTTGATAAATAGTTATTAATAAATTATACAAATTTTATTGTATGTCTGGAATAATTTATGATAATAAAAATGAAATTTTGGGTCAATCAAATTATTAATAATTTAATTTTTAATACTTTTTGTTAAATAGTTTATATATAGATTTTGCAAAAGATAAATATTTATTTTACATAAAAAATAACATTTAATTGATTTATAGATGTACAAATAATATTAAGAAAAATTATTACACTATTTTTTAAAAGTAACTACTAATAAAAGACATGAGTACATTTCAATTTTAGAAAATACAAAAACTTAGCAAAAAAGTTAAATGCTATTTTTTTATAATGCAATTGTGCCCTAATTTTATTTGTCTATCTCATTCTCATTTACAAGATGAAAAAAGAAGTAGCATTCTCATTTACAATACAAAAGAGAGGTAACAAAGCTAAGACACAACCAAGGTTCCAATAGAAGCAAGGGGGGAAAATTAGGTATGAATGTTTTTATTATAAGTTGAAAAAAAGTAGATAGAAGAAATTTCAACCTTCATGAAAGAGTTGTGCCTCTTATTATAGAGCTACAACCTCTGTGGAAGATGTCTGAATAATTTATTTTTTAATTTTTGTGTATACTATTTTCTTAAATTAAATTGTGTGTATACGTTTACATATACATATACAAATATAAACATACAAACATACATATATACATATGTGTGTACATATATATTTCTATTTCAGGTTTGCATCTCACAATAATAAACCACAATCAAGGTTCCAATGTAAGCTTTGGGAAAAAATAGATAATAAATGTTTATTATAAATTAAAAGAAGTAGATAGAAGGAATCTCAATCTCCATGGAGGAGTTGTGCCCCTTATTATAGAGTTATAACCTCTATGGAACTAAAGCGTTAGGATTGCAACTCCCATAGTGGTGTCGTGCCCTCCTTGTTAGGGTCACAACATCTACCATGGATGTCTAAATAATTTTACTTCTATTTGTTTGTATAATACATTTTTAATTTAAATAAAAAATATGTGTATGTGTGTATATATTTATGTCTATATGTGTATATTTATATGTATATACCTACATATACATATATATTTATATTTCAAGTTTGCATCTCACAAAAAAATAGGAAGGATAGTTCTATGGTCTCATTTTTTTTAAATAAAAATATTATTATTATAAAATATATAAGATTTTTAGCAATTCTAAGAAACCTTGAAGGAAGGATCAAAACACTTGTAACTATATAAGTCTAGGATTTCTTGAAACAATTTTATATGATAAAATTGTATGATAATGTATATATGTGTATGTATATGTATATGCATATGCATATGTGTATGTATATGTTAGTTTTATATATATACACACACATTGTAGGTTTGCATCTCACAACAATTTAAAAAGGATAGGTCTATGGTCTCATTTTTTAAAATGGACATATTATTATTTTAAAATATGTAGATTTTTAAGAAATTTTAAGGAAACTTGGAGGAAGAATTAGACCACTTGTAACTATATATGTATAGGGTTTCTAAGAGCAATTTTTATGATAAAATTGTATGATAATCTATTAATTAGGATTTATATATTAATTGTAATAGGGTGATAGTGGGAAAAATTTATTTATAAATTTAGTATAATTTGAAATAATATTCATGTTATTGTATATTTTAAATTTTAATTTGATTATTTTCATTTTTACAATTATAATTAATTATGCAAAATAAAATAAAGTACCTTAAAGTTGTCTTTGACACCCTAATAAAAATATGATTTTTTAGACAAGTTTAATTAATTCAATGCATACAATATATAAACTATTGAATATTTGAAAGTACAAATAATAACATAATAAAATAAAATAATTCAAACCACCACTCCACCTAAAAATTATATGAATTTTAACTAATTTTTTTATTATATATAATATATATCTTCAATAATCACAATAATTTTATAATCTTTAACTATATTACTATTATCACAAGAAGGTGACACTAACTCTTCAAAACTATGATGCCTATCTATTTGGTGTTATATTATAATTTAATATTTTAGTTAGGCAATACTATTGCAATGATTTTGTTTTTCTTACTTAATTAGTTATTAATAAGTTAGCTTTTAACCAATCAAAAACAATAATTTATTTTAAAAATAACAAAATTCAATTTTATAAAGTGAACTTGCAAAATATTTAATTTTATAAATTATAAAAATTTATTTTTTGTGAATATGATTGGCTAAAAGATTTTGTGTGTTATTGGAGGACTTTGAGGGAAAAGTGAAAGTTAACTATTATTTTGCTTCTTTTTTTTGTTGAAAGGATGTGTAAATTCATTACATGGTAAACATCAGATTTTTAAATTATTTATCTAGAAATTACGGAATTCAATTGATGAAAGTAACATACAATTGAAGAATTAGTCTATTGACTTAGTCCACCTGCATGCTATTTGATTCCTTTGTTATTATTGTTAGTATATTATGCTTCTTACAAATTACACAAGACATCCAGACAAGCCAAGTACCTTATTAAATTTACTTATTAAACTAATTTAATATGAGAAAAATTCCAAACAAAAGAAGACTCATATTTACAAACAACATCATGTCTCTGTGAAGTAGGTCAAATAAGAATTTGATTTGAATCTTGGAAACACGATACTGAAATTAAATCAACACTATTTTTAATTATAAATATTTTATCTTATATATTAAATTTTAATATCTATAGAAAAGTAATAATTTAAATGTGTATGTCTAATTAATTAATTAAGGCTATGATTTCATAAATGTCACTTTATATCTCATTGTTAAGAGTATCTAGTGAGAATATTCTAAGTTTTTGACAATTAGGTGGATATATATAATAGCAGGTAATATTTTAAAAAATTAGTCCACAATTTATAAGATGTTGGTAGTAGAATAGATTTTTAGTAGAAGTTAATATTCTTGTAATAATGTCATAAGACAAATTTATCAACTCTTAGGAAAAAAATCCAATTCAATTGAAAACAACTTCTATTTGCAAAAATAAAAATTCAAACTTTACTACATATTTTACTTAAAACCTATTATCATTAGAAAATAAAAAATAAATGTAATAATCAAATTAAATATATTCAAATTTGTACTTTATGGAAAGTTTATTTAGATAGCTATAACCCTTAAACTTCTTATTATGTCAATTCCATTTATTAGTCTAACCTAAAATTTTAAGAAAAATGTAAGAATGAAGTTATACAATCTCCTCCAATGGCTTTCCTTCAAAAGACCTTCAAATGAAGGCCCCTTAAAACTATAAAAATATTGAAATATTGAAAAATATATGACTTTTAAATGAAGGTTTACCTAAAAAGCTATTTAAAATATAAAGATCTTTTGATATTTTTAAAAATAAATGTTATAAAGATTTGAAATAGATTTTTGTGAAGATAGTATTCATAATTATATCCTATATGATGGATTTTTTTGTTATTGTTATCTTTCTATCATATTGCAAAATTTTCTTTTACCTTTTATTTAATTTGGCAATATGAAGTCAACCAAACATAATGACAAGTATAATAGTTTCATATATAAGTGATTATTAAAAAGCAAATAATTATGATAAAAGTGATAAAACTATTATACTATAATATATTATATAATAATATAAATTATATATAAATATTCAAATGTATTCTATATGTTTAATTTATAAAATTAAAATTTATTCTACTTTATTTTATTAAAAACAAAAAACAACATCAAACAACAAACATATATACTAGTTTATTTTTATTTTAAATATTTAACATTAAACAAAATATTTACATTACATAACCAAAACAAATAAAAACAACTATTACTACTAACCAAACAAAACAAAACAAAAAACAAAAATCAAACTAAAATACAATAATTAACAAAAACAAAATACATTCAATTTTATTCACTTTCATTAAATTTACATATATTTTATTTCGATTCTACAAACCTCTAATTACAATATTAGAAAGAAAAACACTTCCCACTAATCCATGTCACTATTACATTATAATTTATATTCTTTACAAATCAAATAATATCTGACTGGTCCCTGCTGCGTATTGGCAAGCAATTTAGTTTGTTATGCCCGCCGCACGGGTTCGACCCCGGTCGCAGCACAGAGAAAAAGCGAGGAAAAGGCGGTACTCTCTAGTACCCCATTTTTTTATTGTCTACTCTTATAAGTAGTTTTCCATTCCAGTCTGCCTCCAAAACATACGGTAATAAATGGGTAAATACTGTAGATGGGATTTAATGGAACAACTTCTTCGTCTATGAGTGAATTAAAGTAATTTTTGTGTGGAAGTATGGATGGAGCATATGTATTATTTTGATAAATAGTTATTAATAAATTATACAAATTTCATTATTGCATGTCTGGAATAATTTATGATAATAAGAATGAAATTTTGGGGTCAATCAAATTATTAATAATTTAATTTTTAATACTTTTTGTTAAATAGTTTATATATAAATTTTGCAAAAGATAAATATTTATTTTATATAAAAAATAACATTTAATTGATTTATAGATGTACAAATAATATTAAGAAAAATTATTATACTATATTTCAAAAGTAACTACTAATAAAAGACATGAATACATTTCAATTTTAGAAAATACAAAAAACTTAGCAAAAAAGTTAAATGCTATTTTTTAATAATGCAGTTGTGCCCTAATTTTATTTGTCTATCTCATTCTCATTTACAAGATGAAAAAAGTAGCATTCTCATTTACAATAAAAAAGAGAAGTAACAAAGCTAAGACACAACCAAAGTTCCAATGGAAGCAAGGGAAAAAATAAGGTACGAATGTTTTTATTATAAGTTGAAAAAAAGTAGATAGAAGAAATTTCAACCTTCATGAAAGAGTTGTGCCTCTAATTATAGAGCTACAACCTCCATGGAACTACACTCTTAGGACTACCCATATTGGAGTTGTGCCCTCATTAGGATCACAAAGTCTATCGTGAATGTCTAAATAATTTAATTTTTAATTTTTTATGTATAATATTTTTTTAAATTAAATTGTGTGTATACATATGTATATATGTATATATACATATACATATATAAATATAAACATGCATACATACATATATACATATATATGTACATATATACATATATATTTCTATTTCAGGTTTGCATCTCGCAATAATAAACCACAACCAAGGTTCTAATGTAAGCTTTGAGAAAAAATAGGTAATGAATGTTTTTATTATAAATTAAAAGAAGTAGATAGAAGGAATCACAACCTCCATGGAGTTGTGCCCCTTATTATAGAGCTACAACCTCTATGAAACTACACCGTTAGGATTGCAACTCCCATAGTGGATTTGTGCCCTCCTTGTTAGGGTCACAACATCTACCATGGATGTCTAAATAATTTTACTTTTATTTTTTTATTATACATTTTTAATTTAAATTAAAAATATATGTATGTGTGTATATATTTATGTTTGCATGTGTATATTTATATGTATATACCTACATATACATATATATGCATATATACATTTATACATATGCACATATATATATGTGTGTGTACTCGTATACATATATATTTCTATTTCAAGTTTGCATCTCACAAAAAAATAGGAAAGATAGGCCTATGGTCTCATTTTTTCTAAATAAAAATATTAGTATAAAATATATAGGGTTTTTAGCAATTCTAAGAAATCTTGAAGGAAGAATCAAAGCAATTGAAACTATATATGTCTAAGATTTCTTAGAGCAATTTTATATGATAAAATTGTAGTATATGTATATGTATATGTATATGTATATGTATATGTATATGTGTATGTGTATGTATGTGTTATGTATATATATGTATATTTGTATGTATATATACATACAACATATATACATATGTACATATACATATATACATATGTACATATACATATATGTACACACACATTCATTTCAGTTTTGCATCTCACAACAATTTAAAAAGGATAGGTCTATGGTCTCATTTTTAAAAATGAACATATTATTTTAAATTATGTAGATTTTTAGGAAATTATAAGGAAGCTTGGAGGAAGAGTTAGACCACTTGTAACTATATATGTATAGGGTTTCTAAGAACAATTTTATATGATAAAATTGTATGATAATCTATTAATTGCAATAAGATGATAGTGGAAAAAAATTATTTATAAATTTAGTATAATTTGAAATAATATTCATTTTATTGTATATTTCAAATTTTAATTTGATTATTTTCATTTTTACAATTATAATTATTTATGCAAAATAAAATAAACTACTTTAAAGTTGTATTTGACATCCTAATAAAAATATGATTTTTTAGACCAGTTTAATTAATTTAATGCATACAATATATAAATTATTGAATATTTGAAAGTAAAAATAATAACATAATAAAAGAAAATAATTGTATAGTCACACAAAAAATATAGAATTTAGGTGGAGAAAACTATAAAGTAAAACAACTCTACAAAATAACATCATACATTAGAAAATTTATCCTTCTAAATGACTTTTAGATATCCTCTAGTGCAAAGTAAAATTTCACCAAATTCTAAATTCTCATTTTTTTTTTCCAAATTATTCCTTTCAATATAGAGAAATAAGGTAGGTAACAATTGTATGGGAAGTTACCATACCCTTAGAAAATTAAAATAAGATTAACTCCTTTCTTTGGGTTGTTGTTCAAGATAAAATTCTAATAATTGACAACCTAATCAAAAGAGGTTTTTCATTCTCTAATTGATATTTTTTTTATGTTTTTCTA
The DNA here is from genome assembly GCA_007115665.2 of Sequoiadendron giganteum. Classification (NCBI taxonomy): domain Eukaryota; kingdom Viridiplantae; phylum Streptophyta; class Pinopsida; order Cupressales; family Cupressaceae; genus Sequoiadendron; species Sequoiadendron giganteum. The sequence goes on along the minus strand of CM021110.1, from coordinate 241,764,380 downwards.
AAGCAAAGTCATCTTCCCATATTTTTAGGGGTTGTTATTTCTCTTTGAAGGTGTGGGGTTTTATTCTAGATTTTTTTCTATTTATTGGGTCTTCCCCTCTTCAAGGTTGGAAAAGGCCTAGTCCTAGATTGCTCCTTTATTTATCTATCTTTGAATTTTTTCACTTCCTTGTTGTTTTTGGGATTTGGAAGGAGTTAAATAGTAGAACCTTTAGAGATAAGAAAACTGAATGAAAAATATTTGCCTCTAAGATATGCTTGCTATCAAAGAGAATTTTTTGGTGGCTCTCCCTCCTAGGTCTTTAGGTTGTGGTATGCTTCCTACTTATAACATTTATTTAAAAAATATTTGTATATAAGACTTAAAGAGTGATATTTTAAATCCTCTTAAAATTTGTAAAAAGGATAGGAAGAATGTTAAATGGGTTCCCCCTCCTAATTGGTTTAATTTTAACTTTATGATGCTTATAATGGTAACCCTAGCTCATTTGAGAGGGAGGGTTTGTTTATGATTCAAATGGTGCCATAAGGGGAGCCTATGTGATTAATATTGGAGTGCAAACAAATCACTTTATTAAGTAAACTACAACTTATAATGGGCTAAGATTGATCAAAGAAATTAAGGTTCAAAATTGCATTGTGGAAGGAGACTAACAATAGTTCAATGTTTAAACAAAAAATTAAGCCAAGTTGAACTATTATTCTTTGATTGATTAAGCAGGGAAAGGGCCCTAGCCCTTAAAGATTAGTACAACATTATAGAGAACAACATTCAATCAAAACAACAAGAGGAAGCTAACCAGAAAATCTTCACCAAACCCTCCACCAAAAAGCTTAACCAATTCCCTTAGGATCAAAAATTTCAACCCTATCAAAAATATCAAAACAATACATATTGTGCATATTCAAATCCCACCATTTAAACCTATAAAGACTATTAATACTTAAAGTAATGTCCATGCATAAACTAGAACTACTAAAAGAAATATAACTAAAATTATGGTAGTCCAGGCACCAAAGGCCAACACCAATAAAAGTACCGTTGGGAGTAGCACCAAAATAAACCATAGAAGCATAACACAAAAAAGAAAAATAGTGACCAAGGATTAAGCATCCTCGATCAGACTCTAGGATTTTAGCAGGTCATTGGTAATGTCTTCCACTTTATCTGTAGGCTCCATCTTACACGATAAGTCAGCAATCTCGTCCATCGGCTTTCTCTTTTGTTGCTTCTTGATTTTTCCTTGACCTGAAACTGTAGCCATAATAGCCTTTTTCATTACCGTATCCACCACCCTACAAAGACTCTTCACTACTTTTTCAAGAGTTTGGAACCTGGTATTCTTATCCTCCTCTTGCATCATCTTTTCTAGCCATTCCTATCTCTCCTCCATCCTTTTGATTTTAACATTATCATCTCCATCTATCTTCTCTTCCTCATGGTGTTTTGTTTCCATCACCTCTTGATCATTTATTGAATTAACATTTTCCTTCATCCCATCATTGTCCTCTTCAACCTCATGAATCTCCTCTTGTTGCAACTCCCCTTCCACTTCCTCATTGTCAGAACCCTCCTCCTCCTTCGACTCAGAATCTTCCTCCTCAACAGACTCCCCCCAAAACTATTTGGGATTTCCTCCGTAGAGGAATCCCCATCTTCCTTCACCATCTTTTTTCCTTTACTTTCCTGCAAACCAGAAGCACATTTTTCCTCTAAATCTCTAGACTTTTTGTTGTTGTCAGACCCTTTAAAAGTAGTCATAGTAGGCCTTGTGGACCTTCTACCAACCGGTGTTAAGCACTCAAGGTTCTCATTATCATCCAGAATTGAAACAGTGTTGGCTTCCTCCCCCAATTCCCAGATAAGCAGCTTCCTTTTTTTATTCTCAACAGAGCCGATAAAGGAAACACTCCTTTTTTCAAGAGTGAATTTTAGATCAAACCATAAAGGGTCCTCAAGGTTAGGCAAATTTTTAATGGGATTTTTAGCTGGGGTATGAGGGTGACTCTCAGTGAGCTCAATTTTCACAGAGCTCTTAGGGATAGGGTTTTCAATCAATTTGAGGGAAAATTTTATTTGATGAGATATAACCAACACATATTTGCAAATAGCTCTAATTAAGCCTTGGTGTAATAGTGAATTTTCCCCATTGATAAGGCTCTAACTCGAGGAAGAGAACAAGAAAAAAGGAAGATTTATCTTTTCGAGATGACAAATATGGTTAAGGATAGGGAAGTGGTAACCATGCATAGACTGGAAAGAACCCGTAAGGTTAAAATACTTCATGAAAAAGAAACACACATTGTGGTATAGAGGAGGGAGTAAAACCCTAGAATAGCCATTCTGGAATCGCTCAGCCTTCTCCTTATCCTTAAAACATTTTACAATATAGTCTTGGTATTTTTTGTTGCTTACCTTTCCCACCTTCTTTCCTTTGTAGGTAAGTCCCATCACCTTTGCAATAAGCTTCCCATCCACTTTGAAATGGAGACCACCCATTTTGACTTTGTCATCCTTCCAAGCATTGGCAAACTTGTAGCTCAACTTCTCATTGTACCCTTCCATGGCTACGAAGTAAGGAGTGAAACCAGCTCTCTCAAGCAGACCCCATGGCTCCACATTTTTTCACAACGAATCATACTTGCACGGTTTCATCCACTTCCTTGGGCCACCCATGACGGTCTCTTTGTAGAGGTTGTTTTTTGAAAGGAGGAGAAACTCTATACTGTGCCCTTCTTCATTCTCAATAATGGCAACTGATAATTCAAAAAACTTTGTATTAATGGTGACCTTGTGGGTTTTCATTTGAGGAGATAGTGACTCTAAATTATTATTTGAATGTTTTAATTTGAAACAATGCTAGTTATCACCTTTATGAATCCCATCACAATTAAATCTGACAACTCTATCACCCTTCCTAGTGATAATTAAGTTTATTTTATTACCAATCTTACCGTCATCACTTGCATGTGTTGATTTGTCTTTTCCAAAATCAACCTTTAGATTTTTATCATTACAAAGAGTGTTCATTATTTCCCCATTTAAATATTTCCTTTCAAGGCACGAGCCATGCCAAATAGACTATTATATCCCTTTTCATTCTCGTTATTACTTTGGGATTTGGTGTACCTTTTTCCTCATTCCACTCCATCCATCTTGTTAGCAAGCCTGAGTACCACCAAGGATCCCCTATGACAACTGGACCACCAAGGATGCCACCCTTTTTAATTATAGTTTCTCTAGCCATCATTAATCCAATCGTCGGATTTATCCTTCATTCTTAATTTGTCCTAGGCCAGAACTTCTTTTATTTGATTAGACAGATTGGAGAAGTCCCATTATTTAAAGCTTCCTATCTCACACCAAAGTTAGCCAAAGCATTTGTAGCCCTATTACCCTCCCTAAATGTATGATGAATTTAATATTGTTGGAAAAACTGTAACATGTTTTTACAGTCATCCAAAAGATCATTTATTTCCTAGGGTGCTTCAACATTGTTGTTAAGATAGTCAATAATAATTTTGGAGTCCCCTTCTACAATCACCTTTATGTACCCATTATCTCTAAGGTAACCAATTCCAACCCAAATAGCATACGCTTCAGCAAAATTGTTCATTGTTGTTCTTAGACCTTTGTTTCATCCCACTGCATAGATGTTGCTTTCATCCCTAACCACTCCTCCAATTCTAGCTACTCTCGGATTCCCTTTTGAGTAGTCATCAAAATTACATTTCACCCATCCAGGATCAAGGGGAATCCATATAGTACTTTTTTGTATAATTTTTTTTGCCCAATTCACATTATTCAGGTCATGGGAAATCCCACACTGTTGCTTTATTCTTAACTCTTGATAAGTAGGCCCTTTCTTAGCCTGGGTATACTTAAAACTTTCAACATTTTCCTGAATTTGTCTCCTTAAAATAATACATAGCTCCTTATTACTCTTAGTTTTATCCCTAAAACCCCTATTGTTTCTCTCTTTCCATAGGCCCCAAACCAAAAATGGGGAACTTGTCCTAATAAATCAATAATTATATATGGAAGTAGGGGCTAAAGCTCCATCCCTCAACAAACATTTTAACTCGGTCAGGGAAGGCCCAATCAATCTTAAGAGTCTTAAGAAAAAATGTCCAAACTTCTTGAGCATAGGGGCATTGAAAGAAAAAATGCATAATACTTTCTTCATATTTATTGCACAGGTAACACCTATTTACACAGTACCAACCCCTTTTCTTAAGATTATTCATAGTCAAAATTTTAACATGTACATAACTATCCACCAAAAATAGTTAATTTTCGGGATTAAGTTCTTTCTCCACACCTTTATCTAGTTAAATTCCCCTTGATTGATAGGTTTTCGTTCCATAGCCTCATAGGTTGACTTGACAAAGAACCTTCCTGTAGAATTTTTGGTCCAAATCCATATCCATCCTATTTCTTGAGAAGAGGTTCAGGCTTCCCATATAATTCTTTAGTAAGTCCAATGTAGCATCCCAATTTAGTTGTCTACCACCCCTTAGAACAACATTATTCAAATACTCTTTAAAGTCAATTCATTTGGGTCTCAGGCCTTCCCAATCTACGTAGCTAGAGATCCTTTTACCAATATGTCTTTTTAGTTTGATTTTGATTTGTTGGAGGTATTCAGTAGTTGATAAAGGGGCATTGGTGAACCAAAAATCCTCCCAGAAATATGTTGCTCAACCCATTCCCAACCCTAACTTTTTATCCTCTATGCAGGATTCCTCCAATTTTTAGCAGATTGTTCCAAAAGACAAATCCATAGGGAAGCTCCTTCTTCCTAAGAAAATAGCTAGCTTATTTATTGCTTAAGTATTTGTCCCTAATGATTTGTACCCAATATTTTTCCCCTTCCAAAAGAAACCACCCCATTTTAGCCACCAAGGCTTTATTGAACTTTTTTAATCTGTGAATCCCCAAACCTCCTTCCCTCTTTAGGGTACACATTATTTCCCACCCAACAAGATCCATTCTTTTCCTTTCTACCACTCCTAGCCATAAGAATCTCCTTTAGTTGGACTATTAGTTGTTTGATATAAGACTATTTTAAAATTATCAACCGCCTAAATCAAGTGGTGATTGAACACTCTCTTTTTAAATCCAACATAGTAGCTGACATAATGGTTAATCATGGTATCATCATGAAGGGGTCAAAAAAATAACTAGGTAAAGGATATATGATTCAATTAAGATTAAATTCCTTTCATGATATGTGCACTACCAATGTGTTAGTTATGATGGATTTTCATGATGATTAGATGGTAGTAATACATGTTGAAGTCAATACATGTTGAAGTCAATTTCCTTAATTTTGTAATGATGATTTGTAAAGGGGGTCATTTATTTGGGATTATTTACCACCTCATTATTTTTACTATAGGTCAAAATTTTCTCAAACCCATAAATTTCTCTACTACTACTATTTTCACTAAATAAAGGAATTTGAGGGTCCTGTAGTGTAAAAAAAAGATCCTAGATCTAGCTAGTCGATTAACTTGAATCAATGTTTTTTTTCCCTAACATTAGAATTCAAACCAACAAGGGTGTTAAGATTGGCTAATAAACTCGAAGGAGAATGAATTTCCTTAGGATTAGTTCTCCTGTTGCCAAGAAAATTGATTGAATTTAATGTGAATTTATTGACCTAATTTACTATAAAAATATAATTTGAAAACACAAATTACTTGCACAAATGAAACTGAAAACTGATAGAACAACAATAAATCTAAGAAGGTTAGATATGTATGCACCTATCATAAAAATTAAGCCTAATTTGAGTTGATTTGTTGATTGATAAAGTGTGTGATCTGAACCTTAAGTATGTCTAAGGTTATAATGAGCTATAAAATAAAAAATAATTGATAAAACCCTACTCAAGTGTGCTAGAGAAGGATTCCTAAATGACACAATCAAGATCAACCCAAGAGAAAGTCAAGTACTCAAGGGAAACTCAAAATACTCAAATACCTTACTTAGGACAACAAGGAGATTGAAGTTTGAAGATGAGAACACATTGAAAATCAAGTCATTAGGTTCTTGAAAGAATCCTAAGCTATCCAAAAACCCTAGATTCCAAATTTTCATTCCATTGGCATCAAACTCCAATCATTGTGCACTAAACTTGATCAAAACTGAAAAATGCTTGTAATTTGTAAAATAGGATGTGAATTTTGGCAAAGCTTCATTATAGTTATGATTACATGCTTTTTGAAATAATAGTTCATGTTTATATATTGGAATGTAGGAATAAATTAAACTGTAGGTTGACTCATGTAATTTTTAAATTTTTGAGATTAATCTATTGCCAAATCTTGAGATTGAATTCACATCACACAAATTAAAGATCAAATTTATCAAGAAAAACACCTAGTCTAGGGAGACCTCACCCCTGACCATGATTTTTCACACATTAAAGTATGATCCATGAATTTAGGGTTTGCTTAATCAAGACTCGTTCAAAAAATGAGCATTTTTTTATGTTAAAATCATGAAATATGATTGAGAAGGCGCTTTTAGGGTAGTATTGGCACATTCCCTTGAGTTGAAATATAAATATAAGGCTAGGAATTGGTTTTAAAATTCACTAAGGGAGTGGAAACTACAGAGAGTCCCAAATAAAGCATGAAATTATGCTTTCACCCTTAGAGAGCACAATTTATGACGATATAGGTTCCAATTTTAATTATTACTAAGTAGGTGGAGCTTATCTCTTGTGGAAATTTTAAATTAAATCCTACTATCTAGCATATCTTGGAGGATGTTGGTCTCACCCCATTTCTAAAAGGGTTAAACAACCATAATTTTACTCTAGCTATCATTTTTTCTAGAAAGTGGTAGAACAAGAAAGTTAAAATATAGGGAATGGAGCTTACTATCACTTAGGAGGTCATTGCAAAGGTTAAGTTAGACTTAGTATTGAAGGTCTAAAGGTATTTAAGGATTCTAAAATGGACTCTAAGGAAAACAAAAAAAATCTTAAGAAAGTTAAATCTTTGAAAAAATATTAGTCTATATATGTTGTCAATTTTGTTAAAGAAACTTGGAATGAAGTTGTCACTATTATTATAAAGTACATAATTTTGGAGACTCAATTTACCACCTTGTTCCCTTATCATTTTCCTTGATAAATCACTTTCATTCCAATCACACTATTTTTAGAGGTTGCTATCAAATAATATGCGATGGGGTGGGATCCTACCCGACACATGTTGGGTTAATTATGTTAATCATGAATCATTATATAAAAATAAATGTCACTGTGAAGAAAGGCATATCTTTGAAGAAAAAGAAGAAAAATATTACTGAGTCCTCCTTGGAGGAGGAAGAGAAAATTGGTGAGGAAGCCAACATCTAATATTTTGATGAGGATAAAATGGAAGAAGATGTTGATAAAATAAAATAGGGAAGGAAACATGAAGGGAAACCTTAGATACAGTAAGGGAAATGCCAAGATATGGGAGGATATAATCTCAAGTGATAGCTTCCCTAAAATCCCCAAAGCTAGTCCCCATTCCAAGGAGGATCTAACCAAATACATTCATGTGAATATGATTCAAAGGAATTTTTCATTAAATTTATCAACAAGATTGTGGAATAATTGACCAAATTGGTTAAGGAAACTAAAACCACCATTTTCTCTGTAAATAATTTTCATGGAAATCCATAGGCTTACTTTGAGAATGGAATTTTGGGCTAGAAATACAAGGGAAGGTGAAAAATACTTAAAGAAGAAGATAAATTGATCCTAAAACATTGGGAGGAAATGTAGGAAATAAGTCTTTTGAAAATGGATAGTAAAAATCAAAATGTTAAGATTATGAAGTTAGAAGAGGAAATAAAAATATAAAGGGAAAATATAAATAATACTAATAAAGCATCTATCAATTTTAGAATTCAGAGTTTGAAATACCTAAAGGAAAAACTATAGAATTCTAAAGGAAATATGAAAGGGGGAGGTTTTGAAAAAGCCAAAAAAAATCAAATACCCAACCATAGGTAATTTATAAGTAAAGAAAAAAATGGGAAGGATGAGATTAGTGCAAAGGAAGTCTACTTTATACACAAGGAGTTGGAAGCAATTGAAGCTCTACACTAGTTGTAAAGGATTGGTCCTTTCTTTGTTCCTTTAGGCTTTGGTGAGATTTTTGGTCTTCTTCATCATTTGGTGATTATTTAGGTTTTTCTATTTTTTGTTCTTAGTGTGGATTTTGTTACTCTTTTGGGGCTAGTTTGAACTAATGCCTTTTATAATTTTTATTTTTAATTTTGTTATTTTGATTTGTAATTGTTGTTTGTACAAGTTTTATGGTCCCTTAAAAACCAATTTACTTTAATCAAAACATTAGATTTGATTAATAATTTTAATTAATGTTTAATGATATCTAAATATTAATAAATTAAATATTAGTTTAAATGTGTTTTAATTTGCTAAAAAAAATAAAAAATCATAAGGTTGTGTACCTTATATTAGAGTGATATAATTATTATTTAAGATATATTTATAAGTGTATATACCCCTATTAACATTACAATCTAACATATATTTTTCTTCAATTGCAAATATTTCACCATGTAATGTCAAAAATTATGTACTTGCATAATTTCATGTTATATTTTGAACTTGCTTTAGTATCAATTCAATAATATTTTCAATATTTTTCTCACACTTGAAAATTGTAATGTCTTTTATTTATTATTGGGAAATACACGTGCAAATTCTATAGAATTCCTCTGGACAATAGCATAACATGCAAATATTCATACAACATGTTGGCATCTTAAATATTCTTAAAATTTAAAAACACACTTTCCATGTGGCTTACACATGATACTTGTTGAAATGCCAGATTGAGAAAGTAACACCTCTCTCTCCCATTTGAGCAAACAAAATAGTTAGATACCTTCCCATTTTAGAAGGACTTTTTGGGGGATTTTCTCTTCTAGAAACTCCATTCTTCTCTCTCTTGAAACCTTGGGGAAATTCTATCAAATTTTCCATCAAAGTTTCCATTGAAGCTATCTTGCATTCTTTTTGGCACTCTCTTGCTCATCCCAACAACCTAAAGCTCTCAAGAAGAATATAAAAATTGTTTTATCCTTCAAATCCATTTGAAAATCTTCCCATTCTAGTAATATTGTTCTTTCATCAATAATATTGGTTATTTATTCATATTTATTTCTCTTTGCTTGCTTAGATAATCTCTTTACATTGTAAACAATAAAAATATTTCATTATTGATATCTACTTGCAATGGTGATTTTCCCTATAGAGCAAGTTCATTACCATATTTATCTTTATGCCATTATTTTTTATTTCTTAATGCACTTATGATTAAAGGTATGCATTTCTATCGATCCTTTATATTGGTTGTTTGTGGAGGTTGAGAGATGAAAATAGGGGTTTGATTGAGGAAAACCCCTAAACAACCCCAACTTTTTTCCTTGTTTTTCAAGTTAGACAAAGTATAGAGCTAAAGCAACATATTTTGGAACATCCTCGTACAACTGGTATATGGAGGATGGCATAAAATGTAGGTATGTGTATGTGAAATGATGGTGTCCTAGGCAATGAGCTCTAGTGTCTAGTGCTAGGTTCCTTTTTATATTTACCTCCCATTTTTATTAAAATAAACGAAATAAATTTAATGTTTTTTGTCAAAACAACATTTTCTATTTTTCTTTAATATTCAAATAGTATAAAATAGTATTCTTCTTAGATTTTAAGTGTCTTTTCTACATTTCATTATAAATGTTCTTCCTATTCCATTTGAAGTAGGATTTTTTTAATTAAAAGTAGATATCTTTTAATAGTTCAATCAAATTTTCCTTCTTAAATTTTGTTGAACTTGACCTCCTCAATACCTCTTCTTCTCTATTTCTTATTCATTATATTTTCTAAATATTCCTCAATACCTTCTATTATTCTCTTTGTTTGGTGAATGAATTCAATCCAAATATGTCAAATCTCTTCATCCAAACTTTAATAAATTTAATAATATATAAATACTAAAGAGGATTTTATTATGTAGATGAAGCTTTTGATAATTTCGAACAACTATCTTCTCTTAAAATTTCAAGCTCTTCAACTTCTTCTTCATCTATTATCCCTTATCATGAACATGCTAATAACTTAACTAACACAATTTTTGTTTTTGGCTCTACACAAGTGCTTGCAAACAAAAATATATATTCATTGCTATTGTATGAACGTGAATTTGCACCCCTAACGCAAATTCTTTTTTTACCCCCTTACACTTTAGAAAACTGAAAGTGGAGGTTTAATTCTACTTAATACCATTGCTTTCATTCCACTTGGTGCCTTGTTTGTGTGTCGATGGGGGCGTTTTTGTTAGGGACGTTAGCGCGGCGCACGGACATCCATGCAACGCACTTACATCCCTGGCAGATTCCTGCGGTTGGAGACTACAAAGGCGTTACATTTTTTATTGGAAGTAGAAGAGTAACATCCCTCTTCATCTATCTGACCTGAATATGGTCGTTTTTCACATTCTCCTTCATAATCGAGTGATCCCACAATAGTGGTTTACAATTTTTGGCCAAACTGGACACTAAAATTATTATTTTTAACTAAATCTTCACATTCAGGCACCTATAGTGGCTAAACCGTGAGGAATTTGAAGATGATGCAAACTAGAGTCTCGTCACATTTTTTTTGTAGATTCTAAAAATATTTTTTTCAAACATTTTAGAATCAGATTGCACTACTTTTTTCATCTCCCATGAAAACTGGTTTTTTTCAAAAATCAACATTTTTAAAAAGTGACACACACCGTATAACGCATAACTCTTTTTTCATGAAGGATAAAATTCTAATTCTTTCGAATTTAGATTTTTAACTCCAATATCTAGTGCTTCCACTTGGTTATATAGTTTTTTATTCAACATTTTTTCTTTAATCAAGTTTTGAAGTGAAACCAATTACAATTCAGACATAGGGCGACTGTATAACACATAACTTTTTTTCTATATATCAAAATTCAATTTTATTCTTTTGTTGGATCAAGGACTTCAATATCTAGTGCACTCATATTTTTCAAAAAAAAAATTGATAATCTATTATTTTTCCACATGTGCAGAACTGAGACCTTCATTTTCGATGAAAAACCTATGTTTAATAAAACTAAAAAAACAAATATATAATAAAACCAAAACATATCAAAATTATATTCATTGGATAGCTCGTTCCGAGAAATTCCTGATTCTAGTCGGGTTTGTGAAGATTCCACCATTTTCATGTTCAAACCAAGCTTCGAAGTAAAAAAATCAGGAGTCTTTTTGTGTCGAAGGGTGGGAAGGTGGGAAAAGGGGGGTTCAAGCGAACCCCCTTTCCACAATGTGGAAACGTGGGCTCCACATGTAAAGGGGTTTGCTCAAACCGTAGTTCGATCGAACCCCTTTGTGGTTTGTTCGAACCTTGAGTTCGCTTGAACCCCTCAAAACAATTGTTTTATGCATGGGTGAGTTTTTTGGAAGTTTTCCTTCCTCACTCGAATTGTAAACCACTATTGTGGCTTCACTCAATCTTCACTCTCTCATCCATTCTCAAGTTTGGATGGAATTTGGAAATATATTGAATCCATACCTCCATATTTTCTCCACAATTTTCAAGCATTCACAAGCTCTGTAGCAGCACCCTTCACTCCATTGCAGCAATCCACTACTCTAGCACTCCAACAAGGTGAGTATAGCACAGACACTGCAGAAACAGAAGCTTGAGTCCCTCTTGTTCTCTCCTCCACAAGCCTTGATTTCTTTGGACTGAGGTGGTAAGCTCCTCTAAAACTCTCCTACTCTTTTCAGTTGAGTAAGCACATACTGCTTGTAGTGTTTTGTTTTTATGTAGCTTGTAGTTCCTTTCTTTATCTTTATTCCTATCATTCCAAACTTGGTTGTCTGTGGATGTGGAAACACCAAGACGGGGGTTTGATTGAGGCAAGCCCCTATATAGCCCCAATAATTTCTCCCTTTATTGTGTGCAGATGGAGAGATTTTGAAGCAAGCTGGCGAGGAGGATATTCTATGAGATCATCTTCATCACCCTCTCGGTAATATACCTCTTTTATCACTTTCGTATTTACTTTTCTCTCTTCTTAGTCTCATTATTTTCTTCCCAAAACCATTAGAATCGACTATCAGTCCTTTCTCAGGATTCTAGCCTCATTTTTTTGGTTCTCTAGTCATACAAACACCAACACACTTATGAGACATCAGTGCCTCATGATGTCATCCCAAAACCGCACTTTTGTCCTCAGATGGAGAGCTACCTGACATGCAGAGTTGACTCTAGAAAAGTGACTCATCTGGTCTTCCTGCAAGTCCTGGGATCACAAAGTGATTGAAGGACATATGTTCCTCATCGTTCTCATCCTTATCATCCTAACCTTCCTTTGAACTGAGGTAAGCTAGGGCATCCTTTCAGCTCTTGGCCTTTTATGGCCTGGGGCCTTGTAATGGTCGGTCCCCCTCTCTTACATTTTTGGTGAACTTGACGTGAACCAACATCTATCCATTTGTCGGCATCTTGAAATTTTTCTCATATATCTCTTGGTCATTGTAACCTGGTCTGTTGTGAAAATTTATGAGCTTCACGACCCATTCTATGACCTCTGGGAATATTGTTAGAAGAATTTTGCAACACCTTTTTATGGACAAGATGAAGGTCTCCTCTAGCTTCAGTACAGGCCTTTTCTCCAGTTCTACGGTTAGTATGTCTGCATAGGATTACGTATCACGAGGCAAACCTAGGTTTCTTGATGAAACTGATCGCGTCCCTACTCCTCCTACGTCGCCGACCTCTTCATTCATAGATGAGCATGAGGCCGTCTAGATCCCTTCCAAGTACGTCGTTAGTCTCAGTAAAGGGTTAGGTGCATTGGAAAATCACCTAGAAGGCAACCCAAAGTTGGCTAGGGCTGCTAAGGAGATTGATGAAATAAGATACATGGTAGAAAAGGATCGGACAGGTGTAGAACTCTTGGCTAGTCTCGTTGGTTTGGCTAAAGCATGTGCCCCCTCAAGCCTTGGTTGCATGATACGAGGTGGCCTCTTCGAGGAATGCGAGAGGAAGCTAGAGATGTCGATGCCTCTTATATCCGTGTATATGGCTGACACGGTCCCCTCAGTCATTATACCCTCTACTTCCAAAATTTTGGAGATTGTCAAAGTAAAAAGGAACCCTTTGGGCTTCCACTTCACCCCTTATGTCACCTCCAGTGGTGGAGGATTTGGCAGAATGATGCGCGGAGGATTTGATGGTGGAAACTTCAGAAGTGGGGGTGGTATTGGCGGAGGCACTTCCAGTGGAAATCATGGTGGTGGCTTTGGCTCTAATGGTGGCTCTTGTCGAAGTCACACAGGTGGTGATAGAACTAGTGGCCATGATGGTGGCATCAATGGAAGTCACATCGGTGGCAGCGGTATTGGTGGTGGTTCTGAAGGTAGTCATGGCGGTGTCTCTAGCAGTGGTTTTGGTGGTCCTATGTCTTCTAATGACCCTATTCTGAATACCCTTCTTCAGAATATGGGGAAGATGTAGAACTAGCTGGCAAACCTCTCCCACACCTCAGCCTAGCCTATCTTCTAGCCCTTCTTCTGACACAGCCCATTGTCGATTGCAATCCTAAACACTCCTTTCTCATAATGGATGGAGATTCCAAAATTTGAGAAATATGGTGGTAAGGGGGACCCACAGACACATGTGTCCACGTTTAATGCCTTATGCACATAATTTTTCCATTATAATGTGTTGATGGCTAAATTGTTTCCCCGATCCCTCAAAGATACAACACTGGATAATAATTCCATCTTCACATTCAATCAGCTTGTGAACCAATTCTTGCGATAGTTCCAAGCCAACATCGAACCAAAGATGACCTTCTCAGACCTTAATCGATGCAAACAAGGGGGCAATGAAAATATTAGAGACTTTATAGCATGATACCAAGCACTCTTCTCAGAAATCTCATACTTGTTACCTGATTCTAATGTACAAAAGATCTTCATAGGGAACTTACAAAGGTCTTGGCAAGATAATTTCGCCCTCATGAAGTATCCTTCTTTTGCACTCTTGTGTGTAGCTCTACGAGAGTACCAAAAAATGGTGGTTCATTTTGGGGGTCCTTCCTCACACTCCCATTATGAAGGAAGGTCTATCGTATCGATCTCGAGAAGAGGTAAAACTGTTGCGAATGTAGTAGTCGTTGTGGATAACAATGACCTCAGACGCGACCGAAATTTTATAAAGCTATCAAAATCTTATTCTTCCATCTTGCAAAAGTTGGTGAAGGATAAGATCCTTACCTTGCCACCTCCTAAACCAGTTAGAGAACCATACCCTAGCTGGTATGAAGAAAATACTTATTGTCAGTACCATCGAGTTAACGGACACAATACCGAACGTTGTATGTGCCCACGTCATGAGATACAAGATCGCATCGAGGACAGTAGTATCCATCTTGATGGAGGAAAAAAAAACATGAACAAATCAGTGGAAAAAGCTAACAGTGAATTGAAGATATACATAGACCCATTTTTATCACATTTTTCTAACATGATTATTGATCTTGTTGATTCTACTTCTCACCCTAAGGCGTATGTTAACATGGTTACTATTACTCCTTGTCCTCATCTTGCGACTGGTTCACCAGATGTGACATTTACCTCACAAGACGTTCCAAAAAATAGCAAGCCTTCTCCACTTCATATTATTGCTCACCTCAATGGTAACATTGTGACAGGGATCTTGGTTGACCCCGCAAGTAGAGTGAATGCCATCACGGAGGAGATGTTACTCTTACACTCCCTACATTGGGAGGAATACAACAAAAAAAAGTCCATCATCCACAAACATGATGGAATTTCTCTTAAACCCTATGGATTGATAACGTTGTCCATCCTAGTTGGACCTAGGAGTGTAGACATGGTCTTCGATGCCATCCCTGATTCGGACCTATTCGGAGTGAATCTAGGAATACCTTGGCTAGCTTCCATGAATGGGATTGCCTCTGTGATTCATAAGTTCCTTAAGTTTTCTAACGAAGGTGTCGTGCATGTAGTACATGACATTGGATATCAACCTATGGTATCCTGTGGAGGATATTCGTTGGATCATTTTTGGCCCACTCCAGTCAATCCACTCCCATAGAGAATGAACCTACTTTACAAGAACTATGTGAAGTACAAAACTACGAACAAGGGACAACCAAAGTTGACCCTTCTCATGGCAGAGTAGCCAGCTACCTCCTCCTCCCGAAAAGGAAAGGAGAAGCTTGCTCCCTCTTGAGTTGACTCATCCACTCCCCTCTCTTGGGAAGAGTACTGGATGAACAAGCTCGGGTTCTACCCGCTAAGTTCAATGCTACCTCCTTGGAGAAAGCCCAAGGTCAAGATATCAGATCTCCCTAACGGGTCCCCAAGACCCTAGTATTATTTGTATAGCAGAAAGAAAGGCTCACAAAGAGATTTTTCCCCTCGACCTATTCATGTTCCCCCGAACAAGAAAGGATCCACCTTTAAGGTGGCAGAGTCAACTCCTCTCGCCATTTCTGAGCCTGTCCCTCCTCCCATTCAGAATTTTTCCCTTCTGCTAGAGAAAACCATGGAGGACACTCCCATGGCTGAGAAGGATCCTTTTTTCCCTTCACAAATCTTGGCTTATGATTCGAAGATCCACAGAAACCACCTTGCGTGTGAGCATAAGCGTCGAAAAAAGGCTCTCTTAGCCGAGAAAGCTTCCTTACAAAAGGAGGAGGAGAAGATCGTATTTCCTATTGCGTCCTCCTCTTTCCCTCCTTCCATCTTTGAATCTCTTTTGGCTCCTATTGTGATCACACATGCACCTAGAAGGGTGCAAGTATTCATCGCTCCTTCGGTGGAGCCGCCATTGTTGACATTCGTCCCGGGTGTCTCACCCTTTCCAAAGCTCGTAGACATGGTGAACACTTTGGTTGTGTCCACTGCGGTTATTTCCTCTTCTCCCTCGACCCTCCTTTTTTCATCTATGGGGATTTCACCTCCTCCGATGAAGAATAAGATAGAGTGTTACCCCTCCAACAATGGGGGACGTAAGAAGATCCCACCTTCTCCAAAAGGTGGCCCCAAATTGACTTGTTTTGTCCTAGTAACGAAAGCAATCCCAACCTCCCCTGAGTTTGTCACTGCTCCTGAATCTCTCAGTGAGCCTAGTAGTGAACCTTGGGTGTGAAATCCTTTGTCCATCAAGGTGAAACATGGCACTCCCATTAAATGCATGTTTAAATTGGTGGACTAAGTTTTGACTCTGTCATCGATCTCCACTAGGTCGTTGACCCTAGACCCACAAGAGCTAAGCGATGAAGACCTTAGAAATCCCTCTGCCTTGGCCCTTGTTGCAGGAGGATCGGAAGCCCCTCCCCTTAATATTACACCATTTTAGGCTCGTCATCCTTCCTATGATGATCTAGAGTGGGAAGCTGGAAACCTCCTGGTTGACCAATGTTAGGGAGAGACCCTCTTCTTAATCTGTAGATTAGATATGTGTGTGTGTTGTTACATGTGTTCCCCCGTGATCATGCTACATGTGTTTGGATGACCCTCATTGCCCCTATTGGTGCTTGGATACAAGTGTAGTGTCTATGTCATGACCCTTCTTCTATATGTATCTCTATTCTTCCATGTTTGTGATTGACTTTTTGTAAATTGGGGATGATGCAAAGCGTCGGGAGCATTTAGGCCTCCTTCCATGCTGACCCAATTTTTATTTTACTTTATCTTTCATAGATTCTTCCTGATCTAGTTGGGGATTGATGATCTTTCACCTCTTACTATGGCTACCTAATATATATAAATAAAAGCAAATCTGACCCCGCAAAACCAACTCCCCCTGTTCCCTTTGCGTGTGATCTATTTTCCTTACTTCTCTCTTTATCTTTCTCTCACCTTTTCTTGAGTTGTCCCTTTCATGTGTGACAACACCTCTTCTACATTAATTGGTCTCTAGAAAATTCATTTGTGGCTGAATGAATCTTTTCCCAAAGACCCATTCACATAATGTTTTGTTAAAATTTCATTCTCAACTTGAGACCCTAGCGAAACATGTTCCCTTCATCATGGGTTCATAAAGAAAGGACTTGGAAACCCTCCTCTAAAGCGGGAATGGTCTCAGTCTTCCCCTCACATGAGAACATCTTCTTTCTTTTGAATTCCTTGATGAAGTGAACATCTTTCGAAAGGATTATTTGATGATGAATCGATTCAAGAAAGAAAATATTAATCTTTTGAACAGTGTGTCCCTTGAGTGGACCCCTCCCTTTCACGCTGAGTCCCCAAGGGACCCCTTCAAAAGTTTTCAAAAACATTCTATGGTGTCTAGCCCAGGGGCAGCCTGAATAGACTAGTTTCACATCTTCGCATCTAGCCCAGGGGCAGCCCGACTAGACCTACTTTGCATCCTTGACATCTAGCTTGGGGGAAACCCGACTAGACCGTCTTTATATTTTTTCATCTAGCTTGGGGGCAGCCCGCCTAGAATTCACCTTTCAAACAGCACATCCCTTGAGTGGACCCTCCTTACTTTTGAAGGGTTCCTGAGGGACCCCTTTGAAATTCTTACAACTTAGCGATGGTCTACATGATTGTTCGTTCACTAGCCTGCATGGTCAATTCCTGATGTGTTCTATCTGCAAGTAAACATGTCACCATCTCTGACTCTATATAGTCCCCTTCACTCAGTCTCCCTCATGTGAGAGTTCTTGGGGGATACCTTCCTTGTGGTTTTGTAGGTTTGTAAAGTGCTTCACTCGGTCTCCCTCATGTGAGAGTTCTTGGGGGATACCTTCCTTGCGGCTTTGCTGGTCTATAAGGTTCTTTTCTTGGTCTCCCTCATGTGAGAGTTCTTGGGGAATACCTTCCTTGTAGGTTTGCGGGTCTGTAAGGTGCTTTTCTCGGTCTCCCTCATGTGAGATTTCTTGGTGGATACGTTCCTTGCAGGTCTGCAGGTCTGTAAGGTACTTTTCTCAGTCTCCCTCATGTGAGAGTTCTTGGGGGATACCTTCCTTGTAGGTTTGTGGGTCTGTAAGGTGCTTTTGTCAGTCTCCCTCATGTGAGAGTTCTTGGGGGATACCTTCCTTGCAGGTCTACGGGGTTGTAAGGTTTTTTTCCTAGTTTCCTTCATGTGAGAGTTCTTGAAGGATAACCCCCCTTACAGGACAATGAGCCTATGAGGAATTTTTCATACTTCAACTTTATGGTTCCGCGAAACTATGAAGTCCTTTCCTGCACTTCCAGGTTCGCCAGACCGTGCTCTGCTTCCTTGTTAGTTCAAGTATACATCTCTTACTATGTTAGTTTCTTACTACTCTACTTTACCGAAGCACTCATCAGTATTCGTGCTCGCTAAAGTGGGGGAAAAATTAATGAACATGAATTTTCACCCCTAATGCAAATTCCATTTTTACCCCCTTACACTTTAGAAAACCAAAAGCGGAGATTTAATTCCACTTAAGCTTGTTGCTTGCATTCCACTTGGCACCTTGTTTGTGTGTCGGTGGGGGTGTTTCTGTCAGGGATGCCCATGCGATGCATGGACGTCCGCATGGTGTGCTTATGTCCCTCAAAAATTCCTATGGCTGGAGATAGCAGAGATGTTACATTTTTTATTGGAAGTCAAAAATAAATGTCCCTCTTCGACTGGTCAACCCGAATCTGGTCATTTTTCACATTCTCCTTCATAATCTTCACTCTCTCATCCATTATCAAGTTTGGACGGAGTTTGGAAAGACATTGAATCCATACCTCCATATTTTCTCCACCCTTTTCAAGCATTCACAAGCTCTGTAGCAGCACCCTTCACTCCATTGCAGCAATCCACTACTCCATCACTCCAACAGGGAGAGTATAGGACAGACACCGCGGCAACAGAGGCTTGATTCCCTCTCATTCTCTCCTCCACAAGCCTTGAGTGCTATGGATGAAGGTGGTAAGCTCCTCAAAATCTCTCCTATTGTTTTCGGTTAAGTAAGCACATACTTCTTGTAGTGTTTTGTGTTTATGTAGCTTGTAGTTCCTTTCTTTATCTTTATTCTTATCATTCCAAACTTGGTTGTCTGTGGAGGTGGAAACACCAAGATGGGGGTCTGACTGAGGTAGGCCCTTATACAGCCCCAATAATTTCTCCCTTTATTGTGTGTACATGGAGAGAGTTTGAAGCAAACTGATGAGGAGGATATTCTACGAGATCATCTTTGTCACCCTCTCGGTAATATACCTCTTTTATCACTTTTGTATTTACTTTTCTCTCTTCTTAGTCTCGTTCTTTGCTTCCCGAAACTGTTAGACTCGACTATCAGTCCTTTCTCAAGATTCCAACCTCATTTTTTTGGTTCTCTAGCCATACAGATGCTAGCACACTTGTGAGATGTCAACGTGTTGTGTTGTCATCCCAAAACTGCACTTTTGTCCTCAAACAAAGAGCTACCTAAGATGCAAAGTTGACTCTAGAAAAGAAACTTGTTTGGTCTTCCTACAAATCCTGGGATTGCAAAGTGATCAAAGGACATATGGTCCTCATCATTCTCATCCTTCCCATCCTAAACTTCCTTTGAACTAAGGTAAGTTAGGGCAGCCTTTCCACTCTTGTCCTTTTTTGACCTGGGGCCTTGCAGTGGTTGGTCCCCCTCTCTTACAACTATCAAGAAAGATAAAATTCAATAAACCCATAATAATCATTTGTGGTGTTCCAAACACACCACGACCTCTAGGTTATTATGTTTAAATAGATAAGTCTATTATTTCCAATTTTCCTATGGCTAATGATTATAACTTAGTATCCCACATGTATAATTCTCATAAAAATAAACATGTCGATATCTATATATCTCTTCCTTCTTCTACACCTATTTTACCATCTACTCCTAAACCTCTCTCCAAATCTCTTTAAGACTATGGTTTTATTAAGCAACTTTGAGTTATTCCTACAAAGATCTCTCTTTAGGACCTTTTGAAAACTCCTCTCATTTATCAAGGCATTCTCCAAAAGGTTCTGCAAAATACTCTTGTGCCATCTTATACTAGACCGAAGGATGTGAATTACTTAATGTAATGTATTTTTTTGACACTCCATATATTTTACTCCATCAATATGAACTCCCTTCTATTGAAGTATAAACTCAATCTAATCCTCTTCTACTTATTGTTGGTGTTAACAATGTTGGTATTAGAAAAACCCTCATTGATCTTCAATTGGGTCTCAATGTTTATGGTTTTGACTTGCTACATCATATTCATATTGATCCTTCTTCTTTGTATCCTACTACTTTATCTATTCATGTATTTGATAACATCAAACAGTAAGCTCTTGGAAAAATTATGTTTCCTATGGAGGTAGGTCCTACTATTGGAAGCTTGTATTTCCATTGTTGTCAACAAACCTTTGTTGTTGCATTGATGTCAACCTATGGAGATTCTTTGGTTAGTTGCATTATGTTATCATTAGTAGTATCACTAATGTCAACCTCTAGTTTTGCTTTGATGAGCATGTGTTGGTGATGTTCAACCTCTTATGTGGTTGAGTTGTTGAGAAGGTGTTTCAAATGTTGAGTTTGAGTGTATGGTGCTTGGTTTCCAAGTGTTTTTGAGAAAATTTGAATAAAATAGGAAACAAGTTGGTAAAGAGTGTTTAGTGTGACAAAGTTGTGTTCAGTGTCTTGCTTTGCATTTCTTCATGGATGAAGATCTTCCTATGTGGTTCAGATATGTTTCTTAGAGGTTTTCAAAGGTGTTATATCCAGATTTTCTTGTTCTAGATTGTTGTGTAGAGAAATTTGTGTTCACCAGTGTGTGAACTATGAAAGCAGTGTTGTCTGGGAGAAATGGTTTTTCTTTGAATTTCTTTGAATTTCTTTGTATTTTTCTTTCTAGTCTTACGAATCTGAGGGTGTGCTTAGATTGCTCATATCTATCTTCAGTTTGAGTTGTTTGTGTTTTAGTGCTCTGCAAGGTTGGATTTAGGTGTTGCAGTGTGTGGAAGGTTATTTGGTTGTGTAGAATGAATATTTTCTTCTGGTGTGTGATGTTTTGAAGGATTTGTTAGATTTTAGGGTGTTGATGGAATATTCTAGATCGTGTTAAATTTATGTGTGTGGTTTTCAAGTTGACTTTATATTTGGTGAAGCATTTAATTAATTATTTAATGGTGTCAACTCAGGTTCGACCAACCTCGAGTGTTTACACTAATTGTGGATGTTCTTCAATGTTTGTGAAAGTGTGGAGTGGTGTGTATGTGTGGATTTGGGTCTGAGTCAAGGTATGTTGTGGTTTTCCTTCATTCCTCTCCACCACAGGAATGTTTTGGTTTTGACCTAATTTAAATTTTCATGTTTGAGGTGCATATCCAACCTTGTGAATTGTTTTCAAGGCTGAGGATTGTATATATGAGTGATGATTTGATGGAGGATGTGTAAGTGATGTGTGAAATAATAATTGTTGAGATGTGAAGTATGAAAGTGTGAAATACAATGTGAGATTTAATTCCTAAGACTATTGGAAGCAGTGAGTAGAAGGTGTCTACATTCTATAGAGAGAGTGTAGATATTCTACTGAAGCAGTGGTGGAAATTTTTTATTTCTCTAAGATGGATTTCTCATTGTAACAATTGATATTCTTTCTTCTTATTTCTAATATGGAAGTGATCCCTTCATTTCTCTTTGGGAAATGATCCCTCCAACATTGAGCCTATTGTATTTAATGTTGCAATTAATTTATATTGTGACATAATCCTCACTGTGGTTTTTCTCTTCTTAGGTTTTTCATGTAAATCTAGTGTTCTCATGTGTCTGGATGTGTTTTCATTATTGTTTCTCATGTTTACATTCTTCTAATGCATGATAAAGAGTTTAATGGTTGTTAAGGATTTAGGGACTAATGCAAATTTGAATGTTAATGAGGGTTTTGATTTTTTAATATACAATTGATTCACCCCCTCTCATTTTTCTTGTGCATTAAACACCTACTATTCTACCTACTTTGATATATGTAATGGAAAATTCCTTATCATATAATATTCTTCTCAATTGACCATGGATACATGTCATGGGAATAATCACATTTTCCTTGCATCAATCTATACAATTTATATATAATAATAAAGTACATAGAATACAAGTTTACCCTGATCCCATTTAGTACTCTCAAAAGGTTGATCTCAATCATTTGTCACTTTTATCCCCTATGCTTCATAATTACCTTTTTTTTTTTCAAAAATTGTTACACCACCATTAACTCTTTTCCTTGATGATGGTGCTAACTCGTTATTTTCATCTGCCTCTAATATGTTTCCTAGTGATGATAAGAGATATTTGTACTTTACACCTTTCTTTATTGGAGAATATAAAGTCAACCCAACTCACTTTGAAATCCCAAAAATTCCTTTCCCCACATCTCAAACTACTACAATTGATAATCCTAGTATATCTAATCTCAAATTTAATGATTCTTGTGGTTACACTTCTCATATTGACCATGCCACAACAATGATCCTCTATATTTTTCAAAGTTTCAATCCCACCATAGTTTATGTTTTAACATTCTTTCTAAACTAAGATACAATGGTAATGGTTCCAGTCATAAGGAGCGGGATATCAAGATCCCTTTAGAGACAAATTCATCAACTCTACTATAGGTCTTGGATACTAGCCTTATATCTCTAAAATTTAACACCTTACTTCATTAAATATTAACATGATTTCTTCTTCCCTTGATTCTTCTTCACTTCCCCTTATACATCCTAAAAAATTTTGTGGATAGTGTAGATTTGTCTATTCCCCCTCTAGATGATTTTTTTATTGAGGAAGCTCTTGTAGATTTTCTTGGAGTATATTCTAATTTACATTCCTACCATCATGACCATCAATTTACTAATTAAATAAATTCTTAGGCATAGTTTGGGGAATTTTTCATTCTTTTTGATGAATTCATTTCACTTTCTAGCATTGCTAAAGATTTATAAAATTTGAATCTTTTAGATCATATTACTCTCATTGATGATGATACTATGGGTGTACCCATGGATCCCAATAATATGGATAAAGTTATTCAAATTATAAAATGCCTCTCTTTTGAACAACATACATCACATTCAGACCTCTTACTTTCATTTACATATATGTTTTCTTGGCCAAACAAGGATGTGCTAGGAATTGACCCTATGATAGTTATACATAACTTTGTGCTATATCCCAATGTCTAGCATGTTAAAAAAAAAATGGAATATGGATCCTAAGGTTGCTTTAATGGTCAAGACTAAGATAGAAAAACTTTTGAAATATGGATTTACTCACCCCATTGACTGTTCACCTTTGAAATCAAATTTTTAATAGCCATTGTAAAAATTGATGGTTGTATTCATGTAGTATTGATTTTTAAGATCTAAATAAAGATTCTCTTAAAGCTGATTTCCCCTCCCTAACATTGATGTGATTTTTTACTCAAAAATATGCCTTAATCTCTTTTATATATGGTTTTTCCAGTTACAATCAAATCCTCATTAATCCTAAAGATCAATTAAAAATACATTTTACTACCCATTGGGTTAGTCGTGTCGTTTAGTTTGAAAAAATTGGTGCAACTTATCAATGTGCTATGACTCTCATATCTCATGAATTCATCTATAACATTCTTTAATATTATGTCGATGATATCTTGGCTAATTATATTACTTGTCAATACCATGTTCATAATCTCTGTCTTATCTTCAAACAAATTCAATTATATAACATGTGACTAAATCATCTTAAACATGTATTTTTTGTATATAGTGATATTTTAAAAACATTTATAGTCCCTCATGATGGTATTGAAGTCGATATGAATAGGATAGATTATATTGTAAATATGCCTCCTCTAAAAAATATTTTTTAACTTTGTAGTATTTGAGGGAAGATCCAAGCCATAAGATAATTCATCTCCCAATGACCCATGGCACCCTCCCCTTTACACATCTTCTCAAAAGGGATGTATGCTTTCATTGGAATGAGGATTGTCAAAAAAAAATTGATAACTTTAAATTTTGCTTTGATAATCCTCCCATTTTAATGCTAGCTATACAAGGTCATCATTTTCTTCTCTACATATCAACTTCATCTCATGCTTTAGCATCCCTATTTTCCCAACTTGATGATGAGGTTAGAGAACATGTATATTACATCAATCCTACTCTAATCGATTATGATATCTAATATTCCTTAATGGAGAAAAAATGTCTCACTTTTGTATAAATATAATGTAAAAGCTAATACATTACCTTATTCATGCATAAATATGTGTCATTGTAAAATTGTATCCTCTTAAACACTTGTTTTCCATAACCACTCTATCAAGGTGATTGTCTAAGTGGATTATGTTTTTAACTAAATTTGGTGTCAAGTTTATCTCTCAAAAATCAATAAAGGGACAAGTTGTGATCAATCAATTGCTTCTTCGCCATTTTATTTTCCTAATCTAGATTATTTTCCCGATGATCACATCCTTTCTTCGGATAACGATCATCCTTTGGAATTATTCTTTGATGATTCCGGATGTTATACTAGCTTTGGGGAAGGTGTGAACTAATTCCCCCCTCCAATTAGCCACTATGTAGTGCCCCTCCGCTTTGGTCCTTGGGTCGTTTGGGTAAGAGTATATTTGTGTTGGTTTGTTGATTAATTTTAAATGATATTATTAATGATTGGCTAATCATTTATTATAGTTTTTAATTTAAATGTCATTAATAAATTTAATGCTGCTTTAATTAAGCACAATATTTAAATGGCGTTAATTAGTAGGTTGATGTAACAATGTTTATTATTGTTGAGGTTAAAGCAATTAAAGTATTAGATTTAATTATTAAAGTGAATTATGAGAAAGTGATAATTATTTAATTAAAATATTAAATGTAGTTGGTAAATTTAAATGTGTGTTAATTTAATTGAATATAGTATTTTAATTGTTGATATTAATATTTTAATCATAAGATAGAATAATATTTCAATTATAATATTGTTAAATTTTAAATTGATAATTAGATAGTAATGTTGTTTATTTAATTATTATTTTGGAATTATTCTAAATGAAAATTTAAGTGATAATGTTAATCGTGGAAAGTTTCGCATGCAAATACATGCAAAGCTTCGAACTGGAGAAGGTGGGTGCAAGTTGTTTATTTTAGTTTTAATTTTTTATTTTTGAAAGAAAATACGGAAAACTTGTTATTTTGACTGATTTTTGTTGTCGAGAAGGTTTCTCTTATTACATAATTTTTTCTTTCGAATCTTTGGGGGTTTAGTTTTTCAGTTTGGAAAAAAGAAAATAATTCTCCTCTGCAACAGTTCTCTGTAAAAAAATAAAAATAAATAAAACATTACTCTATCAAAAATAAGAATACAGTCAGTAGAATTTGGGGAAATTGATCTGGGCGAACGGATTTGGAACTGCAAAGGATATCATTTAGCTTGTCATCTCCCTCTGCGAAGCAAAGGATTCCAGGTTAGCCTTCGTCGTGCTCTATTTAGTGTACTTGATTAATGGAATTGATGTTATTCAACATTTCATTCGAATTCTCTGTCTGACAGTAACATGACAATATTTAAAATGTCATTTTATTTCGTTTGTAATGTTTAAGGGATTTGATTTGTATGGTGTGGCTATTTTCCCTCTTTCCATATGATTTATTACTTCATCTATTTTGGTTCCTCTGTGTAAACGATTCACATGATTATTGTGTGTATTTGTCCCCTCAACATTTAGTAAATTCTTGAATCTAAATGTACCCTGTTGTCTTTGTTTATCAAACCAATTTCTCCAACCTCTCTTAGAGCTCCCGTTTAAGAGGATGTGATCTATCTCCTACACCAAATCATGTACCATCTATTTTATTTGGTCGCCTAAACCTGCTACGGTGAGTATCTTGTTAATTCCTCTATCTTTCATCAATCTCATTACTATTTGAACCTCACCTCACCGGCGTTCTTGATAGGCTGCATGTTGTGGTTCAGCCTTTTGGCCTTTCTTTGCTACACCCTTATGGGTTGCGCTTTTATAATGGTCATTGGTGTTTTGACTTTCAATTTTGTCAGATTGCATGTTGTCTTTGTAGCTAACTTTTGAATGATTTTTCTTTTAGCTTGAGATGGTGTGATATTAATTACAATGATATATATTTTTTTTGGCATTCTAGTTTGAACTGTCTCAGTGGAATTTGCTATGTTTGAGAAATGACATCTATGCCTTTCATTTACTCGCACCTCCAAGCATGCCAATGGTTATTTATATAGAATTTGGTCTTATACCTATTTCATTCGATTCTTTTATGCATGGCATTCCTTTTTAAAAATATCCTTTGATCTTATAAATATGGCGTCTTTCCATCTGGATGCTGCAATCATTAGATTTGTATTTTTTTTGTTTTCGATGCTTGTTGTACTTCCTGTACCTGTTGGCATTTTTTTTGCTGAATTATTCTTATGTTCTTCTTGCTGGTAAAACAAAAATCTTTGTGAGGTATATATGCGTCTTTTCCTCGATATAGGATGTTCTTTGTTGATTTTATAAGCTGGAAAACATTTGAACTGTAAACATCAACATTAGATTATTGCAAATTAGGATTTGATTTTGATATATTTTTTTTATATATGCATATTTATATACATATAATTTCTTATAATTGTATATATATATGTGTATGTGAGTGTTTAGTCTTTTGCGGTTTTTTTTGGCTTCAATTTGCTATGAATGATAGCAAGACATTTATTCTTATCATATTTAATACTATTTAATTTGAAACCGCTGAGTGTTTAATTAAGTATATTTATATAAAACTCTCTCTTTATATATATAGTATATATATGTAATTATCCAAAACGATACATATATGTATATATGTATGTACATATATATGTATAAATATGTATATATAGTATGATATTAAATAAAAGCAGTTTGTTTGTGATTTATTAAATATGTTTATATAAGCTCTTTAACTATTTTAAATGATTTTATAAAGATATTAAAAAAAAAAATGTAATTGATTATATATAGTTATATACATATACTTGTATGATAATAGTTTTTGGATGATTTTTTTTAGTATTTAGAAGATAATAAGGTAAATACAATTACGTTTTAGTTGAGAAATGTTTATTGTTTTATTAGTTAAATGTTTTGGAAGTTAAATAAATGAAATATAATATCTCTTGAATGAGGGTTTGGTCTTTCATTAATTCATATTTGAATTGATAATAGACGTTGATTTTATGATAATCTTTACTTAGTTGCTTGTAATAAATGAAGTGTTGAGTTCTTTATGAATATGTTTATTTAATTTCTTAAATGACTCTGAAATGAACGAACAAATAGAACGTGATTTATTGTCTATTATTCCTTATGATAAATACATAGGTTGAATTTGTGCATTTAAAGGTGGATTTTTTATGGTACCATTTTGATGTTTTGTCCGCCTGAGTTATTTTGAGTTGAGGAGGTTTTTATTCATTGAATTCATGTTGAAATCTATCGGGAACCCATTTGATGTTGTTAGTTTTCCCACCTTTATGTTTGAGTTCATGGGTAGATTATTTTAATTGTCTTCCAAAGGCATGGGGAGTATTTGTTTCTTGATGAGTTCTATGTTGGCTTGATGCCATAGTTATTCTTGTTGATTGAGTTTATGTGGGTGTTACCATGTTCCTTTGCAATTTTGTGTTGTGGAATGTGTGCGAGAAGGTTCATGCCTCGCATGTGGTTTTGGTTTTTATGTCTTGGGTTTATGAGTGTTAAGGTACACCCATGTTCTTTGAGTTTGTGATTTTGAGGTCTTGTTGCTTGTAGGGAGTGTGGCTTCCCACAGGGGTCGGAACCCTAAGTGGTCTCCTAGGTAACTCGTGCGGAAGTTGAGTTAATCAAGTGATAACCTAATAAATAGTTAGGGGGTGGATAGAAATCACTTTAATGAAAGATAATGGATGCCTCTCTCATGTCCCAAGCACTTTTATAGGCTTGGGATGAGATGAGAAGACTTGGAATGAAAAAATCAACTACCTTGTCCCCAAGAAAGGTAAGTTGATTCTACATGTGCAAGAATGGGGGTCAGGGATCGGTTGAGGTTGCCAGGGTAATCTAGGATGGGGGTCGGTAACCTATGAAGGTTTACATTGGTTAACCCATGTTGATCCATGTGATGACACACTACCCTTAGCAACCGTGTATGTTTATAATTTTCCCCCTTGTTGATCTTTACCTCTGGAAGTGATTGTTCTTGTGTTTTGGCTTGTTTCCTTCTGGATTGTGGAGTCATGTCAGCTTTGTACATTTGCTTATTTTTATATTGTGGGCCCTCTTGTCATATCCTAGAATGGGAGGTGGGCTTTCGAGTTCACATGGTCGAGTGGAACGTGCAATGCACCCATTGGGTTCCCCATCGATGATCGTGATGCTACAGATATGTACCAATTACAATGTTTCCTGAGCTTTCTAGTTTTGGTGACAGCTTTGGTGTTATGAACTATGTTTCCTTTTGATGGATATCATTATGTAATCTATTCATTGTTGTATCATATTTGTATTGATGTACTCTTCCCGTTGTTATAAGGGAAGCATGATGTAATTGTATCATTGCTTTTATGATGTGTTGTATATGTGGAAATATGTTTCACATATGTAATTTTGAACTATGGATTTGATATGTAATAAATAATGTGTGTATCATGGTCATCTCAATTGATCATGGATGGATGTATATTTATCATTATGTTATCTTGAGTAGTGTATGTTTCTATCATGTTATTCTTGGCATTTAAGTTATATCGATGTTAAGTGGTTGGGAATGAACGTGATTAATGCAACCATGTAACCCCATGGGACTAGTTAGGAATTTTTATATAGTCATAATATTGTTGTATGATTATTTAGTTGATAGTGATGCACAATTTTTATTCTTTAAGTAAAAAAAATATTTCCGGAATTGTTAGTTGTTTAGTTATCCTATGGGGTGTGTGATAGGATGTCATTAGGTCCTACTACTTTAGAATAATTGAATGTCAATTAGTCAACCAGGCAGTGTCCAAGGCAATTTGCAGAAGAAGATGATTTGGATAACTCATTTTATATTTTTTGTTTTATCTTCAACTATCGGAGTCAATTTTAATCTAAGGCCATTCCTATTTATCTAGAAAATAATCCTACTTTAAGAAAAATAGGAAATACTAAGTTAAAAAGCATAAGATAACTAATTTAGAAAGAAACACAACTAAACTAGAAAGCATAGAGACAAGTAAACTAAATAACTGATATAATACGGAAGCAGAAAAGTGAGTGAACAAACAATGAAACATTTTTAACAGTAAATTATTTTATCAACTAAGAAAGATAACTCATACTAATGTAAAACAATATTGCTCCGGAACTTCAGACTCCACTCTTAACAAACTCAATTACTTCTACTGAACAGATATCTAGCTTTAACAAATGAAACAACAAAACATAAAAATACTTATCTATCTAAACTACTTCCCTCGAGTGGCCAGCTCATGGATTAGCATCTCGTCTTAAAATCACATAAGCTACTTGTTTTGGATTCTACCCATTGTGAACACTCTTCATCACTCATAATTCAATAGATTATCAATAGATAGAAATCAGATAACTCATTCCAATAGTATTTGGAAAACCATATGAACAACACAATGATACTTCCTCTCTGTCTTATTCATCACTTTTGAAATTACTTTTTTATAGATAACTTTATAACTAAATCCTAAATTTAAGATGGCATGGATAGCCATTGAAAAATTCTTCCTCAACTTAAGACTAACTTCAATGTCTTTAAAGCTCATAAACATGTAGAAGGCTCGAGAAGAGCCATAAATTGTTTAACAACAGAATTTAAAGAATAGAAACTAAATCTTCGGTGCGTCATCCAAGCATCTAGGATTGGGTTCGTAGCATTACTCTTGAGGCACGTGCTAGCTAAACTTTTGCAACAGTCGCATGATGACCTATTATTTCCTACAAAAATGCTCAAGTCAACCCATTAAACCTGCTTTGGTAAATTTCCTCAATTGATCTAAAGAAAGAAAGAAAGCATAATTTTTCTTAAAATAAGCAATTACTTCTCTTAAAGTTTAATAAATTGGCACAGGCTTAGGATTGAGTTAGAAAAAGTAAGCTTTCCAAATTTTATTATGATGAGTTTATTTTTACCTCATCATTTCCTCCCCTAACTAATTTATGGCAGATTGTCCTGCTCCATAGTTAAACCCCTGAGTCCTATTCCATTCATCATAAAGAGTATTGAGATCATGTGTCTCCCTCGCTTATGCATTGAAAGCTTTAGGGTTATGAATGAACCCTCTGTGAAACATCACACTCTCCTTCCATTCATTTAAAAGTTTGTCATTCTAATTCGTGGAAATATTGAAGGTCGGGGTGGATTGAGTAGCAAGGGAGGTCTGTATTTCATTCCTATCCATTTTGTCCTCATATTTTTCAATATTTTAACTAAAGCATCTACCCTTTTGAATGACCACTTGATATTTAGAGGGGAAATAACCTCTCTTTTCTTTAAGTAAGTTGGTAGAGGGGTGAATCTTTCTACGCAAGCATGCCATGCTTTTCCAATCAATTTTTTTCCATTCGCCATGAAATTGTCATAATGCAGCTTGAGGCTGTTGTCATACCTTTCCTTCATCTTTTCATTAAAAAGGAGAGATAAAAAAAGTAGCTCTTAACCCATTAGGCCTTGAATTTGGGGACCTTATTTGGAGACCCACTATTTTCTCTGCCTATGCAAACTCTTTTGTTCGATCCTGCCAATGAATTTGATTTCTCATGGTGGAGAGAAATTCCCTTAGTTCTACATCTCCAACAAACAAATTGATAAAGAAATCTGTATGATTTTCTAATAACAAGTCATGCAAAAAGAATTCACAAATTAAATCTTGGTCTTCAGGAGTCGACTCTACAAATATTTTAACAAAATCTTTATCATTAGGCTCATAGGGCTGATCATTATAGATTCTAAATACTTTCCATCTTAGCCATTTTTCATTCAAAAACATTGAGTAAATTCTTGATGGTCTTCTACAATTTAGCAAACAGTCCACAAGTTGAAATGCATCCTGCTTCCCTATGTAGGCCCTGTGAAATGACTCCTTCAGGAGCACCAGTTCCTTCTTTAGCCTGTAATTTTCAGTTTGGACATTCCTGAGGAAGTAACACTTTTCCATCCATTTCATTAGCAAAGGTGGAATGCGGACCTGGAACCAATCAGTTACAACTGGCTCAATCTGAATTTCTTTGGACTCCATTTGAAGTTTCACAGTGCATTCCTTCAAGTCTTGTTCTATTTCAACTACCTTGCTGATGGAAGCATTCAACTCTTCAGTTTTTATTTTCTTGTCCTCCTCAAAAGCTGTGAGCATGAGCACAAAATTTTGTTTTATTCTTTCCATTTCTGCATCTTTGTGTGCAATGTCAACACTATAAGTTTTATGCTTTTGATTATGTTCTTGCATTTTCTCTTGTAACTTATAGATTTTTGAGTCCTTTTCCTGCAATTGAAGCTTCAAGCCCATCATTTCTCGATCTCTTTTATTTATTATAGAAATTTGCACAGCCGACTCTTCTTTTTGCAATTCTATAAATTTGTTACCTTTGGACAATTATCTTTGTAAATCATAAATTTTTTACTTTACACTTTTCTAATTCAGTAATGGCACTACTTGTTTCAGCTATTCCAAAAAATTTATTTACAATGGGTGAAAAAATATTTGGCACACCACCATCCCCCTCAGGTTCTCTTCCCTGAATTTCATCATTGAAGATTTCCTCCATATGTGCAGAATGGAAAGGAAACATTTCACCTGAATCTTCTTTATTTAGGGGTAACTCCTCTTCATTGGCAAGCTCTGAAATTTCTATGGGCTCAGGTGGCCGCTTAGGATTTTTCTTTTGTGAACTTCCCTCCTTACCCTGTATTGGGGTTTCAGAGAATTCATAAGCCAACCGCTTACTCCTTCTGTGTGGAGGAAATTCATGGAACATGATGGGTGTTCTATTTTTCCCCTTTTTCTTCTTTCTAGATTTACTTGTGTCAGAATAAATAACATCATCATGTTCCGGCAGGTTGGGGGTTTTGAATTCATCCTCAAAGAAGTTTGGCAAATCCTCACCAGGAGTGGTGGGATTAAGAGCTTCCGGAGCTGAAGACCTGTTAGGGTAAATTGCTCCAGATGGTGGAATAGCCTAGTGGGACGGTTCCCTTGATTCTATGGTTCTTGCAATTACAAGCTTCTCCATTTTTTGTATTAACTTCTCCCATTTTCCCTCAGGTTTCTTACGGAAGTGGTACTTGCAAATTAGTTGAACCTGTGATGATTCAAAGGCCCAGTCCTTGTTTTATACCTTTCTATGGAAGTTTTTAAGGAATCGCACAAAAATTCAGGCATATTAACCCTAAGATTTGGGTCCTCCTTCCCGTGACATAAATGGGTCAACCTATGAAAGTTAGGCCCTACAATTATAGTGAGCTGACTCTCACAAGTGAAATACTTTATAATCCATGCAACAGTAGTTCCCCAGGGTTCTAATATGGAGGTTCTCTGGAACCCTTTATTTTGTCCCCTGGTGCTTATTACTACCATTGGGTGTGGGTCTCCCTCTCTAACAAATAATTCAAATAATTTTTGGTATGTAATTTGAAAGGTTTCTTTTATATTTATACCTACATTCTCTAATCCAGATAAGCAGCAAATAGTTTTGGAACTTACCTTGAAAGGCTTCCCATGAAGTACCACCTCACCATTAGTGTAGTTCTCAGTAAAAGATCTTACCAACTTTTCGTTATAGCCTTCAAATTTTTTGATGAAGTTTAACCACCCTATTTCCTCGAACAACCTAAAGATATTACTCAATCCCAACAATTTTTATGTTGAATCTGGCTCTGCCTTTCTTTTACCACCCCCCATTTCCTTATTTCTCACTTTGTAATAGATTTTTGTTCTAGCACAAAGCTTTCATGCAGGTTTTTAAAAATATTGCCTCTGAAATCACTTATTTGTTTTATTTGTAGCTTACGTTTCAATGATTTCCAATCTGCATGGAGGTTTGCGAAAGGCTTTGTCGTACAAGTAGTTGATCGCCAAGTGACACAAATTGCTAAATTGGGAGTGAATTTCATGCCAATTAACTATTCTTTATTCAAAAATAACTACCTACTTAAAGCGAAAATTAATACTTACTTGCGTTTTGTGGTCATTCGAAGATCTTATCCTTACAAATTTGATAGGATGACGTGAACGCATTGGCTAAGGTGACAACAGAATTATTGTGATATGGGTGCGGAATTCTATGGGTGACAGAGCTATCAATGAGGAGTACAAAATTGGGTGGCTTATTTATGACTAAAGAAAAAATAGAAAGACAGATGTATGAGATATTCTGGTGGAAGAATCACGAAAATTAATTTTTTTGAAAAAGGTGGCAGAAAACGAATCAAACAAGTTCCAGAGCACACAGTTTGACATCGTGCTTGAAATGAGTGCAAAAGTTTCAGAGCATCAATGTGAGGTGCGACCGAAACGGAAATGAAATGGAGGTTTTGGAGCATCACCAAAAGATGCAATCGGGGTAGCAATGGAATGAAAGGTTTCGGAGCATCGTTGAAAGATGCAGTCGGATCAGCAACAGAATGAAAGGTTCTAGAGCATTGTTGAAAGATGCAGCTGGAGCAGCAATAGAATGAAAGGTGGAGTGCTATGGAGAAGAATTTTTGGATTTCCCGAGCTTTGGACCTTAGTGCAAAATTCCTCTTCGACATGATGAGCTTTGTACAAGTTCGGGGGCATCGGGTTTGAAGATCGTCAAGTTTCAGAGCATCTGGTACCGGCATCATAACATTTTGGAACATCTTCGGAGGGTGCTCCAAAATTTATTTTTCACTTTTTGAGATGTCCTACAAAATGGAATGAAAAATTAGCTAAGTCCAAAAACGAAGAAAGATTTAATGAAGGAAAATATCTTGGCATACATGTCCTTTCATTGCACATTTTTGAATTAGATATATATATATATATATATATTTATTTTTAACAACATTGTTACCAGATAGACTCTACCTTGGCAGAGTCAACACATTAGACCTCACCCTATATTTACACTATCCTTGTAAATTCTTCCCTATTGAGTGGATTATGATAGACACGTAAGCGATGACCATTAACCAAAAGAGTTCACATGTCACCATAGATTGGTTTCAACCAAACAGTTTCGTTCGAAAAGAATTCATCAATTTCATAAGGTCCTAGCCAGTGAGTCATGAGCTTTCCCTTCTGATCCTTGTATCTCGAATCAAATAACAGGGCCCAGTCCCCATTATGAAACTCCTTCTCCTTAATATGTTTGTTGTGCCACACTTTCTGTTTGTGTTGAATTAGTTCAGTTTGATTGACGGCATCTAAACGAAGCTCATCCAATTCATTTAGTTGCAAAAATTATTCAACTTGGGCTTGTTTCAAATCCATACCCAGTTCCATAGCCGTTCGTAGAGTTTGTAGTTCAAAATCAATGGGAAGAAGAGGATTCTTCCCAAAAATGAGCTCATAGGGGTTGAATCCAGTTGTAGATTTCCAGGTTGTGTTGTTTTCCCATACAGCTTCAGGGAGTTTCCTGGCCCAATCTTTTCTTCCAGAAGAAACTATTTTCATTAAAAAAAATTCAAGCTCTCTATTAGTTACTTCTACTTGGCCATTCACTTGAGGGTGGTAAGGGGATGACTTCCTATGGCTTACCTGAAAATGGTTGGTAAACACTACGAGCACTTTGGACATAAATTGGGGTCCTTGATCAGTGATGATAGTTTGAGGGGCTCAAAATCTAAGGAAGATTCTATTATAGAGGAAGTATGCAACTTGCTCTTCCCTAGCTACAAATAAGGCTTGAACTTCGTCCCATTTCATCAAGTAGTCAATGAAAACCAATATGTAATCTTTCCCTTGAGAGGAAGGATCTATGGGTCTGATAAAATCTAAACCCAATTTCTCGAATGATTCGAGCACTACC
The DNA here is from genome assembly GCA_007115665.2 of Sequoiadendron giganteum. NCBI lineage: Eukaryota > Viridiplantae > Streptophyta > Pinopsida > Cupressales > Cupressaceae > Sequoiadendron > Sequoiadendron giganteum. The sequence goes on along the minus strand of CM021110.1, from coordinate 241,729,280 downwards.
TGTGGCAGCAACGACATTTTCGAAGAAGTATTTGATCTTCCTACCCTCTGACATTCATCACAATAATGAACATAATTATTGATTTCTTTATGCATTGAGGGCCAATAGTATCCAACATCTAAGACTTTATGGGAAGTTCTCTTTGTAGAGTAATGCCCTCCCGAAGGATCATCATGACAAGCCCTTAGAATGTTATAGGTTTCGTCCACTCTCACACATTTTCTTAGGATCATATCAGGCCCACAATGAAATAGAATTTCGTTAATCCACTTGAATGGGGCACTTTTCCTGATTAGACGCTTTTTTTTCTTAGTCGTGAATCCAAGAGGTATCTCTGAAGCAGCTAAATAGTTAGCAATATCTGCAAACCAAGGTGATTTTATAGAAATTGAAAACAAGTTTTCATTTGGGAAATCATCTTGTACAGGAGTATTGTCATCTTCTTCATTTTTGATTCGTGATAGAAAATATGCTACCACATTATATGTCCCTGGTTTATCAAGAATCATGGCATTAAACTCCTGAAGAAGCAATAAACATCTCATAATTCGACCATTAACTATGGGTTTGTTCATTAGGTACTTCACAGCTTAGTGGTTTGTATAAATTGTAACCTTATACCCTATAATGTAATGGAGGAATTTTTTATGGCATGAAAAACAACCAAGAATTCCTTTTCTATTGTTGTATAATTCCTTTCTGCAGGAGTAAGATTTTTACTAATGAAATATATAGCATACTTTCCCTCGTTCTCATCTTCTTATCCCAAAACTACTCCAATAGCATCATCAGAAGCATCTGCATAGATATGGAAGGGAATACTCCAATTTGGTCCTCATAGAATGGGAGCAGAGACAAGCTTTTCCTTTATGGTTTCGAAAGATAGCTGACACTCAGGTGTCCAAACAAATTCTACCTCTTTTTGTAAAAGAGAAAACATAGGAGTTGCAATTTTACTCAAGCCTTCAATGAACCTTCTGTAGTAACCAGCATGTCTAAGAAAACTTCTTACATCTGTCTGAGTTTGAGGGATAGTCAATTGTTGGATGACTTCAATTTTCTTAGGATCGACCTTTATTCCCTCAGAGGAAATATGATGACCCAAGACTATTCCTTGTTCCACCATTATTAAGTATTTCTCATGACTAAGGGATATTCTATTTTACTCACAAACTTGCAGAACTCAATCTAGGTTTTGAAGAGTTTTGTCATATGTTGATCCTTAGATTGTAAAATCATCCATGTAGACCTCGACACAGTCATTAATGAGAGCAGAAAATATGGAAAGAACGGCTCTCTAGAAGGTCGTTGGAGTGTTGCACAGTCCAAAAGGAATCACTCTATATGCAAACATGCCCCATGGGCAGGTAAACGTGGTTTTGTCCTGGTCTTCTGGAGCAACCTGTATCTAATTTTATCCACTAAATCCATCAAGAAAGGAGAAATATTTCCTCCCAGCCAAGTTTTCCAGAACCTGATCAACAAATGGTAAGGGAAAATAATCTCTATAAGTGGCTTTATTGAGTTCTCGATAATCTACACAGATTCTCCACTTCCCATTTTTCTTTGGATCTATCACCATAGGTGATACCCACTTACTATCAGAGATTGGATGAATAAATCCAGCACGAAGGAGTTTCTCAATCTCAATTTTGACCAAATCCTTTAATGCAGGATTGAGTCTCCTTTGTGGCTGGTGAATAGGCCTTATACTAATGTTAGTGTAAATGTGATGAGTACAGACACTTGGGTGAATTCCCCTCATGTTTGTATAATCCCAAGCAAAAGATTTAGACCTTTGTACCAACACATTAAACAACTTATCCTCTTGATTTTTTGTCAGCCAGTTATTGATATTCAAAGTTTTCCTAGTAATAGCATTATCGATTTTGTTCCAACATGGATCGAGGTGACAGTATACATAGGTCGCAACAATGTGTTGAGAGGACAACTATGAGGTATAAGTCAGTGAAATCTCGTGACGTCTTCAAAAAAGTAACTTGTTCTGGGAATCATATTTGCTAAGGGACATGGCATTCCCATTGTAGCATAGTTGTGCTCCATTCCACTTATATCAATTGGTTGCCCAAAAATCCTTAGAGCATCCACCATTTATTCCTCATTTGGGGTTATAGCATGTTGTGCAACGTTGCTTACTAACTCTTCTTCCAGTTCTTCCCCATGTTTAATTACTACCATGGATAGGGAGGCTAAACTCTTTGAACCATTGGTTTCCTCAGGTTCATCAACCCAGACTTTTTCATGCTTTGTAGGCTTAGCAGGGGGATATAAGAACAAACATTTACTATCTTGACCATGCAAAATTGTCATTCCCCCTTCCCTACAATCAATCTTAGCAGCAACCGTGGCCATCCAAGATCTTCCGAGAATTATAGGATAGCTATCCTTAGGTGTAAGCGACTGGATTACCTAGAAGTCGACTGGATATTCCCATCCATCAACTTTGACAAGGATGTTCTTAATGACGCCCTTTGGGATGGCTATAGAATGATTTTCCATTTGTAAGATTGTGGTTGTAGGACGTAAATCAATTAAACTTAATTTTTCCATTACATCCATAGTCATTACATTAATAGCTGCCCCTAGATCCACTAGTGCATTTGGTATTGCTACCTCGTTGATTGTAACGGTTATAAGTGGACTCCCAGGATCATCGTATTTTAGAGCGATAATCTTTCCAGACAAAAAATCAGCTAAATAACCATCAATATGAATGGTATTTATCTTTTTTGTCTTCCTCCCTAGTATTTTGATACATAGTTGTTTAATTAATTGGTTTAATTCAGGAATTTCCTTTATTGCCTGCAATAAAGGAACTTCAAATTGCAACTGTTTAATCTCCTAAATTAATGCAGTTTCTATAGCCAAGGATACTTTCGCAGTATCTTCCAGAGTTATGGACTTTAAACATTTTGAATATGGTGCCATCCTTTTCTCCTTTCGAATAGGATCCTCCTTATGTTGACTTAAGGACTAACCTTCCTCCCCCTAAGACAAGTCAGTAGCCCCTTCCGCTGAAAAAGGATCTTTGTCTTTAGGAGTGGTATCCTGATTAGACGACGTGTCTTTTATTTGAATTTTAGGCTAAGATTAATCTACTATTTCTTCAATGGTCGGGGGTTAAAGAGTTCGACCAAAACGCAACTGCACATTTCTGAAGTGTATCGCATTAAGCCCTATAACATTTTCATGTTCGGTAGAATAGATTGGAGTATTCTGGCCATTATTCTTAGGATTGGGAAGCGGTTGCGCTGGAAGTTGAGGTTGGTTTACCTGCTCATTTTGAGGAGGGTTTTGAGTTGGAGGTAATAGATTCTTTTGTTGATTCCTCCTAGGTTTAGTATAAAACTAATTTTGTGCCCGATTCCATTGGGGGGTAGCATGTTGTTGGTACCATTATTGTTGGGGTTGATTTGACCACTGCTGATTTCCCCATGTGTGGTTTGTCCATTTAGGGGATCCCCAATAAGGAGTTCCCTAGTTAGGTTGAGGTGGAGGTGACTAATTCCAAGATGGAATCCATTGATTATGAGCCTAGTTATTTTGTGGTCTCCATGTAGCATTAGAATTTTGTCCATAAGGGAAATTACCTCCTTGATGTTGGTTTAAGACATTTATTTCTTCTTCAACTTGAATGGTTTTTTCTTAGTATTCTTGATATCCAGTAGAATTTCACACTGATTTTTAGGATGGTTTTGCTCACATAGTTAACAAACATTGACTTTATCCAAAGGACACTCGCGCAATAGGTATTTATTCTGACACCTTGGACAATAAATTGATAAGGTCTCAGGGTTGCGAGTTTTAGATTGTATACCATCTAATGTGGTATTCAACTACATGAGAATGTCCATTTTCATATTTTATATTTCTCCGTAGAGCTTACCTATCTCATTAGACCCTTTAAAAAGATTAGTTTTGTGGATTCCTCCTAAGTACGGGATAAATTCTGACATAACTCACATATTTCTTCAAGACTTAATTGAGATACGTCACCCTTTCCCACTAAATCAAGATTTCTACGAGGTCATCATCAAGACCTTTAAGAAAAATTATTTTGGGAATCTCAACGATAATGGTCTTTTCTCCACATCTTTTGGAGAGGAAGAGGAACTTATCGATATAATACTCCAAACTTTCATCCTCGTTTTGTCTTAGTTTAAACAGCTCCTCCTTACGATCACTTACCCTACAATAACTCTGTTATTTTTGCAAGAAGACAGTCTCCATTTCCCCCCAAGATGTTATACTACTAGAACCCAATCCCATAAACCAACGCATTGTTGAGTCCTTTAAAGTCGATGGAAAGAGCTTCAACTTTTGGTTGTCGTTCTTGTAATCATAAGTCTGACACAAGACTTTAAACTCAAAGAGAAATTGGTCTGGGTCTTCCGAGGATAAACCACGGAAGGTTGGAAGGAAGGTTGGGGAGATGTTCTTCATGATAGTATCATTGTCAGAATCCAATGCAATAGGATAGTTAAACGTTCTACAAGGTTGAGGTTCATTGTGGTTAGGTTTATCTCTATGATCTCCCATGATGTTCAGAAGAGTTTGTTCTTCAAAAACAATTTCCTCTAAAACTGGTTGTTCTGCCAATTGCTCGGCAGGTAAATAATAGAAAGCCTCGGGTGGAGTAGGCTCAAATAATTCTTTAGAAGTGTGGTCGTCTAAGCCTTGGGCTTCCCTAGATATGATTGGTATGTATTTTGGGGGGGTCTTTTGTATAAAATGTCTGTGAGGGCCTCTTTTCCAAACCATGCAGAAAAGGAAGCCAACTAAGAAATTTTTGGCATAAAAATTTGTATTCAAATTGTCTCCAAATAACACTAAATCACAAAGGTTTTTTAAGAGTTCCCCGGCAACGGTACCAAAAAGTGATAGGTTGTTGATAGGTCCTACTACTTTAGAATAATTGAATGTCAATTAGTCGATCGAGCAGTGTCCAAGGCAATTTGCAGAAGAAGATGATTTGGATAACTCATTTTATATTTTCTATTTTATCTTCAACTATCAGAGTCAATTTTAATCTAATGCCATTCTTATTTATCTAGAAAATAATCCTACTTTAAGAAAAATAGGAAATACTAAGTTAAAAAGCATAAGATAACTAATTTAGAAAGCAACACAACTAAACTAGAAAACATAGAGACAAGCAAACTAAACAACTGATATACTATGAAAGCAGAAAAGTGAGTGAACAAACAATGAAAGATTTTTAACAATAAATAATTGTATCAACTATGAAAGATAACTCATACTAATGAAAAACAATAGTGCTCTGGAGCTTCAGACTCCACTCTTAACAAACTCAATTACTTCTACTGAATAGATATCTAGCTTTAACAAATGAAACAACAAAACACAAAAATACTTATCTATCTAAACTACTTCCCTCGAGTGGCTAGCTCGCGGGTTAGCACCTCATCTTAAAATCACATAAGCTACTAGTTTTGGAATCTACCCATTATGAACAATCTTCATCACTCATAATTCAATAGATTATCAATAGACAGAAATCAAATAACTCATTTCAACAGTATTTGGAAAACCATATGAACAGCATAACGAGACTTCCTCTCTATCTTATTCATCACTTTTGAAATTACATTTTTATAGATAAATTTATAACTAAATCCTACATTTAAGATGGGATGGATATCCATTGAAAAATTCTTCCTCAACTTAAAACTAACTTTGATGTCTTTAAAGCTCATAAACATGTAGAAGGCTCGAGAAGAGTCATAAAGTTTTTAACAACAGAATTTAAAGAATAGAAACTAAATCTTTGGTGCATCATCCAGGCATCTAGGAGTGCATTTGCAACATTACTCTTGAGGCACGTGTTGGCTAAACTTCTGCAACAGCCACATGTTGACCTGTTATTTCCTACAAAAATGCTCAAGTCAACCCATTAAACCTACTTTGGTAAATTTCCTTAATTGATCTAAAGAAAGAAAGAAAGCATAATTTTTCTTAAAATAAGTAATTACTTCTCCCTAAAGTTTAATAAATTGGCACAGGCTTAGGATTGAGTTAGCAAAAGTAATCTTTCTAGATTGTATTATGATGAGGTTATTTTGTGCATGTGGTGGGGCATTACAGCTTGGTATCAGACCCAAGGTTATAAAATTTGGGTACTCTAGGTTCAATTGAGTCCATTACATTAACCTTGTGCTTAACTCTGGAACTTATGTGTTTCCCTTCTATTGTTGTGTAGGAGTATTCCTAGGGGTCAGGGACAAGGCTGTGGTAGAGGCTGAGGTGGTGGTCAGAAGGCGGATCACCAGAGTACACCTTCTGAGAGTTCCTGTGACAGTGAGCAAGGTAGTGGTGGTCAAAACATAGGGCAGTTAGGTGCAGAAGGCACTCAAATTCGTCAGTTGCTAGAGGAATCTCTTGATCATTTAGGCCCTAGGCAGAATGAGGAGCAATGGGTGGTTAGAGAGAGAGATCATTGAGAATAGATATCAATGTGGATTAGGATGCGGTGGTAGCAGGCCACATGAGAGATATTTTGAGAGCACATCCTCCCACGTTTGATGGTACAAGTGGAGGACTGGAAGCAGGAACTTGGCTAATTGATCTGGATCGAGTGTTTGTGATGCATCCTTACGGCAGTAATACCAGGGCTAGGTGTGTCATCATGCACCTCATAGGATTCACATCCACATGGTGGCAGTTAGAAGAGCAAAAACTACACCTAGACATTGGTTATGTGACGAGAGTTATTCATGAAGTGGTTTAGAGCTCATTTCCTATCAGAGAACTGGAGACAACGTCGTGTGGATGATTTCCATGAACTGAAACAAAGGGCAATGTTTGTAGAGCAGTACGAGTGTCAGTTTTATGAGCTCAAACAATATGCTAGTATTAGTAGTAATGAGGGTATGCTTGAATACCATTTTATTAGGGGCTTGAATGCCCGCATCAGCGAAGGAGTCTGAGTCTTCGAGTCGAGGACTATGGAGGTGGTCATGGCTAGCAGATCCTTAGATTTGTATTTTTTTGTCTTTGATGCTTGCTGTAATTTCTATACGTGTTGGTATTTTTTTTTGCTGAATTATTCTTACGTTATTCTTGCTGGTAAAACAGCAATCTCTGTGAAGTATATATGCATCTTTTCCTCGATATGGGATGTTCTTTGTTGATTTTAGAAGTTGGAAAACATTTGAACTGTAAACAACAACATTAGACTATTGCAGATTATGATTTGATTTTGATAAAAAAAAATTATATATGCATATTTATATACATATAATTTCTTGTAATTGTATATATGTGTGTGTCTGTGTGAGTGTTTAGTCTTTTGAAGTTTTGTTTTGGCTTCGATTTATTAAGAATGACAGCAAGGCATTTATTGTTATCATATTTAATACTATTTAATTTGAAACGGCTAAGTGTTTAATTAAGTATATTTATATAAACTCTCTCTTTATATATATATATATGTGTAATTATCCAAAATGATACATATATGTATATATGTATGTATGTATATATGTACAAATATGTATATATAGTATGATATTAAATGAAATCAGTTTTTTTGTGATTTATTAAATATGTTTATATAAGCTATTTAATTATTTTAAATAATTTTATAAAGATATAAAAAATAGAATGTAATTGATTATATATAGTTATATACATATACTTGAATGATAATAGTTTTTGGATGATTGTTTTTAGTGTTTAGAAGATAATAAGGTAAATATGATTACATTTTAGTTGAGAAATGTTTATTATTTTATTAGTTCAATATTTTGGAAGTTAAATAAATGAAATATAATATCTCTTGAATGAGGGCTTGGTCTTTAATTAATTTATAGTTGAATTGATAATAGACGTTGATTTTATGATAATCTTTACTCAGTTGCTTGTAATCAATGAAGTGTTGAGTTCTTTATGAATATGTTTATTTAATTTCTTAAATGACTTCACGAACAAATAGAATGTAATTTATTGTCTATTATTCGATAAATACATAGGTTGAATTTGTGCATTTAAAGGTAGATTTTTTATGGTACCATTTTGATGTTTTGTCCTCTTGAGTTATTTCAAGTTGATGAGGTTTTTATTCATTGAATTTGTGTTGAAAGCTATCAGGAACCCATTTGATATTGTTCATTTTCCCATCTTTATGTTTGAGTAGATTTTTTTAATTGTCTTCTAGAGGTGTGGGGAGTATTTGTTTCTTGATGAGCTCTATGTTGGCTTGATGCCACAGTTATTCTTGTTGGTTGATTTTATGTGGGTGTTAGCGTGTTTCTTTGCAATGTTGTATTGTGGAATGTGTGTGATAAGGTTCATGCCTCGCATGTGGTTGTGATTTTCATGTCTTGGTTTTATGAGTGTTAAGGTACACCCCTATTCTTTGAGTTTTTGATTTTGAGTTCTTGTTGCTTGTAGGGAGTGTGGCTTCCCACAGGGGTCGGAACCCTAAGTGGTCTCCTGGGTAACTCGTGTGGAAGTTGAGTTAATCAAGTGATAACCTAATAAATAGTTAGGGGGTGGATAGAAATAACTTTAATGAAAGATAATGGATGCCTCTATCATGGCCCAAGTGCTTGTATAGGCTTGGGATGAGACGAGCAGGCTTGGAATGGAAAATCAACTACCTTTTCCCCAAGAAAGGTAAGTTGATTCTGCATGTGCAAGAATGGGGGTCGGGGATCGGTTGAGGTTGTTAGGGTAACCTAGGATGGGGGTCAGTAACCTATGAAGGTCCACATTAGGTAACCCATGTCGAGCCATGTGATGACACACTACCCTTAGCAACTGTCTATGTTTTTAATTGTCCCACTTGTTGATCTTTACCTCTAGAAGTGATTGTTCTTATGTTTTGGCTTGTTTCCTTTTGGATTGTGGAGTCATGTCAGCTTTGTAAATCTTGTTTTTATGTTGTGGGCCCTCTTGTCATCTCCTAGCATGGGGGTTGGGCCTTCGGTTTCACATGGTCGGGTGGAACGTGCTATGCACCCATTGGGTTCCCCATCGATGATCGTGATGCTATGAAGATGTACCAATTACAATGCTTCCTGAGCTTTCCAGTTTTGGTAACAACTTTGGTGTTATGACCTATATTTCCTTCTGATGGATCTCATTATGTAATCTATTCATTGTTGTTGTATCATATTTTTATTGATGTACTCTTCCTGTTGTTATAAGGGAAGCATGATGTAATTGTATCATTGCTTTTATGATGTGTTGTATATGTGGAAATATGGTCCACATATGTAATTTTGAACTATGGATTTGATATGTAATAAATAATGTATGTATCGTGGTCATCTCAATTGATCATGGATGGATGTATATTTATCATTATGTTATCTTGAGTAGTGTATGTGTCTATCATGTTATTCTTGGCACTTAGGTTATATCAATGTTAAGTGGTTGGGAACGAATGTGAGTAATGCAACCATGTAACCCCATGGGACTAGTTAGCCATTTTTGTATAGTCATAATATTGTTGTATGATTATTTAGTTGATAGTGATGCATAGTTGTTATTCTTTAAGAAGAAAAAAAATTGTTCTACAATTGTTAGTTGTTTAGTTGTCCTATGGGGTGTGCGTGGCAAGGTGTTACAGCTTGGTACTAGAGCCAAGGTTATAAACTCTGGGTACTCTAGGTTCAATTGAGTCCATTATGTTAACCTTGTGCTTAACTCTCAAACTTATGTGTTTCCCTTCTATTTTTGTGTAGAAGTATGCCTAAGGGTCGGGGACGAGGTCGTGGTAGAGGCCAAGGTGGTGGCTGTAGGGCGGATCACCAGAGTACACCTTCTGAGAGTTCTTGTGAGAGTGAGCAAGATAGTGGTGGTCAGAACTTAGGGAAGTTAGGTGCAGAAGGGGCTCAGATTCGTCAGTTGCTAGAGGAAGCTCTTGATCATTTAGGCAATAGGAAGAATGAGGAGCAACAGGTGGTTAGAGAGAGAGATCATCAAGAAAAGATATCGTTGTGGTATTAGGCCACATGAGAGATATTTTGAGACCACATCCTCCCATCTTTGATGGTATAGGTGGAGGACTGGAAGCAGGAACTTGGCTAATTGATCTAGATCGAGTGTTTCTGATGCATCCTTATGGCAGTAATACCAGGGCTAGGTGTTCCACCATGCACCTCAGAGGATTCACATCCACATGGTGGCAATTAGAAGAGCAGAAACTACACCTAGACATTGGTTATGTGACTTGGGAGTTATTCATGGAGCGGTTTAGAGCTCGGTTCCTATCATAGAACTGGAGATAGCATCGTGCAGACGAGTTCCATTAACTGGAACAAATGGAAATGTTCGTAGAGTAGTACGAGCACCATTTTTATGAGCTCAAACAATATTTTGGGATTAGTAGTGATGAGGGTATGCTTGTACACCATTTTATTAGGGGCTTGAATTTTCGCATAAGCGGAGGAGTCCGAGTCTTCGAGCTGAGGACTATGGAGGTGGTCGTGGAGAAGGCCTATTTAGTGGAGGAAAACTTGACCATGGCATTAGGAGGTCACACAGGAGTTCAGATAGGCAATACTCTTTCTTTTGGTTGTGGGTCTCACAGGGATCAGACACAAGTTGTTGGCTCATCTAGGAGTCATCAGGCACTCGCCAAGGGTGAACATCAACAACAACAACGCTCAGAGTCTAAACATAAGAATTCGCAATCTCATCATGGTGATGATGGTTCTCACTCCAAGAAGAATCAAAACTGGTGGTGTAACAAGTGCAACCGTTCTGAGCAACCTCCACAAAGCACCTAACCCGTGGCTAGCAGGGGTAGTGTTCAGCAACCTAATGCACCTCTTGGTGATAGAGGTTTTGGCCAAGGCGCAGGTTGTTTCTCTTGTGGGCAACATGGCCACATTGCTAGGCAATGTCCACAAAGGAACACTACGGGTTTCAATTAGGGACCAGCCCTTTTCGAACCGATGGTGGGCGATGCGGGTAGGTCACACCGAGTATTTGTTGCAATTGATAATCACCAGGGTGGTGCATTTTTTGAGACTTCTTGTCGAGGATGAGCAGCTAACCGGAGAGGTCATGGGTGAACTCATGAGGGTTTAGTAGAGTCCTTGCATTGTTGCAGTGTCTTTTGTGTTGCTTTCTCTGCATTGATACTTATTATATTATGTTTTTCACTTTGAGACCTTATAGTTGTTTGTTTCACCATTCTGGATCGTTTTGGGATGACATTTCACTTCATTTTGATGATCATGACATTATGAATTGATATATATGTTACATTGGATTTATGGAGTTAATATTGAGTTGGATAATTTTGATTATTTGTATGTTATGGCTTATGATTATGCTTGTTATGCTGATGACTAATTATTGCCTTATGATGTTTCTTATAATGTAATCATAGCTATTTGATGTTTTGGTTATTGTTGGGATCTTGGTGAGGGGAACAGGGTAGCATCACTCACTCTTGAGCGCCCTGCTACACTATGACATCCTCTCACGGTGTGTTTTCTAAATTGATATGTATGTATATGTTGTTTGACACCATGTTTTATGCAGCTTGTAGGTACCGGGTATCGAATCCACCTGCACTGTCAGGTATGAGTGTACCCCAAAAACCCAATGGATATAATGTGGAAATAGGTGATGACAAAAGGACACCAACCCGTGTATGGTAACCCTGTTTGTTGGTTGTTTATTTTGTCAAGTTGCCTTGTTTAGTATCTCTCATTTTTGGGTGTGACTTGTGATGATGTTGTTCATAATTTCATATGTTTTACCTGACCTTGCAACTTCTAGGAGTAAGTTGAGCCTTAGGGGGGGAGGATGTAGTACCCCTCCACTTTGGTCCTTGGGTCGTTTGGGTAAGAGTATATTTGTGTTGGTTTTTTGATTAATTTTAAATGATATTATTAATGATTGGCTAATCATTTATTATAGTTGTTAATTTAAATTTCGTTAATAACTTTAATGTTGCTTTAATTAAGCACAATATTTAAATATCGTTAATTAGTAGGTTGGTGTAACAATGTTTATTATTGTTGAAGTTAAAGCAGTTAAAGTATTAGATTTATTTATTAAAGTGAATTATGAGAAAGTGGTAAGTATTTAGTTAAAGTATTAAATTTAATTGGTAAATTTAAATATTTGTTGACTTAATTGAATATAGTATTTTAATTGTTGATATTAATATTTTAATCGTAAGATAGAATAATATTTCAATTATAATATTGTTAAATTTTAAATTGCTAATTAGATAGTAATAATGTTTATTTAATTATTATTTTGGAATTATTCTAAATGAAAATTTTAGTGATAATGTTAATCAAGGAAAGTTTCAAATGCAAATACATGCAAAGCTTCAAACTTGAGAAAGTGGGTGCAAGTTGCTGATTTTAGTTTTAATTTTTTATTTTTGAAAGAAAATACGGGAAACTTGTTATTTTGACTGATTTTTGTTGTCGAGAAGGTTTCTTTGGTTACATAATTCTTTCTTCCAGATCTTTGGGAGTTTATTTTTTCAGTTTGGAAAAAAGAAAATAATTCTCCTTTGCAACAACTCTTTGTAAAGAAATAAATAAATAAATAAATAATTACTCTATCAAAAATAAGAATACAGTTAGTAGAATTTGGGAAAATTGATCTGGGTGAACAGATTTGGAACTACAAAGGAGATCGTTCATCTTGTCATCTGACTCTACGAAGCGAAGGATTCTAGGTTAGCCTTTTGTAACGCCCCGTTGTGGAACCCGAAAAACGTTATGACAATCACATAAACAACAAAATAATTTTTTTTTAAAGAGATAACATGTGACAACAACATCCATACACGTTCCAAGATTCCACAACTATGCTACTACAGATAACAACAATACAATAACATAACCAAGTAATGATAAACACAAGAGAAGTCATGCCCAGATAATATAATAATATGAGTTAAATACAATAGTCGAGATTATATCAAATCTTTGATTGAAACAATATATATACAAGGCATCTCATGTACATAAAGAGTGTGATACAAAGAATAATGAGATGAGGAAAAGGAAGACATCCACGCCACGAATTCGTGAAAGGAACGCAACTCCGCATCTGATGCACAATCTGGATCCAGCCAAGAAAACCTATCATAAGAAAAATACCTAATGGGGACCCAATGGAGTAGTGGCACGTTCCTCCCAACTGTGTGGTGCTCGAAAGCCCAACCCCCATGCTAGGAGATAGAACGAATCTTCATGTCAAATAGAACTCACAAGACATCAACACAGTAACATGGTTGACTCACATGACGACTCAAGAACCAGTCAATGACAACAATACACCGGTACAATAAACTACATAAACACAAACTCCATACTGAAAACTATAGAAAACCCCAGAGGAGACTCACAACAGAAAACTCAGAAGGTGTACTAGAATAAGAGTGTCATCACACGTACGGAATAAGTTACCCTGGGTAGCCTTTTTAGGTTATCGGCCCTCTACTAGAGTTACCCTGGCAACCTCTAACGACTCTTGGCCCTTATACATACCATGTGGTCTTGAAGCACTTCAAGACCTAACCTATAATATTGCATTCCATATAATGTATCTTATAAAACTTATATTTAATAAAATAAACACTTAATTAGAAATAATTAAAACACTCTAACTTCACTCTTTACTTTAGTTCATAATTTGAATATAAACTATTCTATATACTAAAGCTTATAGTTGATTAAACTAATACAACATATCATAGGAAACAAATAAATTATTAATATAAAAGTAGTTTAGATTTTATATTTAATATTAATATATATTATAAAATAACAATTAATTTGTCGGTGATAATTCTTCCGGGCGAATTAAATAATAAAAATCTATTTTTTAACAATACTAAAGTCTCAGTTTGACAAGATTCCATTAGGCATGCAAATCACTCACACTCCTAACCCCTATCGACAGCGAGTTCTCCAGCTTAAATGGACAAGGACTCCCACGCATTTTATTTTTTTTATAAAAAGGATAAAGATGAATTCAATTAGAAGGGAACTACAAATCGAAGAACCTCACGTGCATGCAGGAAGAAATACCTTATATCTCAGTAAGAAGAAAACTCACGCAGGGATCAAACATCAAATACAAGGAAATCTACTCAATGCGCATTCACAGGAAAAAGACTGAATTGTGGTAGAGGTAATAACTACAACAGTCATAGTCAGATTACTAACATGAGTGCCCACAAATGGAAGACCTCCAAAAAAGAAACGATCCACTAGAAAATTTGATGGAAACATCACTACTGACGGTGTCTAATATTAATTGACCAAAAGATAAGTAGATTGGATACTGCAAAACGCATGCATGGTAAAATACATTGAACTCAGCCAAAGAAAACATTCCTACGCAGGAAATAGATATTCACATTCGCCATCAAAGAGGGAACTATATTTATCAAAAGAATTGGTTTGAAGCAAAAGTTATCCAAGGTATCAAAATAAAACGCATTTAGAGAGAAATACTACAACTCAGCAAAGGCAATCGTACACCAAAGATAACGAGAGTGGACTCAGTGTCAAAAGCAAAGAACATGCATGCAGCATGTGTTCACCGCCAGGGAGGGGACCAATAACAAAGCGTTGCATACGGAAAAGTCGACAATAGGGTAAAGAAAAGTGATTAAGTCAATACTGAATAAAGCTATAGGTGCGGCTACAGGTGAACACCATGAAGACTCCATTAATGGTGGACGAGCGAAGCAGGAGGACAGGTGACCAAAAAAATTGGAGATGGTTTAATGTTTTCAGAGCAATATCAATGTAAATGGTAACCATTCAGAAACCAGACGATTGTCATAAAATCCACGGTTCTCTAAGAAAATGGTAACTAAATTACAAACACCAATTTGTTGACCTATCAACTATGTGGATTCCCTACGCAAGGATAACTTGCTACTACAGTCAAACAAAAGTTCCAAAAATATGACTTGGAGACCAACAGTAAAATACATGCAAAAAAAAACATTTAAGGAAGGATTCCTATTCATGTCAGAAGGTAAGGATGCGGCTAGCTGTATGGAGCAATACAAATTCTAACACAATTAAAAAAATTTACCAAACAACGACTAACACTTCTATAAAAGCCTTCCTTTGCAAAAGGGCAATGAAGATCAGCAGGAATGGAGGTAGAATAACTGAGACAACTTGACAAATACTATTCATTAAAGGAGGAAATAGTTTATGCATAGAAATCTCAGGAAAAGAAATCAAAACATGTTTCATACAAAAGACAAACAATCCAACACCATATTCCTCCATTTTATTTCTAAAATTTCAATCTAGATTACTCATATAATATTGTTTACTAATGATTCCATTTAATATTTGTGCATGCAGGTTTGAAGACAAAGTTTTCACAGTAAAATCTAACATGCTTATCACAAATAACTTTGAAAATCAACAAGAAAAGAACCTGAAAACATTTCCTTGAAGAACAGAGATGAAACTCAGCAAAACCTAAAGATTCAAACTTTCCTCTTTCCGCCAATGGAACATGGACTTGAACGAAATTTGCAGCTTCTTTGATCAATCCCACAAATCCAATAATTCCAGAAAATCACATTCGAAAACAAACTTTATCTTTTTTTTCTATTATTCTAAAATCCAAAAACCTTTTATTCGAAAACCTCCTATATTTTCTAAAATTCTATCATTTTATAAAAATTCTCAATTTCCAACCTCCACTTTTGTTTCAACATGCAACACATGAATTAAATCAATAGATACAATAGTTTAACAAGACATGCAACTTAAGATCAGAACTCAAGTTCTATTTTTGAAATGAACTTTGCATAAATAAATCAATTTCTAATTCATTGCACTTTTTGAAAACAAGATAATCTAATATTTTAATTTAATCACATAATGAATCTAAATAACTTATTTGATTTAATTACATCATTAAATCCATTAAAGCAACACTAATTAAAACATTATAATAATTCAAATTAACATAACATAAACATTGCAGACTTAATTATTAACAACCGACTGCAAACACGTGACGAATAGGTGACAAGACGACAAAAAGGGTGACAATGGATAATCGTTCTTTTCAAAACAAAGGATAAGGACAGAGGACAAGTCTATCTCCCATCAATATTTCCATTGGGTCTTGGCATGCTCAAACCTGACAAGTAGGTGGAGTCGATGCTTGTACCTGCAAGCTATGTAACACTGCATGATTAATCCAACATGTACAAATATGAAAGCACACCATGAAGAAGAATCGCGACATAGCAGGGCACTCATTGTTGAGTACTGCTAAGTCATCTTCTTCACCAGCTGACATAACATCTAACTAACATAATATTATAATGTGTAAAACATAATAGCATAGATAATGTCATCATAAATGTCATCTCATGAAAGTAATCATCGCATCAAATAATATATTGTATCATCAAATGAGTTTCACAACCAGTCATGTAAATCATGACATAAAACATCGAAATAACATAGTATCAAAGGTCAATCAGCTAACTATGTAACAAAATAGCTAAAATAAAAGTGTCGACGGGAGGGTTACTACACCTTCGTCGTGCTCTATTTAGTGTACTCGATTAATGAAATTGATGTTATTCAACATTTCATTTGAATTCTTTGTCTGACAGTAATATGACTATATTTAAAATGTCATTTTATTTCATTTGTAATGTTTAAGGGATTTGATTTGTATGGTGTGGCTATTGTCCCTCTTTCCATACGATTTATTACTTCATCTATTTCGGTTCCTTTGTGTAAACGATTCGCATGATTATTGTGTGTATTTATCCCCTTAGCATTTAGTAAATTCGTGAATCTAGATGTACCCTGTTGTCTATGTTTATCAAACCAATTTCTCCAACCTCGCTTAGAGCTCCCGTTTAGGAGGATGTGATTTGTCTCCTACACTAAAGCATGTACCATCTATTTTATTTGGTCGCCTAAACTTCTACACTAAGTATCTTGTTAATTCCTCTATCTTTCATCAATCTCATTACTATTTGAACCTCACCTCACCTACGTGCTTGATAGGTTGCATGTTGTGGTTCAAGATTTTTCCCTTTCTTTGTTGCACCCTTATGGGTTGCGCTTCTATAATGGTCATTGGTGTTTTGACTTCCAATTTTTTCAGATTGCATGTTGTCTTTGTAGCTAACTTTTGAACTATTTTTCTTTTAGCTTGAGATGGTGTGATATTAATTACAATGATATATATTTTTTTGCATTCTAGTTTGAACTGTCTCAGTGGAATTTGCTATGTTTGAGAAATGACATCTATTCCTTTCATTTACTTGCACCTCCAAGCATGTAAATGGTTATTTATATAGAATTTGGTCTAATACGTCTTTCATTTAATTCTTTTATGCATGTCATTCCTTTTTAAAAATATCCTTTGATCTTATTAATATGGCATCTTTCCATCTGGATGCTGCAATCCTTAGATTTGTATTTTTTTGTCTTCGATGCTTGTTGTACTTCTTGTATGTGTTGTTTTTTTTTGTTGTTGAGTTATTCTTATGTTCTTTTTGGTAAAACAACAATCTCTATGAGGTATATATGTGTCTTTTCCTTGATATAGGATGTTCTTTGTTGATTTTATAAGTTGGAAAACATTTGAACTGTAAATAGCAACATTAGATTATTGCAGATTATGATTTTATTTTGATATAATTTTTTTATATATATGCATATTTATATACATATATATATATATATGTATATACATATAATTTCTTGTAATTGTATATATATATATTTATATATGTGTGTATGTGAGTGTTTAGTCTTTTGCGGGTTTTTTTTGCTTTGATTTGTTGTGAATAATAGCAAGACATTTATTGTTATCAGATTTAATAGTATTTAATTTGAAACAACAGAGTGTTTAATTAAGTATATTTATATAAAAACTCTCTTTATATATATAATATATATATATATATATGTAATTATCCAAAATGATACATATATGTATATATGTATATATATATATGTACAAATATGTATATATAGTATGATATTAAATAAAAGTAGTTTGTTTGTGATTCATTAAATATGTTTATATAAGCTCTTTAATTATTTTAAATGATTTTGTAAAGATATGAGAAAATAAAATGTAATTGATTATATATAATTATATACATATACTTGTATGACAATAGTTTTTGGATGATTGTTTTTAGTATTTAGAAGATAATAAGGTAAATACGATTACGTTTTAGTTGAGAAATGTTTATTGTTTTATTAGTTAAATGTTTTGGAAATTAAATAAATGAAATATTTGGGGTTGGGACCCTAGCTCGATTGGCTAAATCTTTCCTGTTACAAGAGGTTGGTCACGAGGTCTAGTCTCCCCCACCCCTGTGGTATCAGAGGGCGTGTCGCGCTAGCGCCGCTGATCACGTTAAAATTTTTACCAGGCGCACTGCAGTTTATAGGGGGTCGTGCTACCGGATTCCTGCAGTCTAATAAAAAAATAAAAATAAATGAAATGAAATGAAATATAATATCTCTTGAATGAGGACTTGGTCTTTAATTAATTTATAGTTGAATTGATAATAGATGTTGATTTTATGATAATATTTACTCGGTTGCTTATAATAAACGAAGTGTTGAGTTCTTTATGAATATGTTTATTTAATTTCTTAAATGACTCTGAAATGAATGAACAAATAGTATGTAATTTATTGTCTATTATTCCTTATGATAAATACATAGGTTGAATTTGTGCATTTAAAGGTGGATTTTTTATGGTGCCATTTTGATATTTTTTCCTCTTGAGCTATTTCGAGTTGAGGAGGTTTTTATTCATTGAATTCGTATTGAAACCTATCGCGAACCCATTTGATGTTGTTTGTTTTCCCATCTTTATGTTTGAGTTCATGGGTAGATTGTTTTAATTGTCTTCCAGAGGCGTGGGGAGTATTTATTTCTTGATGAGTTCTAAGTTGGCTTGATGCCACAGTTATTCTTGTTGGTTGAGTTTATGTGGGTGTTATCGCATTCCTTTGCAATTTTGTGTTGTGGAATGTGTGTGAGAAGGTCTATGCCTCGCATGTGGTTGTGATTTTCATGTCTTGATTTTATGAGCGTTGAGGTACACCCCTATTCTTTGAGTTTGTGATTTTGAGGTCTTTTTGCTTTTAGGGAGTGTGGCTTCCCACAAGGGTCGGAACCCTAAGTGGTCTCCAGGGTAACTCGTGTGAAATTTGAGTTAATAAAGTGATAACCTAATAAATAGTTAGGGGGTGGGTAGAAATCACTTTAATGAAAGATAGTGGATGCCTCTCTCATGTCTCAAGCACTTGTAGAGGCTTGGTATGAGACGAGAAGGCCTGGAATGGAAAATCAACTACCTTTTCCCCAAGAAAGGTAAGTTGATTCCGCATGTACAAGAATGGGTGTCGGGGATCAGTTGAGGTTGCCAGGGTAACCCAGGATGGGGATCAGTAACCTATGAAGTTCTGCATTGGGTAACCCATGGCGAAACATGTGATGACATGTAATACCCCGCCAAGTAACCCTAAAGGAAGTTGTAATTAACGACTTGAGCGAACCAAAAATTATTTATTTATTTTTTTAAGTGTAATTAACTTACACATTCACTTACTAATTAACAACAACCTCTAAGGCTTAAATATTGGGATTACTTAAACCCACACAACTACATAACCATAGAATTTAATAACTTTATGAAACAAGCATCATGCATCATAAGGATACAACATAACATAATAAGATAAACAACCAAGATACAATTTCATAATCATTTACGTAATCCAATAGTTACATCACTCATTCCCAGAATGAGGCAATAGTACAAATGTATTACAATTACATAACTCCACCTCATAACATAAGAGGAATAAAATAACTTATACAAATAGAAATATTTCAATGCAAGAAATTACAACAAGAATTGCGAGCTGCCCATCTGGATGTCTCGCCACCAAGTACTGAAGATAAAGGGGACCCAACGGTGTATGGTGCATGTTCCACCCAACCAAGTGGTACCCAAAGGCCCACCCCCCATGCTAGGAGATAGTAACCACATAACATGGACAAAGATCTACAACCTCTAACCAAAGACAGACTCATACTAACTCATACTGACATAACCAAACAAAAGAACTAAACAAGTACAACTCAAGCACAATCTTCACATCACTGACATAAGTCACATTGCTTCCAGAAACAAAGTAGATCAAGTACGTTCAAAGAACCATACACATAACATAAATACTAACAGTTGTTCTAGATAGAATGTCATCGCACAGCTCATAATAAGTTACCCTCAGTGGATCTTCATAGGCTCTGGTGTTCCTGGTGGCCTCTACCGACCCTCAGCCGTCATACTTACTAGTGCGGAATCAAATACCTCTCATACTGGCAAGATAGATGACCTTTTCATTTCAAGCCTTCCCTCACTCCAAGCCTTAACTAGCACTTGTGACTATGAGTGAGGCTAGAACTTATCTTTTTAGTGTGTAGTACTCCCCAAATTTTCATTACAATTTTAGTTATCACTTGATTAAACTACTTCCAAAGGTTACCCAAATCTTACCTCTTACGGGCTCTGGCCCCTAATGGAAGCCACTCTTCTATTTGACAACACACAAACAATCTAATCACCAAGGGAATCACAAGTGCATACATCCTAGGTATCAACACCACTCCATCTCAAGGAGGACAAATAATAGAACTCACTCCAAATATCTTAGAGGCAACCAAAACACATAGTCCACTCCTTCCAAAGGAGGTACAAAACATCCCCATTCGTGGAAACCAGGTAAATACTAAAAAGACGCCATGCACTACCCAAGGAAAAAATAACTGGTTGACATAAAGAAACGACAACCCTCATCCTCTAAGATCTTCTAGAAGACTTACAATATTGGACTAACACTTAATTCCCATATCCCAATATACAACTTGACGAAATAGCTATTAAAGCATTCAAGTCATAATTCAAATCTAATATTTGGATTTCCTAAATCCATACTCATTCAATAGGTAATGTTGACAAAGTCAAAGGCATGATAACAGGGTTAACTCAAATACTCATATACCCCTTTTCCATTTTCATAATAGGGAATCTTAAACAATTTTAAACTCACAACCCTTTGCAAAATACGAGGAAAATAAATTTAAAAGGCAATCACGAGGATATTACTATTTTGGATATACTAAATCCATCTCTTCATATTCCAATCACAATGATTTAATTGCTCTAATAGAAATTAATAAATAAAATAATTAATTGCCTCATCAATATAAACAACTCCTTAATTAACTTTTAAATCAACATAAATCTATGCAAGTAAATCTTTCTAATTTTCTATCCAAAACTTATACCTCATTCAATTTTCCTTTCAAAACATGCAATTTCTTCAATGTATAATAAAATATATTTTTCCTTATCTAATTAACCATGCATTCAAATCTATTATTTTAAAAAAAATCTCCATGCAAAACTCAATTACATGTGTCTAAATAAAACAACAAAATAAAATAATGAGTATACTCCTTATTGAAAATATTCAAATAATACATACATTACATATATTTTACCTCTTATATATATAATGTATATATATATATATATATATATATATATATATATATATATATATATATAATTTTGATTATGTTTAATAAATAATTCCAAATTTCCACGGAGGCGGCGGAATTAACCACAGGTTTTATGAAGAAAATATAAAAAAAAACCAAGTAAAGGTTTTGGAGAGGGGTCGGCTGTGGCCGAAGCCCCGCCCCATTACCAACACTGGCGGTGGGCTCCTCATTGGGAGGTTGCGGCTGTCCAAAGGCAGCGCTCCCTCCACTTCTCATTGGGAGGCTGAGGTTGTCCCAAGGACAACGCCCTCCACTAAGTGGAGGGAGCATTGCCTTTGGACAGCCGTAGCCTCCCAATGAGGAGCGGTGGGGTGTGCAATGCACCCCTACCTAAATATTAATACAAACCGAAAAAAAAAAAATAGTGAATGAAATTCACTTCTCTTAAATTCCGTGTTTTTCAAAAACAAAATGGAAGCACCGTATAGATGGCAAATGAGCACAGTTCTAGAATTAACATTCTTTAAAATATTTTAAATATATACAAATTTTATATATATATGTATAAAATATATAAATATATAAACAGACTTTAACATCAAAGACAAATTGTGGAATTTTTGTCAAAACATTCACCTATAGGTGAAATTATAAAAAAAATCCAGAAAAATCCAAAATTCACAGAGGCTTTAAAATTAATTCTTTTAAACCATTTTCTCGAATTCATAAACAATAAAAGAATAAGAAAACTAAAAGGATCTAAATTAAAATCAGAAATTCTTAAATCCTCTAGGTTTCTCCATCGTAATTTCTAGAGGTTTTTCGAAAAAAAAATATTTTTTTACAGAGATTAAATTTTCTACAACAGTCTAAATGTGTTGTTCAACCTCAAGGTTTGATTTAAATAACAAAATTAACCATTTCCTCAAATAAATTAAATTCTACAGAGGTTTTCACAATTTCCAACTTCCAAAACCTAAATAATTAATTTATATTCTCAAATAGTAATCTCTATTTCTAAATGAATTTAACAAGCAATTATTTAATCACTACCAATTTAATTTAAACAATTCAAGAACAATAAACCACAGAATAAAACCTGGTGTTGAAGCTATAGGAAAAGAAGAAGCCTCCTTCAAAGATCTCACAATTTCTTTCAACCATGGAGTAAATCCAAGCAAGCAAATAATCTAAAAGCAGAACCAACATCAACCAATTTTTCCAATTTCAATTCCACAGCCAAAAATTTCTTCAAACCATTCTCTGTGCAATCTTTCCAAAAATATCCTTTCAAACCTGAAGAATTTTTTCCTCTCCAAAATTCTCTCGTGAATGAATTTGCAACAAACTCTTCTCATTAATTAAACTTTCACATGTTGGCATAATTGAAAATATCTTCAACAACCAAATCTAATTTTGCATGCAATATAATAAATTAACTCCAAAATTTTGAAAACTAACTTTCCTTTTAAAATTCAATTTCAGTTCCAAATTCTAATTTAATTCCCACAAATTGAAATTTTAATTTCCAAATTAATTTTAATTATTTTCTTTCTTTTAATTTTCATAATATCGCATTTAATTAATTTATTTAATTATTTAATAACTAAATTCATCCCCATGGATTAAATTTAATTAATTAAATAAATTTAATTTAATTAATTAATTTAAATATAAACTTCTATCCACATTGCATAATTTAAATTAAATAACCGTCAGCATGATTTAATGCAATTATTCTAAATATCTATTTCCAAAACAAGAATCCTTCCAAAGTTAAATAAGATTAAAGCAAGGAAATCAACGACTCGACACACACGACTGATGACACACTAAGGCTAGGGTGTAGACTTGACACAAGTTACCTAGCTACTATCTCCCATTCAACTTCACCGTTGGATCGACACGCTCAAACCTGTGAAACCAGGTGGAGTCGATGCCATGTACCTGCAAATCTGAAAACATAGTAACCAACATTATATAATATAAACATCATAAAATACACACCGTGAAGAGGAAATTACAGAATCGCAGGGTGCTCGCAAGCGAGTGATGCAAACTCGTTTCCTTCACCAATACACTCATCAAAACTGACACTTCCATCATAATTCAAATATCCTCATATGCACTAACATGTTATATCCACTAACATCATTACATCATTAAAGCATGTAAACTTAAGCATCTGATATACCAAATCACAACACATAAAATAAGTCGTCGCTCTATAAATAGCGATCAAATACATACACAAGACAAAGTATCTGATTATCCAGAAACATAAATCAAAGCAAAACAAGGACACACTGTCCAGTCCAAAAAGCAAAACGGAGGGGTGTTACATGACACACTACCCTTAGCAACTGTGTATGTTTTTATTTGTTCCCCTTGTTGATCTTTACCTCTAGAAGTGATTGTTCTTTTGTTTTGGCTTGTTGCCTTCTGATTTGTGGATTCATGTCAGCTTTGTACATTTATTTATTTTTATGGTGTGGGCCCTCTTGTCATCTCCTAGCATGGGGGGTGGGCCTTCGGGTTCACATGGTTGGGTGGAATATGCTACGCACCCATTGGGTAACCCACCAGCGATCATGATGCTGTGGAGATGTACCAATTACAATGCTTCCTAAGCTTTCCAGTTTTGGTAACAACTTTGGTGTTATGACCTATATTTCCTTCAAATGGATCTTATTATGTAATCTATTCATTGTTGTTGTATCATATTTGTATTGATGTACTCTTCCCATTGTTATAAGGGAAGCGGGATATAATTGTATCATTTCTTTTATGATGTGTTGTATCTGTGGAAATATGCTCCACATATGTAATTTTGAACTATGGATTTGATATGTAATAAATGATGTATGTATCATGGTCATCTCAATTGATCATGGATGGGTGTATATTTATCATTATGTTATCTTGAGTAGTGTATGTTTCTATCAATTTATTCTTGGAATTTAAGCTATATCGATGTTAAGTGGTTGGGAATGAACATGAGTAATGCAACCGTGTAACCCCATGGGACTAGTTAGGAATTTTTATATAGTTATAATATTGTTGTATGATTATTTAGTTGATAGTGATGCACAGTTGTTATTCTTTTTTTTTAAATGTTTCACAATTGTTAGTTGTTTAGTTGCCATATGGGGTGTGTGTGGTAGGGCATTACACACTCCCACTTTCATTTCATTTAAATTTACCTTGTACAAATAAATTACTAATTATGAAGCCCTTATTGTTGGCATACATGTTGCACCCTCTCTATGTGTTAAAAGTATTCAAATTTATGGTGATTTTTAATTAATAATAATACAAATCATTAGTTATTACCAAGATAAACATGATAAAATCTCTCAATATTGTGATTTATCTCTATCATTACTTCATATTTTCTTGATTATATTGATAGTATTCCATATAAAGAGAATTGTCATGTAGATGCAATGGCTAGTGCAACTTCCCTTTGTACCCTTCAACAATTTAATAAATTATTACCATTTTATAATTTATTTTCTCCCTTCACCTAATATTCTTGATAATTATCCTATAGAAATTCTATTTTATGCGAATATTGAATTATGGAATGGTATTCACACATCTATAATTACTTAAAATATGGTTAATTTCTTAATAATTCTTCTAAAAATGCTTACATTTGTATTCAAAATATTGTAGCATGTACTTCCTAATATCCTTTATCAATGTTCCTACAACAACCTTTTGCTGCATTGCTTAACTAATTCTAAAATACCCCTTGCCCTTCAAGAAGTACTGTCTGCATTATGGTACATGGTTTCTTGACTCCTCGAGAGTTGGTGGTTGGTATGGTTATCATGGTGGTTCTTGAATGGATGTTGTAGATCGATAATGTGTCTAAGATACACTTTTTATCTACAAGACCCTCAACTCACCCATCAAATATATATCTAATCTCTAAACCTTACCTCTTTCTCCCTCATGTTCACCACCTAATCCATCAAAGTATGTACTCTAGGGTGATCTATATTTTTTGGTTCAATTGTCTAGGATCTTTGTAGATCACCTTGAACTTGATTGACCTATCTTTGTAGAGTGTTTTGTACACTCTTGACACTTTCTACTCTTCTCATTGTCAATTCTCACTCCCCTATAAATGCAATAACTTGCACACTCAACTGGTCCCTATATATGGTCAATGAAATAACCTCTTATGTTTTTTGATCTCTACACACTCTATACTCCTCATAAACAACTTGTAGCTATAGAATGGGCTAAAAAATGTCTAAGTGTTGACCTACAATTTGTTGTGGCCTATAATTGGACCATGCTCCACCATCAAGATGTGCATTGGGGACCATCTCTCCTATGAATCAAATTATATATTCAAGCCACTCTCATGTATCCACTTCAAAATAAACATAAAAATTTATATCAATACACAATCACATAATATAATCTAATATTTCATACTTCTATTTTATAAAATCTTTTATGCATAATCAAAAATAACATTTTACCTAGGTCCTTGATCTGTTAATCAAAATCTTATGAGATGGGTGGCCTCAAATTTTTTGTCCCAACATTCATTGATGGCATAATAGAGACTCTCATAGCAGCACTACCACTCGACTCTCCTACCTTTGTCTAACTTGGTACACTAGTTGGTGTGGATATCACTACTACTCAATTCTATACTCTTGGTCTCTCCTCCTTTAAAATTTCCTTATAATTTCTCTCCTCCTCGACTAATGCTTGAGATCTAGGGTCTCCCCTAGGGAAATCATCTATGAAAATCATAGTCATCCCTATTATCTACCACCATGTAATAAACCAAATTTTAATTCCCACATTATTTTTCTCTAATGCTAGTGTTTCATCCTCCCCCTCACTATTTGGGTTGCTCGGAGAAACATTTGTGATGGTGGGTCAAATCTAAACCTCAACTCTCACAACATTACTATGTGAGCATACATATGTTTTCATAATAGTAGAAATCTATTATACCTCCCCAAACTATCTCATCACCTAGGTATAGTAAAATGGGAGTATAATTTGGTCATATCTCCCTACAAATATCTTGTCTCTCTACATATGGGTTAGCTATTGGTGAATAATCAACAATGTTCTCATATTTACATAGATATCCAAACAATATTATTGTTATGTATTCTATCAAAGTCCTACCACCAAAATATTAAATCATTGAATCTTCAATCCCTATGTAATGGGTGTCAAATCTAGGCAGATCATAAATGTCGTATGCTAAAAAATTAGTTGTTCATGTACATATAATGTGCTCAAAATTCCATACATTTAATAATGTGTATTTCATAATATTGTGGCCCTCATGAAATACAAAGAAACCAATATCATGATATAAGTGTGCTAGCATACTCCATCCCCACATGAATACCATATACCTCTCCTCCAACACTCAAATATTATGAACAAGGCCTTTGTGAAAGTGAGTTCCTCTCCCATCTTGTACAACACACTTGGAAATCATGGTGATCATTATGCATCTCACTGGGAGGTATGAATCTAGTCCTTTCTCTAACTACCACATGTATATGTTCCCCACAGTATCACCATTCATGATTCTACTGATAGAAAACTATCAACCCTCCTATACCATAACTAATGATATCTAATCCTAAATGTTAACTATGTGACCTTGGATGGGAAATATCAAGATCTTATCGACATCCTCTAAGATAACAGTCATCTTCCCTATTAGGAAAGTGAATGTTGATATGTTTACATCCCACCTCTCCACAAATTTCATCAACATACTATGATGATAACCCATCTTTGACAACATGAATGCTCAATAGATTCCTACCTCCAAGAAACTCAAAAAAAGAGAAAGGAACACCCCTCATGGGTTCTCCCACATGGTAGGAACTAACTAAAGTGACAAATGTAAACTATGTTATTAGTCTATATTAAAAATTTAACTAATTCTAAATATCTAAACAAAATCTTCAGACACTAGCATGTGGGGTGGACAACAACTCATCACCTTGATGTTAACATGTAATTTGGATGCCTACATGTCCCCTATATGCTAATTCATCCTATGGATGTGCACACATCAATGGGGCATCAACGTACACACTAGACATCGACATGTGGTGTGGGCCCTCTGATACAAAAAAAAAGGACTAAAAATTTACTTAAAAATTAAAAATTACTCACCTCTCATAGTATGGTTGACTACTCAACCCCCTGACATAACTCCTTTAGTCTGGGTCACCAATAGTCTAATTTACAAGGAATTTTCTCTCTTTGAATGCTTTGAGTATTTAAAATCTCCAAATATTCATAATAAAAACAAATATTATTTTTAAAAAATACTATTTATAGAAAAGTTTTTAACCTTTTAAAATATCAATTTTCACTAAAAAATCTATAAAATTTCCCCATGATATCCAATTTATCTCATGTTTATTTCATATAAACCCTTGCTCTACCCTCCTTATTATAGCATATCTTTTGTAAATATTATTATTTTTATAATAGCATTTCAAAGGAAATTTATTTAACTTTTCCTAAAATTTCTCAAGGATGAATTAAACTTACTATTTTTGCTTCCCATAGGTTAGAAAAAAACACAAGGGGGAAACATTCACCATTTTTGAAATATTTTTCTGATTTTTTTTTAAACATTCTTATTTTCATTGTAGCCTTTTTCAAATTTTGAGACTGGCATATTTTCATTTTGCAAGATATATATTCTTCCTAACATTCAATCTTGAAGGACGATGGGACTTAACACTATGATTTCACATGTTCTAAATCTAGGGGTATCACCTATCTACCTAAAAATTTAATGTGTCTTCTATAATATCCTTTTGGGTGTCCTTTTACATGCTTTTTGCACTTAATTTTATACTTCAGTGTAACTTATCATTTTGTATCATATCGTTAAAGTGGAGGCAAAATACAATACTAAAAATTGCATACTTACGTAATTTCATATTACATTTTTAAATTTCTCGAGTATCCATTTAAAAATATATTTTTAATATTTTACACCAAATATTTTACCCACTTGAAGAGTGCAATGTCTTTTATTTATTATTGAGAATGTACATGAAGATTTTATACATAATTACTTTAGACAGTAGCACGACACACAAACATTCACACAATGCATTTATGTCCTAAACATTCTTGAAATTCAAAAATATAGTTTATGTTTGACTTACCTATGACACCTATTGTAATTCCTCATTGAGAAAGTAGCACCTCTCTCTCCCATCCAAGAAAACAAAACTAGCTACCTTCCCATTTGAAAGGATTTTTTGTGGGTTTTCTCTTCTAGGAACTTCATTCTTCACTCTTCTTGCACCCTAGGGGAGACTCTACCAAAGTTTCCATTGAAGCTATCTTTCATTATTTTTGGCTCTCTCTTGCTCATCCCATAAACTTGAAGCTCTCAAGATGAATATAAAAATTATTTTATCCTTCAAATCTATTGGAAAATATTCCCATTGTTGGTAATGTTAAATTATTTTATCAATAATTTTGGGTATTTCTTTACGTTACTTGCTCTTCTCTTGCTAGACAAGCTCTTTTTTGTAAACAATAAAAAATATTTCATTATTATTATCTACTTGCAATGGTGGTTTTCCCCATAGACCAAGGTTGATACCATTATCATATTTATCTTTGTTTCACTAATTTATATTAAGGTACACACATTTTTTGTTGGAAGTATGAGAAGATTGCCATTGATGATGTTGGTTGGAAACATGAGCATGGAGAATGTACATGGAAATGTAATACAGTGTTGTAATTGATGTCAACATTGTTGTGGACTATTTTGAGGTATTATGGAAGACATTTGTGTAAAGAGATTTGGTTCAGAAAGTTCAGCGGTATGAAAATTTGATTGTGTCAGAACTACCAATTTAGGGTTACAATGTATTCATTTTTGGGTATGCACCACTCCGCAAAGGAATATTTTGCTTTGTTCTTCTAACCTAATTTTTGTAGTTGTTAAAAGATTCTAAATCCAATATTTTATCTGGATTGGTGAAGTATTTTGGGAGATATGAATGACAGAGTTCCATCTGGCATAATACAGTTTCATGTATAGTACTTTGGTATGGGAGATTTTGCACTTCTCCATGGATGAGTCTTTGATGTTGTGGTGTTGAAGATAAGTTTCCAAATTTTAGATGTGTGAATTCTAGGTGGGATCTGTAACAATGGGTATTTTTCTATGTTTTAGCAATATCATATGCAGAACATAAAAACCCAAAGTAAATAATGAAGTGCAAAGGAATAGATGAAACAATCTCACCAGATTGTCTTCATCCTCCATGACTAACCTCCATTACACCTTCTTAACTTGCTGAAATATGTTGTTTTCCCTCAGATTTATGATGAGCAAGCCAATGGAAATGACAAGCCCTAGGAAAATATTGAAGGATTTGGCAACTAAATGCAATACTATGCCCTACTACAACTAGTAAGCATTTACAATGTCTAAGATATGTCAAATGAAATCCTAAATATGCTATGATAAATGAGAATAACAATGCTAAAGATATTAAAAATGCAAGATGATAAGACTGTAAGATGTGAGATGCAAAAATATGAAAATGCAAGATGTGACCAAAATTGCTCTTTTATAGAAGAGGCAATTTTGTGTGAGTGGCCAGGATTGAAAGTTAGTAAATGCCCTAGAATCAATGGACGAGATTCCATATAACAACCCACAATTAGGGTTAGGGAAACATTAGGTCAGATTCGAAATGAAAAGTCAAGATTGATTCCTAGAAAATCAAATCAAGGGTTGACAATACATGTGACAAGAGATTATGGGCACACAAACCGAAGTTGCTGGAGAATCAACAGGCGTCATGTGTAGAATAAATCATCTATGTGGACCATTACTCTTGGGGGCAAGTTGTCTCATCTCCCATGCCCTTCACATGACATTTCTTATGAAATATCCATCTATCCATCCAAGCATATGCCTCCTCAAAGTCATACTAGCCTAGGTTCGTGTCAGTGATGTCTGACCAATCTGATTCTACTTTGCTCACTATCACAACAAGACTCCTGTGATTATACCTCAAGGTATAAGGCAACTGTTCTGGCTTGATCTTCTTTGGTTTAGGTACTGCCTTTGATGTTCCTGCGGGCCAGTTTCTTCGGGAGGCTTCTCCTGATGTTCTCGACATCCTCTTAACTTTCCTGCAACAAAATATCTAGTTAGATCCTTGAATGAAACATCTCAAAAATGTGTCTTTAAAATCATACTTTTCAAACATTCATCAAAGGCGGAACCAGGCAACAAACATCTTAAATAACCTCCTTTAAACATATTGCCAGGCTCAGAGCAAAAACTATTACTGTTACTCTACTAATAAGAAGTGGGCTCAGAGTCAGAAATGAAATAGTGATCGAAACCGGAACCGGAACCGGAATGGAAACTGATTCATAAAATTTTAGATTTTTTATTTTCATATTTTGTTTCAGTTATGCTTCCACTTCCGCCAAGGTTAACTCTTTATGAAGTAAAAACTTCTCACTATAAGCGGAGTCGGAGACAGGATGAAAATGGAATTGACACTAAACATTAACACATCCAACAAAACCTAAATCAATTCCGATCCTGCTTCCGGCTATGTTGACCATGACATCATCAACGATTTTATCAATTCAATGCATAACTTCATGATTAAAGACTAAAGTCATATTAAAAGAAATAAGGCTTAAAATATAGCATAAAAAGACTATGCCCATATGACCATGGGGATGACTATATTTTAGGGCATCATATTTAATTATTTTAAATGTGATCACAGAAACACATAAAACCCTAACCTAGAAAACACGATATAAAACTAGGGCACAGATTTAACCCTTCCTAATTTAACCCAACGAATGTGTAATGAAATCCTAAGTAAAAACTAGATTCTACCAACCCTAACTCACTGTAAAAACCTAGATTTAATCTACCTCACTTTCAAAACCCTAATTAAACCTACGCATTTAAAACCTAACACAACACGATGCGATCACGACAAAACATGAAAGCGACCATGCCCTAACTCACTATAAAACCAAAAACGCAAGCATAAATGAAATCAAGAACAACAAATAAAGAAAGAAACACAAACACACCATCCTATTGAGACAACGAACTTGCCCAAAGATCTAAATCAAACAAACATAAACTGAAAACATGAAAGCAAATAAATAAAAATGAGAATAGGAATCCTACCTCGAACGCAAAACCTGGCTAACCTTCTGAATTGATTCGCAAGCAACTATCTTCTCCTTCTTCAATCGATTCACTCAAATAGACTCCACAACTGCTCTATTTCGCTCTTTGATTTGTTTAACAATGATAATAATAATGCGTTTAATCCTTAATGAAGGTAAAAATTAGAGTTTCTACCTACGCATGGAAGCTATCATTAACACATTAAATGCAGTTAAGTAGAGTCGAAACTGGAGAAGAACAAACACTTCACTACAGTGCGACTTCAGTAAAAAGTCAACAACGAGAAAACGGCTGGAGCAGAATCAGAATGGAAAGTGATTCAGAAACTTAAGGAATTTCCCAACTTCATTCCCATTCTGAGTCCGGGTCCTCCAACGAAGCACAAAATGAAACCAAACACAAAAAGTAAAACAAAAGACCGACATAATAAAACTTAACACAAGGACCCAGACTAAAACCAAAAGTTCAAAAAGCGGAGGCGGAGACGGGATGGATTTTGATTTTGGAATTTTCAATAAACACCAACTTAACGCCCACTCTGGTTCCGGCTCTAATAAAGACAAAACAAAAGGTCAAAAGAAAGACTATTGAGATGGGGATCAAAACGATTTTTGAAAGAAGCTTCAGAACCCGATTTGGTTTCGGCTTCGATTCCGACAGACTAAACCAAAATAAAACAAAGTGTTGGAAGCAAAAGACTCCAGACTTTGTTTGAAAAATAGCAAAAGATAAAAACACAAAGGGGGACCCATTTTGACCAAGGCAAAAGATGGGGTGGTTATGCAAGGCATAACAGAAAGAAATCATGAAAACAGATCTACAACATCACATTACACATGAACACCAAGATTTTTACGTGGAAAACCCAAAATGGGAAAAACCATGGTGAGGGTTGGCTCACAATATATTATAATCGATTATAGTACATTAACAAAGTGCTCACTATAGGTGGACTCACTAACCATAGAGAAAAATATAGAAGAGAGGGGTGGATTGCAACATATTTTGAACTATTACAAAAGCATCTACAATATGCAAGAATATAATTCCAATGAAGCATAATTTCAAACTTCACATTGATCTCGATCAATTCTCTACTCTGCTTTGTATTCACACAATTCTAATCTCAACATTCACAAATTTTCTCCGCTCTGATCAAGTTCACATCGTATATTTTGCATACAATATCTATCCTTTTAACTCTCATCACAAAACACCGAAAACAATTTATCATATATATCAACATCAATTAGGTCAACCTAATTAGATGTAACACACAAAAATATAACTTGTTGGCTCCAAATCTTATCATCCATAACACACTCCTCAATTCAAATATCAAAATAACTTAAGATATGTGGACATGGACCTATAATATATCCCATATAAAGAATCAACACATATTAATCCTTCACATACACATCTAACGTGTTAGGTCGGCACACCATAGGACCTAAATAAAAATTATTCAACAGTTTGTTCAATTCGCAACACGTGAATCTCAAATGTCGATCCTGTAGACACATAAAAATGACCTAGACCTACAAGCTCTTCTTCTAACCTTAATTAGGACATTTTAATTATGTCCTTGACTCACTTTCAACTATTAATTAGATAATTCATAATTATTTAATTAATTCATATCTGATTATTCTTCATGATTATTAAATAAATAATTTTATTTGTTTATTTAATTATGTCACTAATTAGGCCCTCTTCTTCCTAAAATTAAATAAATTCTCATTTATTTAATCCACCTTCCACTATAATTTAATAATTATATTTAATTATCTAATTATTCATGAGCCTCTTCTCTCATAAATTAAATTAAATAATTATATTTAATTTGGTCCACTCTCCTAAACTTTAAATTAAATCTTTATATTTAATTTAAAAGGTTCCATTTGTCACATTCCTCTAATAATTAAATAATATCTTTATTATTTAATTCCCACCTAAATTAAATAACTCTTTTTATTTAATTTCTTCTAAATCTTATTTATTTAAAATAAGTCCCAGCACCTAAATTAAATAATTTTATTATTTAATTTCTCCTCTTTTATTGTGCTCATTTTAAATAAATATTATTTATTTAAAATAAGTCATACTTTATAAATTCCCTCTTTTAGTAAATAATTTAATTTAAATTATTAACTGTCACATGACCCCACCCATTTTGAATTAAAACAGTCTTATCATCTTTCATTTTTAATATCTTTAGCATTGTTATTCTCATTTATCATAGCATATTTAGGATTTCATTTGACATATCTTAGACATTGTAGATGCTTACTAGTTGCAGTAGGGCATAGTATTGCATTTAGTTGCCAAATCCTTCAATATTTGCCTAGGGCTTGTCATTTCCATTGGCTTGCTCATCATAAATCTGAGGGCAAACAACATATTTCAGCAAGTTAAGAAGGTGTAATGGAGGTCAGTCATGGAGGA
Organism: Sequoiadendron giganteum; assembly: GCA_007115665.2. Classification (NCBI taxonomy): domain Eukaryota; kingdom Viridiplantae; phylum Streptophyta; class Pinopsida; order Cupressales; family Cupressaceae; genus Sequoiadendron; species Sequoiadendron giganteum. The sequence continues at coordinate 241,695,023 of CM021110.1, read as the reverse complement.
TGAAGACAATCTGGTGAGATTGTTTCATCTATTCCTTTGCACTTCATTATTTACTTTGGGTTTTTATGTTCTGCATATGATATTGCTAAACCATAGAAAAATACCCATTGTTACATTGGTGAACCTGACATTTTGACAAATTTTGAGGAATTTTGGAGTTGGATCTTTTTTTTTGCAGGTTTTGTTGGCTTTTTGTTGCAGGTTTTGCACCATTTTACAAATAAAACCCTAGTTTTCAAAGATTCAAACATATTTTTCAAACGGATGCATATTTTTTGACAATTTTGTTTTTGCAGGTTGGAGACAATATCAAGAGCTTCCCATCCAAAAACCAGACCTTTTGGAGCTATTTTCAATTTTTAATAATTTTTTGGTTATTTTCATGAAAAATCAATTATGAGAGCACATTAGCGAATTTTTCAAATTTATTTATAGTTCCAGAAAGCTCTCTCAATTTCAATAGGGGTCTATTTTTTTATGTTTTTAATTTTCTTGCAAAATAATTTGACAAAAAAAAAATCTTTAAAAATTAGGGTTTTACAAAGATTGACTTATATCTCACACAATTTTGCAGATCTGTTCACAAAAAAAAATTTGTAGGTTTGGAATGATTTCAATAACCTGCAGTAAAACAATAAAGTTTTTTGAAGCTGTTTTTAATTTTTAATATTTTTTTAATGCTTTTTCATACAAAATTAATTTTGGATGCAAAATAGTGAAGTTTTCATATTTCTTTACATTTTGAGAAAGCTCTTTGAATTTCAACAAGGGTTTATTTTCTGTGTTTTAAATTTTGATGCAAAAATTAGTTCCAAAAATCAGATTTATTTTGACTAGCTAACCCTCTAATATTAGTGATCAATAATAGAAGTATCCTCTCCCCTTGCACACTTGTCTGATCCTGGGTGTAAGAGAAACTGTTATTGACTCTAGGAATTGGGCTTACACTAGGTCAATTAGGGTTAGGGAAAACACTTTTTTCTACATGGTAGTTTAAAGATTTTGGGGTTACTGATTTTTTGTTTATAGCTTGTGGCAAGGAGTCTAACATTTTTCTTGTTTATTTCACAAATCTTAGACAAATTTGCATTTTACATTCATGGGTTAAAATGAACATGCATGCATACTCATTGGGCTAAAAAGAACACAATCTTGCATGATAACTCATTGGATTAAAATAAATTTGCATCTCTTCATAGCATTGGGTTAAAATGAACTTTTAGTTAGCTCACACTACAAACGGTTAAAATGAACCCCATGTTTTGACAAATACTACAAACGGTTAAAATGAACTCCATGTTTTTTTATGTTTGTCAACACATTTTATTTTGGGTTTAAAATGAACACCATGCGAGTGTGAGTTAGGATATTAATGTGTTCTCTCTTTGTTTTTAAACAAGGATTGACTGAACTATGAATATTTTGGCTTGCTTTTGTCAACTTTAGAAAATTGGGCCTGCTTTGGTGGGAAAAAATACTCACCCCAAAGCGACTCAAACCGGCAACGAACCTCTTTAACCGAGCTACTTCCGACCGGTATATAAATGTGAATCCTAAGGGAAAGCCTAGGATTACGAGTGCAGATATGTCATACGGACCAAGTAGTACTCCCCAAAACCCTGTTGAGCTTGACCTCTTTAGGCTGGAGTGCCTCCTTAACGAAGCTTAATCTTGGCCCCATGTATGACCACTCAAACGGATGTCCGAATTAAATCCTTTGTTATAGAAATCCAAAAACCTTCTATTCTTTGGTGCAGCAGTGGTCGTTGCCAAGGCACCCACACCTGCGCAATTCTTAGTAGAAATGATCAATCTGCCATGGGAGTTTCATGGAGGTTGGAAGCTTGGTTGCCCTGAGAAGTGAGTGCACTGTAAGGGGGAGCCTGTGGGGCCAAGCTTCTAAATTCATTCGCTAAGGATATGCTGTTAGTGGGAGCCAAAAGAATAATGGCCTTGCAACCATAGGATTTTTATAAAATGACTTCTATGTGGTTGATTTTTAACACCATGTGTTTGCCACCTATTTTCAGACAAATCAAAATCAAACTTGCCAAAATCTAAAACAACTTTTCCAACTAAAACAAATCTTTGTAATCAACGTAAAATTTTGTCAAATCACTTCTTGCAACGCATTTTCCATCATGAACCGCATTTGTCAAATCAAGTCCTCAATTTTGCACACTTTGGGATAGGAAAACTTTCCTTTCTTTGTCAAGCCATTGTCTCAAAAAGTAAATTGTCATTAGACCAAATCAAACAAATCAATCCTTAGTCATTGTCCTTTGGTGAACTACTTCCAACTCATTAGTGTAGTGTGGAAATCTCACCTTGTCATTTTGTCATCTTGTCCTTCAAACCAGTCCTTTGACAATCCAAATCGAGACATTGGACAAACTTTGAGTGGTTAGAAAACCTTTCCTAAAAATCATTTGACATAAAGCACTAATTACCACTTTGCATTTGACATTCTTTTTTTTTCCTCATTATCACTTTGCATTGTCTTAGTCTCATTCCATCCACCATCATGTCTTCAAATCACTATGACATGCTTGCTAGTCGAATTGAATTTCAATTTAGTAGTAATGGTCAAGCACAACTTGTTAGGGAATTTACGACCCCTAGCCCTCCATCCATCTATCCATCTTACCAACAATCCATGAGTCCTAGTCCTCTATCCATCTACTATCAGGTGTCCCCTAACACCATCCATGGCACTAAGTCACAACAAACTTCCATTGGTCATACCCACCCTAACTTTGACAAGGGAAATCAGCCATCCATTAATCCAAACCAACTATACATGTCATATCCTAGTCCTCCATTCAAGTCATATCCTAGTCCTCCATCCACATCATATCCTTGTCATGTATTCATGTCCTATCCTAGCCCATCATCCCTCAATCAAGTCCAAACCTCCATAACATATCCTAGTCCATCATACACCAATCCATTCCAAGACACTCCATTTTGTCATGAAAACATATCTAGTCATGGTCTCCAAAGTCCCATCTTATTACCTACACTTGAGGATACATGTCAAGAGGCAAGTCCAAAGCACAATGTCATAACATCACCGTCTTGTCCAGATAAAAGTAGTCTATTTGACCCCATCTTGACATCCATTCAAGAAGTCCTCCTAGACCATCATGGCATACCAAATACACCTATCCTTGGTCAAGAGTCCATCCAAAACCATGTCATTCAAGATGACCCTATCCTTGGTCAAGACCCTATTTTTGATCATGTCATTCCAATTAAGCCCATATTTGATCAAGACACTAATTTTGAAGAAGTCCAAAATGATCCACTCCTTGACCTTTATTCCCTTCATGATGAAACACTTGAAGATGACCCTCTCCAAACTTCAAGTATTGGCACTTCCAAAAATGAGACACTTGCCTCCATGGGACACATAGATGATCTACCACTAGAACAAGAGTCTCCTAGCATGGACATATTTTCAAATGATCAAGCTATAATTGAATTCAGTGGGCTCCATGACAATGACCATGCAGACAGTTTTGATATCAACTCTGAAGCACCAACAAAATCATCAGAATCTAGTATGTTAGAAAATCAAACCGAAGATGTCAGTCAAAAATCTGTCCAACATGTCAGTGAAGCTACAACATCCTATCAATTAGGATCATTTATCTTTTCAGAGCAAGATTCCTTACAGAGGAGAAGATTTCAAGCATTAATTTCCACAATAAGGATGGGTGGGCATCTTGCTTCCAAAATAACAAGTACCCCATCGCAAGCAAAATTTTTCAGAACATGCATTATCAAGGAAAAGGACTAGAACTGCATGAGAAAGGAATTATTGAACCAGTACAAGTTCAGGCAAATTATAGACATGAAGGTCTTGGTTACTCCTCAGTCAGAAAATCTAATGATGTTAGTGGTCCCTCCTTGATATTGGGGGTAACTTTATCGAGTACAAACATCAAAATGGGTGTCATGAGTAGTCCTTGTCATAAGATTGTTTCCAACACTCCTTCCATCCACACCACACACTGCCATTCCAACATGAATAAGCCTTCCATTTGGAACCAACAAAAACAAAAGTATTAAAAATCTAAAATCCAAAATCAAATGTCAAAGGTCAGGGAATCAATCAACAATACAAGTGGGCAAATCAAGCTAAAATGGATCCCAAAACAAAATGGATCAAGTCAAGAATCAGGCAAAGAAAATATGCCAAATCCAAAATTCAATCAAAATGTGGAGCCACCGCACAAGCGGACTCCCACATATAATCAATGTCCACCTCTGTCAAAATGGCCATCAAAAAAGACATAAAAATGTTGGTTCCAAACAACTTCCTAATCTGACACCTAAAGTTTGGAGAATAAAAACCAATCCATCCATGTCCACCATCATCCATGATAATCCTACATCCTCCTTAAAGTCCAAACATCCCATGTCTCAAATCCATCGCATTTTGGCAGCAACTCTTTACCACGAGGACTCTCATGGCATTCTATCACGATGTGCGTATTCTAATAAGGCCAACTCTAGTATCAACAAGGATCACAATGACATCAATCAGTTGTATGCAAGTGCTATGATCCTGACAAATAAACTACTTCAGAAAGGTCATCATTGGCATGTCATGGTACACATCTCTACATCGGCACCATCAAAGGCTTCAACACAGTTCATGGTCATCTAAAGAATCAAGGCTATTTGACAAAAAATCGAAAATACAAAAAAAAATGAAAAATCAGAAAAATCATCACCTTGATGAAAACCTGGCAAATAGATGTCATGGTGACACCAAAAAATCCAAAAATCCAAAAAATAGTAAAGAGAAAAAATTCATCCAATGGTGAAAACCTTGCAAACAGGAGCTTTGGATAAGTACCATGATGAAAACCTGGCAAACAAGCATCATGTGTAGAATAAATCATCTATATTGACACATTCAATGTGGATGTGACACCTAGAACCAAAAGAATTGTTGATTCTATTTTGGCTCATGTCACCATGTTTCCTCTATCAATCCAGTGCCCGAAGTTAATCTTAACAGCAGCCAGTGCCTACAATCCTGCTACCAGGCAATGCATGGATTCCCAAGATAATGTCATCATCGATCTTACTCCTCATATGTTCCAAAGTATGTTTAATGTCTCGGATCCTAAGAACTTCGTGCAGTTGGATGAGGCAGAGGCCTTGGAGAAATATAGTAAGTATAAAGAATCCAATAAATCTCATTTGAACAAAAAATGGTTGAAGACAGAGAAGAAGTCTTTAACCAAGCTTGCAGACCAGCCAAAAAGGGAAGATTTCTACAAAGAGGTATCAGATTTAATAATGATGTTGTCTAGGGCTTTTGGGAAGAGAGATGCCTTTCATTTCAAGGAGTGGATGTTTCCCTTCATCCAAACAATCTTAAATGGATCCCAACAGTTTGATTGGTCGATGATTGTATCAAATTCTATTCATGATCAACTGACCAGCATTGGGGAGACTAAAAGCTTCTTTATGACTTCTTACATTGTGTATGCAGTAGCAAGGTTGGGTATCTTCACAGGTTTAAACAAAGTAGGGATAATGGGAGTGTTAGATGGATAGAAGAAGGTTTGGGAGCATTATAACTAGCTGTCTCTACAGGTTGCTAAGACTCAATTCAGAAGAGTTAATGATGCATTCATATATGTGGTCATTAACCAACTCAACAGAGATGCAGGGTATAGGTTGAGTCAAGAAGCCATGGCATTCATTGTTGAATGGGGATGTTGGTATATTCAATACCCCAGATTTACATATTTTAGGCTAGCTGGTTTTGAAGGCCATCCACATTTGTTGCCAAGGTGTTGCAATAATAAGATAGTAGTGATGGAATTTGTGTATTAGGCTCTTGGAGTTAATGCTCGGTTTGGATTGAAACATAAGATAGGATGTCACAAGTTCCCCATGAATTTGAGTGAGTATATTTGTTAGCACTTGGTAGAAGCAAAGGTGGTCTGCAGGGAGCTGATTCACTTAAAGTTAGGTTTATACACAGCTCGGAAGCACTTTGACCCAAAGGGTAAGATGAATGCCTTGTTGCCTTCTGTGTTTGACCAACATTTCAATTTATTAGAAGATTTTTGGAGTGACCAAAAGGATGAATATGATTTGAGAAAGAAGAATTATGAGAGATTACCTATCTCACTCATATCAAAGTTCAGAGTCAAGAATGACATTCCTGACACCTTGGTGGATGATGGAGTTGTATTGGATCCATCTTATGAAGCTTTGAACATTGGAACTAAAAGCCTGGATCCAATTGATTGGGATAGTGAGGAAACTATTGATATTAAGCAGATAGGAAGAGCAGTCTTGGATAGAAGTGTTCAATGGTTGGTTTTGAGAACCAAAGATCCTCAAGGACCAACTCCTAAAAGGGGGAAAGGGTATAAAAGGCTCAAAAGAAAGACACCTCCCAAAGAGCCTTTGGAGTTTCTTCCTCCGGATATTGAAGAAGTAGAGCTTGAAGCAGCAGACGAGGAACCAGAGACACAAGGAGATGCCCAAATAGGATCAGTGGTTTCAACACCTACAATAGGAGAGTCTTCTACTTAAGTCCCACTTGTGAAACAGAAAAATAAAGAAGTTCAAGAGGGGGATCTTCATAGTGTGCTTGAAACCATGAAGGGAAAAGGGGTAGAGATTCATGATGTTGGAACAGACTCGGATGAGACTGTGTCAGAGAAGGATGTGCAAGAGAATATGCCTCTAGAGGAGGATGTTGAACAGGTAATGACACAGGAGGAGAAGTGGGCATTGTTTGAGGAGGTTAGAAAGGATGTTGATGCAAAAGCTAGAGAAATAGAAAAGCAAAAGTTAATGGATGCCAAGACACAAGTTGATACCATACTACAGCAGCAACAAATTGAATCTAAGTCAAGAGCTGATGAAGTAGAGAGGCAGCAAAGGTAACACGAGCATGAACTCAACGTTAAGGAAGAAAATGATAAGTTGAAATTGATACAAAAGATTCATGACCTTGAAGAAGAAAAGGCAAGACACCAAAGAGAGAAAGAAGTATTGGAGGCCAAGTTGAAACTTGTTCAGGAAGCTCGCCAAAAAGAAGAAGTAGAACGATTGAGGAAGGAAAAGGACACTGAAGAGCTGGTTAGAAAGCAACAAGAAGAAGAAGAGAAGGTAGAGAAGCTTAGAGCTTTAGAAACAAAAAGGTTAGAGAAAGAGAAACTGGAAAAAGAAGCTTTAGATAAGGAAAAACTGGAAAAAGAAAGAATAGAGAAGGAGAGATTAGAAAAGGAAAGATTAGAGAAAGAAAAACTGGAAGGAGAGCGATTGGAGAAAAAAAGGTTGAAGAAAGAAGAAGAAGAAGGTTAGAAGATGCAGGAACAAAAAGATAGGGAAGAGGCTGAAAATCTTGTACATATGCATGTGGTGCAAAAACAGCAAGAGGAACCAAGGGTTGATTCTCAATCCCAGGTAAATGTGCAACCACCCCCTACTACTACTATTGCTTCTTCTTCCACTGTGATGACTACTGCTCCAAGTGCTCCCACTTGGTTAAAATTGGACCTACATAAAAGAACAGTAACACCTTCACAACCTCTCAATTGGGAGGATATGATGAAGGAGATTGAACAAGAAAGGCCTAAAAAGAAAGCCAAGATCCTACACTCCACCAGGCTCACAAACAAGGGAGAAATTGTTGTTGAATGTGCCATACCAATAACAGAAAAGGAGGTAGGAGACATGCAATTAACCGATTATCAATTGAGTACTATCAACTTGGGAAGGCCTGCCATGAATCAGCAGATGAATATAATTGATGTGGTAGCTTCAACAACCAATTCAAGGATGTTAAAGGATAAGCAGAAGAAAGATGAGCTTAAGGCTCAATTGAATCAATTGCATTCCTTTTTGAAAAGTGCCTCTTCTCTGAGATCACAACAGGTAGCGGCTATTGAGACTCCAATTTTGTTAAGCAAAAAGGAGGTAGATGATTTAGTGTAGGTAAGAGGCAAAGTGGAGATGTTAGATAGGTGGGTTGACAAGATTAATCAAGAAGTAGGTGAAGTTTTGGTCAAATGTTTTGAGGTTTACAAAGGGACAGAAGAGTTGATAAGAGAAATGCATCAATATATTGAGGCATTGGAGAAATAGGAAGAGGAATATAAAGAGTATAGTCAGAAATTGGAGAGGGTTAGTACATTGCCTTTGACTACTCTTCTTGAATAGTCAATACTCGAGGAGGATAATAAATATTTTGTGGAAAAGACCTCTCGTATACTCCAATTCAGAACAGATTTCTTGTGTAAGCATAGAAATGAGGTCCAAGATGTTGTTAATAATCTAATTGAACAATTTGAAGAGTTGGAGGCAATCATCGCTATCATAGTAGATGTTAATATACTAACAAAGGAAGGTCTGCCTTTGAGCCAGATAAAAGAGAAATGGGGTGAAAGGTTCAAAGGACTCATGCAGAAAGGGGATGATGGTGAAGATTTGATGATAGATCGGCTTATGGATGTCAAGGAAGAGATAAAGGCTGCTAAAAGAGAATTGACAAAGATGAAGGATATGAGAGAGTTTATTGCAGCAGAATTGGATAGAATTAAGTTTGAAGACAGTTGGGTTGATGGGCCAGAATTAGATGTATTACAACAAGTCTTCGCCAGTTATGATGAGTTTATTGCAGAACCGACTTCACATGCATAAATCTCTTGCATGCATGGCTTTCTTCCTCTTTGCATGTTGCATGCAACACTAACAGTTTTGGGGCACTTGACTTTCTTACTTTCTGTTCTCTTTTCTTCTAGTTTAACTGAGTTTCCAAGGATAATTGTAAAACCCTGAAAGGGTGGATGACTTAAAATAGAAGTGGAGTTCAAATTTTGTATATTTATAAATACCCTATGGGTATCATATTGTGGAGGGTCGGCTAATAGAGAATAGAATCGGCCTACTTGATATTAGGAGATAGAATTTTGCATAGTGATTAGAAGGATACATTGTTACTTGATTTTGACAGTTAAATAAAATTACAGGTTTTCGCAATATGGTATTAGAATTGAATTGTTTTACTTGATAAGGCTGATAAGTTATAATCTATCTGTATGCCAGTGATTGTGTTGAAGCATAAGAGTTTCTTTTGTGATGAAAATCATTAGAAGAAACCAGATTTAAGGATTATCTTGTTAGATTATCATTGAATTAAAATTTATTGAAGTCTGTTGATCTATGATCTTGGCAATGAATGAATGTGTGTTCTTTTGGAATCTTTGAAGTACTTGTGATAGGCGAATTAAAATAAGCACCTTAGATGTATAAAATGGTATAGATTATTCTATAAATTGTATCATGCTTTGGTTTTCTTGATCTGTTGGAAAATATTCATTGTTAAAGATATATGTTCGGATATTAGATGATTTTTGTTCATGTTTACTGGGTTACCCTTTGATCTATCTTTTTCTTTTGTTTGAAACCCCTTTGATTTACTAAAAACAGTTCGGTAAAATGAGTTATTGCTTGCATTCTTTGTTACCAGCACAGGCCCCTTGAACATTATAGTTGCATGAACCGATTGAGTGACACCAAACAGTTGAGAACCAACTACCAAGACCTTGGGAGTTAGGCTACTATATGTTGTCTTTCTTTTTTAGGAGAAATAGAGTAGAAATATTCTATTTTAATGTTGTTTGTGTCATTTTCACCATCAACACTTTCCTTATAACAGTTGAATATGCTTTGGTAATTGGATGGCTAATGTTTAAATGGTTTAATAGAATACTAGTTCACCTGCCCCCTCTTAGTATTCTAAGTGTTCAATTTTTTTATCAATCCTTTATCTTGGTTGTTCTTGGAGGTTGAAAGACCAAAATGGAGGTTTTAACAAAGGAAAACCCCTAAACAACCCCAAAAAAAATCCATGTTCTTTGTATTTGTAGGTTAGATAAAGTCTAGAGTTGAAGCCATACATTTTGTAACTTCCAAATACGACTGGCATACAAAGGAAAATGTGATGCACAAACATCTGCATGGCATGCTAGTGTCCTAGGCAGTGAGCTCCAACATCTGGAATCAAGTTCCTTTATGTACTTACCTTTCATTTCTATTAAAATAAATTAGAAATAAATTTTATATTTCTTGTTAGCACAACATTTTCTATTTTTATTTAGTATTCAAATAGTATAAATAACTTATTTCATTTCATTTTTTAAGTATCTTTTCTATATTATAATTTGAATTCTCATTTTATTTCATTTCAAGTAAAGTAGGAATTTATTAATCAGAAGTAGATGTATTCTAGTTAAATCAAAATTTCCCTCTTTAACACATTCATTATACTTATATTATATGTTGTTGTGACATTTGAACTTGAGATTTAAAAGATGTATGTGAAGAAAACTTTCTTGCATAGATAGCTAAAGGAAGATATCTATATGGTATACTCAAAGCACTATGTAGTAAAGGTAAGGATATTATTAAGGATTTAAATTTTTAGTTTTCATCACAATTTGAGATAAAGGATTTGGAAATTGTTAATTTTATCTTAGGGATGAAGACTAAAAGGGATAGAGCTCACTGTGTAGTAAAGGTAAGGATATTATTAAGGATTTAAATTTTTAGTTTTCATCACAATTTGAGATAAAGGATTTGGAAATTGTTAATTTTATCTTAGGGATGAAGACTAAAAGGGATAGATCTAACATATAAAAAAAATTGAGCTAAAGAAAGCATGATGGCTCTATTTTATAGTAGTTCAATATGGTAAACTTTAGATTGGTGGGTGTCCTTTTGGGGAACAAAGTTATCAATTGAGTACAGTTTGCCTACACATAGTGAGATGGAAGATATGTCTCATGTACCCTAAGCTAGTGTGGTTGGAAGCCTCATGTATGTTATAACTTAATGAAAAAAATAGTGGAAAAACTTCTCCAATTGGCAAATATTTTGAATTGACCCATTCAATTTTAGTGAATATACTAAAATGTTTATGGGTCCAAATCACTAGGAATTTAAGATTAATCATTCCAATGAGTGTTAAATCCATCGTAATATTTATGAATCATTTATATCATAATATTTTTTTCATAGCACTATCATTAGTATTGGGGAATCAACTAAACTTTTGGAGTCACATTTTAAATTCACTAACATATGTATCAATACAATTAAAAATTCACCTTGTATGAGGACCAATTTCATTATTACCATTATAAATCCACTTTACTATTGGGTCCACAATCACCTTCAAATTGTTACCATGGTTCTAATCTCCCAATATTTTGTAATCAAGCTAGTTTCAAAAAAAATGAGTTTATATAAATATAATTAAAAATTTGAATTCTTATTTTACACATTTCATTCTTCTCTCAATTTGGATAGTTGATTCTTGAATCTTTGTTTCTTTCCAAGAATTATATTTTGAAAACTTCTCTTTGGTTTCTTCTATGCTCAATTTTTTTTTTTACCTAGAATTCTATTTTTAGTGAGCTATAGACAACTACAAGCATTAGCAAGTTAGTGAGAGATAATTGATAATTTTTTATTGTTCTATGTGTATAAGATTCCTCCTATTTATTTATTTGGTTTTATTGTTGCAAAAAATATTGAGTAATGATACATCTAAGGCGTAGGGATCTTTGATTGCATTTATTGATATTTTTTAAAAAAATTATCATTATAAATGATACCAAAACTATTAGTGTTGAGACTTTAACAGTGATCTCAAACATGACAACATATAGTTTTCAATTTGTGAGGAATTTCAAGTAGTAACTATGTTTAAAATTAAGCTACAATGTAGAAAAACTTCCTATAATAATCTAAGATGAGATTTTTCAAATGATCTAAAATGATTTGTAGGAAGAAAAGAATGCAACAAAATCATTTAGTATAAAAAAAATTTATGAAAATATTTTCAAGAAAAAATCCAACCTCCAAGCATTGAACCAATGTATTAATCAGTAACAATAGATCAATTGCAATGCCATGTAGGAAAGGATCCTTTACATGAGATGACACTAATATTTAGATTTGGAGTAATACTGACAATATAATTATTTCTATAAATACACTATGTAGACTTTATTCCAAACACCCAATAAAGAGAGAAACCAATGAATGAAACGACAAAAGGAGAATCACAAAACCATGAGCTTATATTTACCAAACATGGTGTCTGAATTCCCTAGCTCATTTCTAATGCCTATCTCCCAAAAAGAGTTATCATATTAAATAGAATATATTCCTTACATCTATCATAAAAATCAAACAATAACATGTTATAGTCATCCTACCAACTTGGGTGTGGTGGCACCTTCAAATTTTCCAAATTTGAAATGCTTATGTCCTTTCAGTTTGACGACAAAGGCTAGGTTTGCTCCTTGTGAAATCTACCCCAGAGCCCATCTTCACCGATTAAAATTTTGAAACTCGGAGGACATATTGCAGATCTGTGTGGTAGAAATTTTTTGGTACATATGGTAGTAAGCCCGTTCGGTTTTTTGCTTCCAGGATGAGTTAAAATTGGTGTTCTAATATACTTTTTAATGCTTTTCTAACTATGACCAGGTTAAAATTGGTGTTCCAAAAAGTTACAAAATTAAAAAATTTGAGGGTGACCCATTTCTTATTTTGGCCTAAAACATTTTTAGTTCCATTTTTATCAAAAATGAAGTCCATATGATGCATTATTTTAATGTGTTTCAGTTGCGATGAACACCTCTAATGGGCCCATTTACAAAGGAGGTACCAAATTTTGGATGGCTAGGTGAGATCTGATTTAAAACCCATGTTTTATTTAATTTACTATGGCTGCTTGCAAAAAATCACAGCTCCAAGATCTCCCATTTATGAGGAACGAAATTCCACCATTTTGCCAACGAGGAAAATTGAATTTTCCACTTTGTAACTTACGAATTTAGTAAGATTTAAGGTATTTTTAATTTTTATATGTTGTGGGGGCACTTGAAAATCATTATAATATGTTTTATGATGAAATACGAGCTAAAATTTTGTACCTAAAGCTCTTGTTTGCACACCTGCACAAGCAGAAGGAGGGGTTTTAAGAGGGGTGTGGGCAAGTGGGGAAGCCATTTTATGGCATTTTTGAGCTTGCTATGAGATTTTATATGGACCAAATAAGTGCCCTATCTCTATTCAAACACTTGGGGAAGGTTTTGGAGCTCTAAAATTGAAGAAATTGGCTGATATGTTGCTCTAAAATGTTTAGCAAATTGGTTTTCATGCCCAACTACAACAAAAAACAACTTGCATGATTGAAAATTTATTTGAAACCATTTCTCCCACCTTGGAAATGTTTTTAATGTTGTTTGATACATTTTTAAAATTCCATTCATGTCAAAAATGTCCAGCAATCATTTCTCACGACTTGCACATGGTTCTTTTGCAATGACGGCCATTTAAATGGTTTATCTTTGTTGCAAAGTGAATGAGGGAGATCTTGAATTTGTTTCAAGTGAAAATGGTGATACAAAAGTTGCAAGCTCAATTAAGGAAAAATTGGTTGTGGGTAGAATGTATATACAAGTGGTTGTAGGATAAGTATTTGATAAAACGTCAAGTTATTTGCATATGAGATGGGTACATATTTTCCATTTAAATTAAATGCCAGGTTAATTGCAAGGAAACAAACGTAGAAATGAAGGCTTTGTGGATCAATTTGCAAGGTTAAAATACAAGTTAAAAGGAATTTTTTAATTTCCAATGAAATGGGTTTTGACCCAGAAGTGAATTTTTTCACTTATAAGTAAAAATGTAGCTATAAATGACTTTTTACATACAGGTAAAAAAATTGCATAAGAATGAAGGAAAAAGAAGAGGGAAAAGAATGTGTAATGGGGAAATTTGTTACAAATCTGAAGGTTGATTTTATGACATGTGTTAGTTTGATATTCAATCTGTGATTTCTTCTCTTCTATAACATGTAATTTCTATCTCATTTTTTGGGGTTCTAAGTTTTAGGGAGGCTCTAAGCTTTTATGTTTTGGTCATGAAAGAGGCTATGTATTGTAATTTTTGAATGCTAAGGGTAAAGATAAGTCCACATATTATAATGTTGTTTTAACTTGAATGTAGATATTTGATTATATACTATTATGTAATTGTCTCCATGTTTGGGATGTAGTATCTTTTGAATTGAAATAACAAAGCTATGGAGGTTCTTCAAACACATTTGTTGTTTGAGTTATCTGTTTGTTTTCTTTCCATTCAAGGAGTGTAAATTCTTGCAAGTAGATAATGAGGGTATCATATTTTCAAGTGGATTCCTAAGTAGAATTTCATTACAGGCTTAAGTAGACCTTTCTTTCATAATGTGATAGAATTTTGTTGGTCATCAAGATTATGCTATATTATTATGATATGATGTGCATGATATCTGACTCTATAGCCCAAGGCAGGAAATGGTCTTGCACAGTTGTCTTTCCCCATTCTCAGAAACAATCTTTAAATTCAAACAACCCTTTAATGCTTTAGTTTTATGTTTATTTTATCTCTCAACTTCATGCCTGTAATGGAATGATAACAAGGGGTGTACCATTATTTGAGGTATCCATACACATCCTTGTTGTATTGTATGAATTTTATATGCTTTACACTATGTTGCACCATATGTTACATATCTACATCCAGTGACATATAGGACCACCCTCCCAGGTTTTACAGAGCTAAAAGTGCAAGGGAGAAAAGTATAAAATCCATCTCCCATTCGTTGGCAACTAATCTTGAAATTCTTGAGAATAAGGGTTGACTATCCTTTAGAGGATTTTCAGGGTTCAATTGGAAAAAACACCATCAAGGTGGTCTATTTTTTTTCTTATTTAAACCCTTCAAAAATGATTTCACTCGTAATTACATGTCATAAGCTGGTGAATATTCTTAGTCAATATGTGTAACTCCCTTTTACAATTATTTCAAGCATCATGTATGCTCTTAAATTTATATTGTGATGGGACTAACTTGTAGAGGACACAAATTTTGATTTGGGAAGGCAGTTGAGTCCATTTTTTAAAATTAAAGATCTCAAAGAGGTTTATTTCATCGTTGTTTTCTCTAATCAAAGCTCATTTCACTAATTTTAAGAGCCGAAAAAAAACCTTTATAGCCTAAAAATTATATTATAGTTTCCTCAAATAAGATGCAAGGTTGAAGCATCTTTTCTAACATCCTCCTATTTTTCAAACACCTTTTTAGAGAAAAGGTAATACCAACTATATCAACTAGTTGCTAGGGGTAAATAGATTCATAGTCTTGTAACATCACCTAAACTTATCTATATTCATTGGCTTTATCAATACATCTGCAATATTATTCAAAGTGTCAAATTTCTCCAATATCACCCTTGCATCCTCTACCATGTCTCAAACAAAATAGTATTGGACATCAATACTTTTTTATTTATGTATGAAAGGTCAAGTTCTTTTCCAAAAAACACTTCTATATCACAATAAACTCTAATAAATTTCCAACTTAGCCCCATACTTGAACATGCTCTCAAAAAATAAATGGTATCCTTATAAGAATGAGTAGATACCATGTACTTTGACTCTATTATGGATAAATAACCATAACTTGTCACTTACTCGTCCAACTCATTGCACCATCAAATAAGCTAAACACATAGCCACTAGTAGACATTTTTCTATTGAAATTCACTATACAATTTGAATCCACATAACCTTGAATATTTATTGATTACTAATCCTATGAAATATCACCCCATAACAAATATAATACTCAATTTTTTTCATAAATACTTGAACCCTCTTCACTATAATATAATTTCCTCTCTAGGATTAGTTATGTAATATTAATTTGGCAATGTCTAATCTAGTGTAGACCACAACATACATAGGTATCCCGACTGCACTTTATAGGACATTAAACTCATCTTCTTCATATTTTTAGGTGCCATAGGACACTACTGAATTGAAATTTTAATTTCCACATAAATAGTAGCAATCACTAGTATGGTGTTGGCTATACTAAACACTACAAAATATGTTAAACATAATTATTTTGATCAATCTAAAGTTTTATGTCAATCCCATTCCATCTAATTTCCATCCCAAGTATGTACTTATTATCCCTTAAGTCCTTCATTTCAAACTATAATGAAAGTTGATATTTCAAGTACCTAATCATTCATTACCATTATCGAATAATATCATATTACTGATAGACAAAGTGATAATAATACTATTATCATTTATTTTTTATAATAAACATAATGATCTAACTTAGAATTGATAAACCCAAACCATAAAACATGATTCAAACTTTTTAAACCATATTTTAGGAGACTATTGTAACATATAAAGGATTTTTCAATCAACAAAAATAATTTTCCTTACCCTTCTCAACATAGTGCTTTGGTTGTCTCATGTAGATATCCTTTAGATCAATATAAAATGTTACTTTTTCATTCATCAAATCAATCTCAAGATCAAACACAACAACATAAGTTAGTAGAATTATGAGAGATACCAACTTTACAATAGGGAAAATATATCATTAGAATCTATTCCCTCAACTTAGGAATGACTTTGGGAACCAACCATGCTTTGTAATTCTCAATACTACAACTAGAGCCAAAATTATTTGTGAAAAAACATTTGTAACCAACATGGCTTCATCCTTCAATCAACTAAACTAATTCCCATATATCATTCTTTTGAATTGTAACTATTTCCTCATCCATGAATAATTTCTAGGATTCAATCATTCATTTCCATTTCCTAGCTATTGTCCATCAATGGTAACTAGGATATATCTATTGATTAATCCCCACAACCTATTATATAGGAATGTATGTTGTTCTACCTTGTGGTAGGTATAGTTAACCTTCATATATCATGTGAGGTAGTGGAAATTGGGTACACTACATAGTTGAGAGATGCATCTTGATGAATTTTAAGGAGATTGAGTGTGTGTCATAATTATGGATTCAATTTATTATATTGTTTGAATGAGTTTCATTATTGATTGTGATCTTTTTTATATGATTTTATTGCATTATATTTTTATTTTTAGTGCTTGAATAATATATTGTAAATCATGTTGGAATTGTTTGAGAGAATTACTATGTTTTTTTGTTGTGTGATTGATATTGTGAACATGTGTATGCTAAAATTATTTATATGAATGTCTATGTGAATAATAAATAAATGATGGGGCTTCTAGAGGAAACCCAGGACCTTCAGGAGCATGATTTATTGTCAGGGATTGGAAAGGAAATGTTCTGGCTTTGGGAGAAAAGAAATTGGAGGTAGGGACCAACAACACAACTAAATCCCTAGTAGCGTTAACAATTGTTAGGCTTGGTAAACAATCAGGGGTATCAAAAGTACACTTGGAGGGTGGCTCTCTTGTAATAATCCAAGTCATGATGAAAGGGAATATTGGGGCATGGTATTTACAGAATGTAATTGGAAAAATCAAAGAAGAATTGTCAGGCATTAATGACTTCAAAATAAGTCATATCAGGAGAGAGGGAAATGCAGAGGTAGACACATTATCGAAGTGGGCTTTATCTTTTCAAAAAATTGGTGAAATTAGAATTGAAGATTTTAGGCATTTAGCTTTAGAGGAAGAAGTGATAGGAGAGGTGGTACGTTTGTAGAAATAAATAAAGGAATACTTGAGTTCCTTTCATCCCTTGAAGTGAATGCGGGTAGTAAGTGGAGGAAGGTGGCGACACAAATCGTACACCAAGCTTTAATGGAGAAATTGGTGAATTAATGTGATTAATCTCTCGAGGTCTTACATTCTCAATGCTTCTTTCATTTGATTGAGTAATAGGTGAAGAAATGGTGAATAGGAGGTGGTGGCTTTGTAGATGCAGAGGTGATGGAGGTTGGTTTTTCATTGCAAACGAGGAAGCAACTTTCACCATTTTTTGGAGAGGCATCAGCAAAGAGATTAATGAGTTGTTTCCTTTACAACGATCAGTGATTATTGAAGGCAGTACAATTAATCCTAGGAAAAGGATTCAACGAACTCAAGCATAGGTACATGACCAATATGGATATTTATTCATTGATAATGGCTTGGGGTTTAGATTTGGGCGAGCACATTGAAGTTGTGGAAAAGGTGATGAAGACATTGGTGCACAAGTATTACCTGTAGGGCCATGGACTCTCTACTAGAATGGGAAACTCCAAGAGTCGGAATGGATATCAATGAGGGAATTGAAAGTGAAGAGGATGAAGAAACTGAGAAATGCGTACCATTTGTGAAATGGCCGGAAGGGAAACACAAAGCCAAATGGATAGAAGGGGCAGCACGCAGGTGGGAAGCTCTGAAATTGATTATGGAACTAGTAGAAGTGGAGGCGGTAATAGTGCAGACTAAAGCCAAAGTGGAAGGGTTGGAAAAGAAGGAGCTACAACCTCAGAGGAAGAAGAAGATGGATGGGACCATCATGGGCATTGGGGCGAGTAGCTCACATAGCGCTCTGCAGTAGTAAATTTAAGCCTCCATTATATGTTTTTAAATTTCGATTGTCTATTATAAATTTTTGGGGTTTTTTTGAAAAATTATGGGTAATGAAGGGAAGTTGTTTGGTATGAAGGGTAGTTAGAAGTAATCGATAAACACTGTGAATGCAATTTTTTGTGTTAGTTTATTTGGAATTTTTGTTAAGGTTCTGCAGTAACTACTGTAGGTAATTATATTTTTTGAGAAACTAGATTATGGCAGATAAAAGATTGAATGGTTGATGGGTATCAAGAAAAGTCAGAAGATGTTGTAATTTGATCTATTTCTATAAATAAAACTAAATATTATTACCGATCAAAAAAATAATAATGAAATAAAATTTAGTCGCTAATTTTTTTTGTAATTTCACACTATCAAGTTATTAGTTAGATACTTCATTGCAAAATTCATTGTTGGAGAGTATAAAGTTTATTTATGTGTAGGTTCAATGTCTTCCCCATTAGAAATTAGATCTTGGAGGGATTATCTTGAAAATTTTACCTCATTGTCTTTTAGATATATTTATGATGTACATTGTATAGGACCACTTTATATATTTAATAGTTGGATATATGACCTATTATATTCAATATAATTGTTGATTTTTTAATACTTAACCCTTATATATCTTGATTATGTAGTGAATTTATCCTCATTATTTGTACTAGATATGTTTACGAGACTTTCATAGTGATTATTGATTCTTATGGTTAGTGGCATGTATAATATGGAATATGTTATATGTTATTCTTAGATTAAGTAAAAAATACAGCCTTTTAGGGTGTGTTACAAATTATTCCTTTTTGATACATTTATTTTTCATAAATTTTTATTTCTCTAAAATATAATATAAGGACGCTTATCATAGTTGATGAAATATATTTTATCCTTTGGTTTTTTATTTGGGTATAGATACATTATTGGAGCCACCTCAAAAACTCACACAAGCCATGATATAAATGAGTGAATCACATCACAATAATGAATACACTATTCCAATAAACACACAAATATGTAAAAGAATAATAATGTATTCCATAAGTGTAAGATTATAATGCAAATAGGCTTATTTTAAAATGTGAGCATGAGAAGAGTATCTTTAATAGATACTCAAGAGGATTCATATCACATGACAACTAGGTGAGTTACCAAGAAATTCTCTATGAAGGAGACCAATTAAAACATGACTTGCTAAATATAGAATATGATTTATATGAACATGACATATGTGTGTGAGATAATATGCTCCTCACAATGTGAAATTTGTTCAATTCAACACCTAAGAAATTTTATTTTATGCATAATAAACCTATGATAATTAAATATATATATAATAATATCATGTATTCTAACACCTCCCATAAGTACAACTTAGGTAGGTAGCAATAATGATGCTGATTATGATGGGTCCTAACAACTAGGCCTAATAAGGAACCCATGCACAAAAAAGTCTCTCACAAACACAGAAAGGGAGAAAATCTAGCGGGAAAAAGCTCTTCTCCAAAAGAGAGAATGAGAAGAACAAACAAAAATTCTCAACAAGTTGTCCTTGAAAGATAGGAACATACAAAACTCTTGAAGCACCTAGAATTTGTAAACTATGTTAAAGAACAATTGGTTTATGTTAGAATCAAATAACCCTCCAACGAATGTAGATGATAAGAGCTGAACAAAATAATACAAGAGTACCCTCATTTACACTACTCAATAATTTATGCACATCTAACAAGTCAAACTAATCTATGAAGTTAATAATGTATATGGTATTATGATCAAAGAGACAAAAAAAATTACATGAGTGATCCCATCAACATTACTATATGTGCATGTGGTTCTATACATAAGTACTAGAGCCTCAAAAATACTAATCTACTAAAAAAGATACAAGGTTGCCTCTATTAACATGAATGCTCACTCCAAAGAAAAATGAAGGTAGCATTAGCATAACCATGTGATGATACTCCCCATAATGTTGACAAGGGGGAGGTATTATAAAATCAACTAAAATATGGCACAAGGGTGTATAAAGGGATACAAAATCACATCTAATATGTTCTACAAGAACCTAAAAAGGGTGCGCAAGGACAAGGCACACATGGATGAGGAAAGAATAGTGAACTATTTTGTCATGGAGGGACATTGACTCAACAAATTTGTGATGTAAAATAACAAGGCACGTATAAAACTCCTCATGAAACTTTATAGCTAGTGAGTATAAAAAGCATGGTATGATATGCAAGAATCCCTTAAAATATAAAATATATTGGTGGAACTTTATTTCAGTGTGCTTACAAAAATTTAGAAATATATGTTATGTATTTTGACAATATCCAAAAATAATGTTGAAAATATAATTTTACTACAAAAATGAAAGGAAACTAGTAAAACCACTATGAAGTACACCAAAAAATATGTATTTTTAGGAAAAATAGACCCAAAAAGGAGTTCATATGTAGAAGTTATGGTTCATCAAATTTTTTAAAATGAGAATCATAAAGAAAGATGTCTAATAAAATTGATTTCTATAAATAAATATAATTTGAAACTAAAAATAATTTATACCATTGTAGAGAGCACAAAATTCTACCCCATCTCAAAATAATGTTTGTAAAAACACCTCCATATGAACAAGTTAGAGGCCTTTGAATTTTCCTTTCAAAATTGAAAATGCAATTGAAGAGGATATCTACCCCTAGTGGTTATTGTTCACATTACCACTTGGTGGCTCATGAGCTAATCCATTGATAAATGTGGTAGCTGAGCAGAGTTGGGGTGGAGGTGGGCACTTTTGTTTTATTTAAAAAAAAAAAAAATTGTGGTGGGGGATTAACCTCACATATCTCCCAATGTTGGTTTAGGGATTATACCCCCACACCTCTCTTAAAATAGGTGGTTGGAGTGTGTGGGACCCCACACTTATCACATCCCTACCATTGCAAGGGGGTACAAGGGGTATGGGGTACCCCATGACCCCCAAAAATTTAATTTAAAAATAAATTGTTAGCATTGGGCTGCACTATATAAATTTCTTTCCATAATTTTTTATTTTTATTTTTTATAGTAAAAATAAATGAAATATACTTTTTTTAATTCATATAGTATAGCATTATGTAGGGCCATACAATTGTATAGTTTGCTAAAAAAAATTCCTTCATTACACTTGCTCCAGTTTTGATGATTTAATATTCAATTTAGGGGTTTCTAGCTACTCTAAATAAAATGGCAATATTTGTTTGGCCCCAAAGTGCTCCAAAACAGTTATTTTTGTATAGAAAAAGGTAAACTCGCAAACAAAAAATTGAAAATAGAAAAAACATCGGTAAACCAAAGTTTATTGTTGGGGTTTCTAGACACCACAATATGAACCTCTTCAAACGTTTATTCTTATTGAGAATTGAACGAACTTATTCTCACCTTATGGCTTTGATACCATGTTGGATTCCCCTAAAATACTCATACAATCCATGATCTAGATGAGTGAAGCATATCATAATAGCATTTATTCTAATCCAAAAAATAAAGAACAATAAGCACACAAATATGTGAAATCAAAATAATATATTTTAAAAGTACAAGACTACATGCAAATAGGCTCATTTTCAAATGTGAGCATGAGAAGACTATTAAATAGACCTATCACATGAAAACTAGGTGACCACCAAGTGAGCCACTTTGAAGAAGGCTAAGTAAAACATGACTTACTAAATATAGAATATTTTTTCTATGAAAATGACACATGTAGGTGAAAGAAGATGTTCCTCATAACATAGCATGTGTTCACATCAACACCTAAGAAATATTATCTTATTTATAATAAATATATGATAATAAAATAGATATGTAATAATATTATTCACTCTAATATATATGTAATTAATGGTTTCTATACTTATGGACCATATGTAGGAAATACCTTGGTTGTTGGAGGTTTTGAAGTTACAATAGCATCTAGCATTTTTTATTTTTTTTTATTTTTTTTGGACATAGTGTTGTAAATGATATCAAATATATGTCATAGGCATGTCAATGGCATGTCATTTGTGAGATTATTGATGAATTTTCATAAATGTTAAAATGAAATTTCAGTTACAGATGTTAATGTTATCATCATTGTAAAAAGAAACATGGGAAGTTTGATTTGACTATTCCTGTATGGCTACTACATTTGCAAAAGTTTGGAAATGTTTGTAGTAGTGTTCTAACTTCTTTTGCTCAGATGCAAAACATGCTCTTTATTGAACTGCCATTATTTTTGGTTCCACATTCTACCACTATTTATAATTATTGCTTGTAGTTTGGAAGATAAGTAAAGCTACTTAGAATATATGTTAGTTTCAAGTTTCATAATAATTGGGTTTAAGATAAAGCATCTAGAAATGACAAAGTAAAAACTATAATTCTTGAATAGCTGTGAAAGATGGTTGAAAGCTTGCACCACAGAAAGGAAGGATGTGCCATCTGGAGGAAGCATGAGAAGGTAAAATAGGACCAATTAAGATCATGGTAGGAATCGCATGACATCATATTACACCTATGGTGATGCATTTAATTTGGGGTCTATTATGCCCTACATACCCACTCCCCATTTTTTCCTTTGGTGTTAAAATGGGTCCACCTTTTTGTCTTTGTGTTTGCTTTTGTCTTCCTCCTTTATCTTCTTCTCCTAAGTATTCCTCTTCTTTTGATCCTAGGATTTTTTATTCTCTAGGAATCCCTTTTGTTCCTTTGTTGAGTTTCAGAACTCAGAACGGATCTTGGACCTTTCTCAAGATTGTCCAAGTCCATTTTGGACCTCCGAACCTAATCCCTTTTACTTTGTCAGATTTCAAAACCTGAAATAGACCCTACAACTTTTTCAAAAAGGTCCAAATCTATTTTTGATTTCCTAGCCCAGTCTCTTTCACTTTTCATTGGGCTTTGGGTTTCTAAACAAATTTTGGACCATTTTTTAAAAGGTCTAAATCCATTTTAGATCTTTGATCTCAATTTTATCTTTGTCGGGTTTCAAAACTCAAATCAGATTTCAATTTTGTTCCTAAAAAGGTACAAATATATTCTCATTCCTGACTCCATGTTTTTTCCCTTTTGTTTGTTTCCCCCTTCTTGGAACTGGTCAAAGTTCGAGACCCCATAGGATGAAGGAACTTTTGCGATTTTGTCCCAAAGTCTATTTTTGTCTCAAAACTCTAACAACCTACTGCATTAATGGAAAATTTTCTCATTCATGTGTAGACACCTTCTTAAGGATTTTGAATGCACAATTACATTCATAATTATGATTTAATTCTAAAGCTAAAATTGAAGTATAATTTCATCATTCAACCTCAAATTTATTTGGATTCTTCTCCCACATGGTTTCTAGGTAGGGTTTTATTTATTTCTTGTTTTTCCATCTTGCTTGTTTTTTTTGTTTTTTTGCTTTCTTGTCATTTTTGGTTGTTTTCTTTTCTTTTCTTTTCTTTTCTTTTCTTTTTTCATGTTCATTTTCGTTTTGTGGTCCCATTTGGGACATGGTTTTCCCCTCTTGGATTGGTCCTTGTTTGAGATTTTGGGTTTTTTAGATATTTGAGGTGGGTTTTCCTTTTGGGTGGTCTAAATATGTGCCCTAGTGTGCCCTATTTTTCCCAATCCTTCAATAACTTATTTTCTCAGGATCCTTTTGTAGAGTTCTTAGATCCTAGAGTGTGCTAGTTTTTCCAAAACATCCTTTTGAGTTTTAAAACCCTGAAAGGATGTAACCTTAGATAAGATTTGGTCCAAATTCCATTCCTAATCCCAATCCCCATGGATTTTGATTCATGGAGTTTTCCAACCTCATTATGCCCTAGTTTTTGAAACATCCTTTTGGGTCCAAAAATCTTGAAAGGATGTATCTATAGAAAGGTTGGAATCTAAGATATGTTCTTGGATTTGATCCGTGTAAACTATTGGAAACAAGCTACACTGAGAGGGGGGTGAATCAGTGTTGTGAAAAAATTAACTTTATTAACTTTTATCTTCAAATCATTAACAACATTCAACCATAGTGCATAAACATGAAAATAAACACAATACCATAACACCAAGATTTTTACGTGGAAACCCTATTAGGGGAAAAACCACAATGGATGGCCAATCCAAAATTATGATCTGAGTATACTCAAATGAAGATTACAATAAGGGGAATGCACTTGCATTCAGGTGCACTGCCTAGAGCTCACTGCTCAAAGGGAAGGCTCACTACCTTACAAAGAAAATCATATTAAAACCATCTAAGAGTTTGAACTAAGAAACATAGCACCTACATATGCCTGATTATAGTTTCGATTAAGCACAATATTCGATATGTTGTCCTACAGACTAATTTTGCACTTATGCTCTATTCTTCTCACACTCACAACACAGATCCTTTATGTGTAAGTGAAACTGTGCATTATTGCTCTTCTACTCTACTCTTATTCATAATTTGCATCATACACACTTCAAAATGATACGGACAATCTAATATATATATCTACAGCTTAGAATTCAATTACAATATGTTGGCTTTAATAGAAAAAAATAATATTTACATCTATCGGCTCAAATCATGAATAATATGCAATGTGTATCCACAACAAAAATACAAACACAAAAATACTTAACTAATTACTTCTCATACATCCACGACATGATACATTCATGAAGTCGGCTCCAATACTGATAAAATAGAGAATTAGTCAATTGGATCTTCTAACTCACACAAGAATCGATACGATCCATTGTGCTTCAATAATAACAAAGATAGTATACCAAAAAAATATTTCCTGAGATGTGCAACACAAAACAATAACATAAATTCTTCATACAAATCAATGAAAACTGAACTACAGGATGCTCTGTTCTTCCTTGTCAATCTTCAATCTGTCTATCAGTATGATCGAATGATGATGTGTGTATTTGATCAATGATTAGGGTTTCCATCAATGGAAACACCAATTGATACTAACAGTGTCTCTTTCCAACAATCTCCCCCTTTGGAATTGATGGCAACACTTAGTGAAAAATTAATAAGTGTCAGATCAGTACCAAGATAGACTGCACTGCCATCTCCAAAATTTCAAAAATGTAATTCTCCCCCTAAGATGATTATGCATTTTTAACTCTACTACTCTCCCAATTTGACATCAATGGAAAAGGTAGGGATATACATACCAAAAATGGATCAATCAATCAGAATTGTTATAATCAAACTTCATACTTACATAAACTGAAAAACATCTGCAAAATATTTCTTCAACTAGAGCAGATTTGTGTCCCAAACCCTTTTGAGACTCTCCAAGATTTTTATATGACCACAGATCAGGTAGGATTTTGTCTCTGCATATTCCAAGTTGGTTGGATCACCAACTGCCATAGTGTATTCTCCTTCCTTTAGAGCGCTTGATAGTATCTCAATTTTTGGACCAATTATGCCTCTAAGTTCACATGTTTTTGTAGAAATTTTGTCATTCTAATGCTTCAAGATTTTTATTTTGTCAAGAAAATACATCACTTCACCTTCTATCTTTCCAACACCACTAGTTAAAGGATCAAAAGCTTCAGAAATAGTACTTAACTATTTTTCTAGATCCTTAACCTTTTTCTCTTTAGCTTCAATAAATTTTGAAAAAGATAAACATGATTTGTAAATATTTCTACCTTCTAATAGAGAATTCTTTACATTCTTCACACATGTAGCTAAAAATATTTTATCTTGAAAATCATCTCTTTCAATCCACTAAACCTTTTAACATCAAACTCTTTCTACACTTTCACCATAGTTGATTTCTCAAGTGACTCAAAGTGAGTACTTATAGAGTTGATAAGCTTCTAAAATTCATTGGAGGAGGAACCAGTCGGATCTTTCACATGAGTGTGCATTATCTTTTCCAAGACTCCAGATGAAAGATTCAGAAGTTCATTGTCCTTAATATGGGACTTCAGTAGTTCTTCTCTGGCTTTTGCTTGAGAAAATGAAGAAACCTTCATTTTCTGAATTGGACTCAAAGTAGATAGGTCAATCGTACCTTCAATCAATTCTAGATCAATTTCTTCTTTTTTTCTATCAAAAATTTATTCACTGCTTCTGCAGTGTCTCTTGCTTCTAGTGGAATTGCCTTTTCATAAACTTTCTTCTCTTCAATCATTGTCTCCTCAGTTGTAGGTTTTGACTTATCTTCAGGTATCTCCACTTTCTCAACTGATACATTTTTAGGTATCTCCACTTTCTCAACTGATACATTTTTAGGTATCTCAACTTCCATAGGCATTTCGGTGTTGTCCATTGTAGGAGGAATTAGAGTATCCTCAACTCCATCTTGTTTCTCTTCTTCTTCTTCTCCAGAGTTGATAAGCTTCTTTAATTCACCAGAGGAGGAACTGGTCAGATCTTTCACATGAGTGGGCATTATTTTTTCCAAGACTCCAAATGAAATATTCAGAAGTTCATTATCCTTAATATGGGACTTTATTAGTTCTTCTCTGGCTTTTGCTTGAGAAAATGAAGAAACCTTCATTTTCTGAATTGGACTCAAAGTAGATAGGTCAATCATACCTTCAATCAATTCTAGATCAATTTCTTATTTTTGTTCTATCAAAAATTTCTTCATTGCTTCTACAATGTCTCTTGCTTCTGCTAGAATTTCCTTTTCATCAACTTTCTTCTCTTCAATCATTGTCTCCTCAGTTGTAGGTTCTGACTTATCTTTAGGGATCTCCACTTTCTCAACTGATACATTTTCAGGTATCTCAATTTCCATAGGCATTTCGATGTTGTCCACTGTAGGTGGAATTAGAGTATCCTCAACTCCATCTTGTTTCTCTTCTTCTTCTTCTCCCGAACCAAAGGGAACATCCTCAACATATGTTTCCTTAGCAACAACATTAATTCTATCATTTAGCATTATCTTCCTCAGGATTTGCTCAATTTCTTTTATGACTTCATCAGTTAGACCGATCATGAGCTTATTTACCCTTGTTTTTCTCTTGAATTCCTTATTAGCTCTTTTCGGGAGTGCTTTCATGTCTTCCATTGATATTACCAGACATAATTCTGCTAGGATTATTTCTCTCATCTATTCTTCTTTTGTTCTAGCATTAAGTCTCCTCATTTCTAGAATGTCATATAGACTCTTAGGCAAATTAGGCATTATTTCAATCAAGACTTTATTAAAAATATTCATATGTTTTATTGTTGCCTCCTTAAGAATTCTCTTATCAAATTTACTAAAAGATTCATACCATTTGCAAAGTGGTTTAAGATTCCAATCTTTCACTAAATATTTTTCAACTGCTTCCACTGACATACCTGGTTTGTCAGTTTTTGCCTTCTTCTTTGCTTGGTCATCTCCACCAGAGGGTTTGATTTTTGTCACTGTTGTTGCCTTGGTGCCTTGATGCTTGATTTCTCTTTCTTCATCAGACTTTGTCACTTCATCCTCAGAAACTACCACATAGACTCTCTTGCTCTTATCTTTCTTTCTCTTTTCATCCTTACCGAATGTCTTCACAGGGGTTTGTTTTGTTGAATGAGTGGATGGGGGTGCAAAGCTCCTTGTAGACCTAGTTTTAGCATAGCGTGTTGTCAGACTAGCTGCTTGAGTTTTTGTTGCCTCCTTAGCTGCTTGTTTTGTTGCTACAACTTCCTCCCTTTTCTTTCTAGCTTCTCTTATTTTGTCAATAGTTATGCCCATACTTTCTCCAGAGACTTCTAACTCTTTTGGTTATCATAGGTTTCCTAAGATCGTTGTGTACTTGTATATGCTTCTTTGTTTAAGTACCGAACATCTCTTCTATCAGATCTAGAGGTTTTCTCAGTAAGTATTGTACATACATATCTAGAATTTTCTCTTCAACTTCATAACCCATAGGCATGATCCAGATTGTTCTAGGATCAGCAAATTTCATCATGCATTGATCAATATCCACCATGAAGAAAATTGTATCCTTGTAATTCTCCATAATTGAAGTAGGAATTCTTTCTCTAGCCTGCATCACATTCTAAAAACTTTTAAAGTATCCCCAGATAGCTGTATTCTTTGTTTTATTGTCTAATTTTTTTTGAAATAGATCTTTGATCTGAGCTGCTACCGGCTTGTCCTTTTTCCAATGAACCTTTATGAATCCTAGAACCTCATTCATGAAATATAAAAATAGGCATAACAAAAAATTACTATATTTTAATGATTTTTTCTTATATTTCTTGATCTTTACAAGATTCCCCATCAGCTGAATCCTTAGCAATTCACATAGGTCATAGCTTGCATTTACCTTAACCATCTACGAGGCTGCATAAATGGTTGTACCAAATAGAATTGTCTTGGCTGGAGTGATAAATCTTGTACCCAATAACCATAGATGCAAATTTGACCTCTACATCAACAATGCCATTAATTGTCATTTCCCTTCTATCATATTGAGGATTGGTTGCATCAATGACCATTTGATTCTTCACAGACTTCAGAACAGGAAATCCACCAAAAGAACACAAACCTGTAATAGCACTTGTATCCTCTCTTGTTATCTTGAAAGGTATGTTCAGCCACATGAATTCTGCATGCACTCTACTCAAGATATATCAGACCCATTCATTCTCTTCGAAGATGGGAAATTTCACAATCTGAGTGAATGTCTTTTCTTCTAGGGTTTTGTGTTTGGTTTGACACATAAATCTTCTCCAATTATGTGATTTTTATACAAATTTAGTAGTTGAGAGCTTCCCAATTCCTTAATATTCACATGGCTGTATGCCCTAATATCTTCAGTATGTAAAACTCTGTGCGGCACAAATGAAAATGCCCCTGATAGATCTGTCTCAAGAAACTTGTATGGATGCCATTTGAATTTGGGATGAGGTCTTTCCTTAACTTCAACTACCAAAGGAGTATTCATTTTGACCAAATCTCAAATTCGTAGAGTTTTCTGATAAATACCTTTTTCGCTAGATTTGAATTTATTTGTTGAATCACTTCCACACGTGGTCTTCGCCTCAATTCACCAAGGTTTGACTTAGAGCTCTCCAATACTTGTTTTCTTCAAAATGCAAAGTGATAAATGAAGAATAGAAATTAATTTTATCATTTTCATACCTAACCATTTTTGTCATAATAAATGCTTTAACCCTAATTCATCTAGTTACCCTGCTTTTATGCATTGTGACAGATAAATCTTTTGCGGTCCTCCAATACTGCATGTCTCTTTCTCCAATGAGTTCAACAACATCTATTGAACATCCATGCATCTCCTATACATATCCACATCCAATGTTACTTACCGATTAGGGGTTTAAATGATATTCGTTACAGCTTCCCCTAGCCCAAAGGCCTGAAACTAATTACCAGAGGAATTACCAGAAGAAGATTTTGGTGTTGGCACATTTTCTTCTTCATAGGGGATCTTTCTTCACCCATTTCTTCTGCATCTACTACCTGACCATATCTGTAGTGACTTTTCATTTTCCCTTGATATCCTTCTACATGTTTTTCCTTTGATTTACCAAACCTTTCTTGTTCCAACAATATGTTGCAATGTGACCAAATTTGTTACAGTTGTAGCACACAATTTTTTTCTATCCGGACTATTTTCTCCACTGATTTCCTCTTCATCTACACTGGTTAGCAGTATGGCCAAGTCTATTGCATGTATAGCATCTGATATTTCTATGAAATTGATTCATCACATTTTTGCATTCATTTGACTTATGACCAAACTTATGACAATTAAATCACTAACCTGAGAATGATGGACCATTCATTCTACTTCTACATTGACTAGCCATGTGTCCAAATTTATTGCAACTAAAATAGTATTCATTATATCTCTAAGCATTAGGTTGCCTTACTGGATACCTTCCAGATTTGTTCATTTGATTTTCTTGCCTGAATCTTCCTTGTCCAGAATTCCTTTGTCCATATTTTGAACTTTCTCCTTCCTCATATCCAAGACCTCTTTTGTCACCATGATTTCTCTAACCTTTAATCAATTCATCAAGCTTGGTTGAGCTAACTTTGAAATTTTCCTTGTACTCATTTGCAGCAACAAGTTCATTTCTAAGTTCATCAATTTGCTTTTCAAGGACTTCCTCATTGTTTTTAGATTGTTCCAATTCATTGTCCAATCGGCTACATACTTCAAACTTTTCTTTCAAGGACTGTGTTAGTTTCTCTTCATTCTTCTTTCTCTCTTCAACCTCCTTCATCATTCTCATCATGATAGATTCCATCTCATGCTTTAGGACAGCATTGTCTTTGGTAAGATTTTCACATTCTTCTATCTTTTCCTTCAAGGCTTGACTGACTTGTTCATCTTCAATGCTCTTACTGTCATTCTGCTTAATCTAATCATAGATTTCCTTTCTCTTCTCTCTAGAATTATTGATTGTGTCTTTCAGATACTCAATGAATTTCTCAGCATCCATGAGGTTTTCTTACAATTTCTGAACTTCAGCCTTTGATTGATCAAGATCATCTAGGGCCACCAAAATTTGTTGTTGAAGACTGCTTGAATCCATTGAAACACTTTTCAAGATCTCCCCAAGTTGTCAGACTTCTTTCAGAGAAACCAGCTCTAATACCAATTGTTGGAAACAAGCTACACTAAGAGGGGGGGTGAATCAGTGTTGTGCAAAAATTAATTTTATTTACTTTTATCTTTAAAGCATTAACAACATTCAACCATAGTGCATAAACATGAAAATAAACACAACACCATAACACCAAGATTTTTATGTGGAAACCCTATTAGGGGAAAAACCACGCTGGATGGCCAATCCACAATTATGATCCGAGTATACTCAAATGAAGATTACAATAAGGGGAATACACTTGCATTCAGGTGCATTTCCTAGAGCTCACTGCTCAAAGGGAAGGCTCACTACCTTACAAAGAAAATCAGATTAAAACCATATGAGAGTTTGAACTGAGAAAAAATAGCATCTACATATGCCTGATTATAGTTCTGATTAAGCACAATATTTGATTTTTTGTCCTACAGACTGATTATGCACTTCTGCTCTATTCTTCTCACACTCACAACAGAGATCCTTTATGCGCAAGTGAAACTGTGCATTATCGCTCTTCTGCTCCACTCTTATTCGCAATTTGCATCACACGCACTTCATACACACTTCAAAATGATACGTACAATCTCATATATATATCCACAACTTAGAATTCAATTACAATATGTCGGGTTCAATAAAACAAAAGAATATTTACATATGTTGTCTCAAATCATGAATAATATGCAATGTGTATCCACAACAGTCAGCCACAACATGGCTAGGACCCAAAAAAAGATGTACAAACACAAAAATACTTAACTAATTACTTCTCATACATTTGCAACATGATACATTCATGAAGTCAGCTCTAGTACTAATAAAATAGAGAATTAGCCAACCAGATCTTCTAACTCACACAAGAATCGATACGAGCCACTGTGCTTCAATAATAACAAAGATAGTATACCAAAAAAACATTTCCTAAGATGCACAACACAAAACATTAACATAAAGTCTTCATACAGATCGATGAACACTGAACTACCGAATGCTCTGTTCTTCCTTGTCAATCTTCAATTTGTCTATCAGTATGATCGAATGATGATGTGTGTATCTGATCAACGATTAGGGTTGCCATCAATGAAAACACCAAGTGATACTAGCAATGTCTCTTACCAACATAAACCATGTTCATTCAAGATTTCCATCTCCAATGAGACATTTTAAGGTTAAGACCAATATTCATTTCGGATAATAGTCCCTAACAATGTTCCTTTTTCCTTTTGAAATATGACCTCAAGCATCCCTATTCCTTCAAGTTCTAAAATATTTGAGGGTATATTCATAAAGGTCCATTCAATATTTTAAATCTTGGTCAAACCATAATGACCTAGGTTTGACATCTATTTTGAACCTTGGGCATAACCTGATAAAGGTTCATTTAGAAATTCAAAGCTCAATTGGACCATAATTATAGGTCAAAATCTATAGCCATTTGGGTTTTTAAAATCCAAGTGAAGATTTTGGAAAAAGGGTCAAATTTTGTTTTAGGTCCTGGTCTAATAAGCTAGTGGTCCTTTCAGAGTTTGTATCTTTGAATGGGTATTTCAGAAAGGATCCAAAGTCCTAGATCCAAACCCGATCTTAGCTTTGTGAAGGCATAGTCCCAATGAGGTTTTAAAGTCTGATCGGGCATTTCAAGAAAAGATCCAAAATTCATTTATGATCCCAAGCCCTGCCAATACCTCAAAATAAGACAAGAACATAAGGATCCTTGTGGGGTTTTAAAACCCAATAGGATCAAATTTGAATTTTATTTTGAGCCAACTTCTTGAAGAGGTAAAGGTTTTGGTAAAATGATAACATCCTTCTTCCATCTCCCATTAAAGTTTCAAATGTTCTTAGATGAATTTGTTTCTCTTTATTTTAGGTTATCTAAATGTTTACTTCAAGCGATGACTTAGGTGCATAAGGGGTATCTAGAGAAAAAAGGGAGAAAATCAAATTAAGAGATCTAAAGCTAATAAACTACCCCTCACAATGAAGTACAAATTTTGAGTTCCAAATGTATCCAAGTTCACTTTACAAGTTATGAAGATCACAGATAATATACTTGGACACATCAACATGGAAGCATTTAAGGAAGAAACCTTTTCAATAGAGGCTTCTCCTAGGGATCACAAGATATCTAGTTTAGGATTCGCTCATGTTGCATTATTTCTAGTGGTAGTACAATTCCTAGAGCTTATCCTTGTAGTAGTAGAAGCATATAATCTATTACAAATGAAGTGTTATGATCCTTGGGGTATTTAGATCATTGATCTCTCCCCTCCTATGATTATGGTTGTGTTTGATCTTCCACCATATGCTAGATTTAAAATGACAACAAAAGTAGAGGTCATTGTAGAGTACAAGGACATTAATGGAAACATCGGGCATTTGAATAAGAAATGGATAAGGACTAAAAGGAAATCAGTGGCCAATATCCCACAAAAACTTATAAGATCATATTTTTTATAAATAAGTGGGAGATATTATTACTTTATTATCTAGGGCCTTTGGAAAGGAAGAATTTGGGACTTATGAGACCTAGATGTTCCATTTCATTAATGTTATTCTAAAAGGAGAAGTCTTTCTAAACTGGGGTAGATTGTCTCAGACACAATCCATGCATAAATTACCACTTTAAGGGACACTAAGCAATTTTTTGTGTCCTCTTATATAGTGTATTTAGCAGCTAGAGTGGTAAATTTTCCAAGACTCGCCACTAAGGGGATCAAAGGAAAAGCCCCAGGGAAAAGTAAAATTTGGGAATTCTACACTTAATTGGAACTCAAAGAAGCAAAAAGACATTTTAAGAGGGTTAATGATATTTTATTGTATCTAGTGATCACTCAGCTAACTAGATATGTAGGGTTTAGGATAACAAAGGAGTCTATGGCCTTGGTTAAGGAATGGGGTCAATGTTTCATTCAATTCCCCAAATCAACTTATATGACAATTTTTGGTTTCGACAAGGCTCCCTTTTTGTTTCTTAGATGTTGTAGTGATAGGCTATTACTGATTCAGTTTACAAGGCATGTCATGGAGGTACACCTAAAACTCTCAAGAAAACATAAAGGTTAAAACCATCCATTGTGACTTGCTAAGATAGCTCCAAAATAACTACAAGCCTTCAACCTAAAGACATATATCTCAAGGGACAACTTTGACCCAAAAGGGAAGATGAAGGAACTCAGCTCTTCTATGTTTCCATACCATAATCCCAACATTGAAGACTTATGGGTAGATTTGCAAGATGAATTTAAAGTCAAAACAAGAAGCTATGATAGATTAACCATCTTCCAGATGAAGGAATTTGGTGTCAAAGATGATATACTTGAAGGATTTTTTTATGATGGGCAGACATTGGGCCCAATGTATGACATTCTCAAACTTGATACTAAAAATTTGGATCCCATTGACTGGTCTAAGAAGGAAGAACCTTCAATTGAATTGATATTTGAAAAGGTCTTGGAAAAAAGAAACACCTAGGTGGACTTGAGGATCAAGAGTTTCAAGGGTAAAGAAGGCCCCACAAAGAGGAAGAAGCAATCAACTACAGAGGGTTCCTCTTCATCCATACCAGTTGATTATAAGAGGCGCAAAAAGAAGGAAAAGGCATCTACCCAAGGTACTTCAGGGACTGAACCTATAATGGAAAAGGTAGAAGAATCCTTCAAATCGGCAAAGGTTTCCTTCAAGGGTGCAAGTTTAGGGATCATATCAAGGCTTGGAGTAATACCCATTACCCAAGTTCCTACTATCTAGGATACCACAATAATAAAGACAAGCAAAGAATCCAAAAAAGAACCACTAGTAATAAATGTGGTTGATATTTTAGATGTTCCATCCCCAACACATCTAAAAGAAGAGGATCCATAGAAAGAAGGGGAGGAACATCAAAGTGATCAGGTGGATATAACACCTAATTCATCCAAGGGTACCCACTCTAAGGAACATAAGATAGCTAAATATATAGCTTTTGAAATACATGAAGATAAGGGTTTGGAAACACATGAACTCTAGGAGGAGTTAAATAATCCTAAAGAGGATAAATGGGGAAATGAAGACGTGTGTTGACAATAGAGAAACAACATGAGCTCGTAGACAACATAGAAAGACAAGTTAAAAATATAAAGCCTCTTCATCACAAAATCCTATAACATAATAATTGACAAAGGATCAACCTAAGGAGACTCCAATAGAAGAACAACAGGTGTCTACCCCTTTTGGAGCTACCACTTGGTTGAAATTGAACTTAGAGAAGAGGCAACAAGTGGTTGTTCAACCATTAAGTTGGAAATATATGGTGGTAAAGGTGGAGAAGATAAAATAAAAGAAGAATCCAAGGAATCTCCATGCCACAAGATTCAATGAGGCTAGGGAGATAATTGCGTAAATTACCACCCCTTTAGTAGATAAGGATGAAAGAGATATGTAAGCATTAGACTATCAGCTATCTACTATAAATATGGGAAACAAACCAAAAGAGACCAAATATCATCCTTGGATTTGGTCGTAGATTTTGTAAAGGCTCGGATGAGCAAGGATGAGCTAAAGGCTCAAATTAAACAAATGAAGGTGTTTCTCAAGGGTCTTGTTTCTTCAACCCATGTCATCAAAGGCCCTAGTGTTGATGAGCAGGAAAGAGGTAGATAAATTAAATGAGATGAAGAAGAATGGCCAATTTTTTGACAAGTAGATTGATAAATTTAGAAGAGAAATGGATGAACTTGTGGTATCTAGCTATAAGTAGTATGGAAAGGCTTATACCTTATAAGAATAGCTATAAAGATATAATGATAATCTAAGATACGAAGATGATAAGTACCAGGTAGAATTGAAACGTCTTCAAAAATTGAGTAAGATAGGAACAAAGGATTGAAGAAAGCAACAATTTTAGGAGATGAAAATATAAGTTTTATTAGTAAATGCACTAATATTATATCCTTTAACATGGAGCTTATGGAAGAACATTGATTAAGTCTGCTAGAGTTGCATAAAGAGTTGTATGAAAATTCTTCTTGTTTTGAAAGTTTCATATTCACCATTATCGCCTTGATATCCTATTGTCGAGTACACATAGATTGGATACCCTTCAAGCCATTAAAGGTTCATGGAAAACAAAACTGGAGAAGGAGATCAATTGTGAAAATGAAGAAGAGACCATTTTGGACAAACTAATGAATATTAAATTTGATGTAAGATGGGTGAAGGATGAAATAAGGAGGTTAGAGGGGTATATATTTGCAACTTCTAGTAATTTTGAAAATTCTAAGTTTAGGTTAGAATGGGTGATGGTTTGGATATGGAAATGGTTACCAAGTATTAGAAAATTTTAAAGAATACAAGTAGAAGCAGAAAGGGATATGTTATTTGAATATTTTTAAAAGATAATATTTCATATTGAATTTTCAAACATAGAATATTTTGTTTTAATGTTTTATCTTCTGGAATAGGGGGCACATTTTTGCAACTAGAAGTTAACAGGTGTTCATGTAATAGCCAGCTAGAGGTAGTTTTCTAAAAAATTGACTTTTTTCCCAGACAATTGAAGTGTTAGGAAGCTAAGGTAGTGGAACAACTTCCTATAGTAATCTTGAGAGGAGGATAATGCAAAAATTTATAAGTCTTTTCAACGTAAACTTCAATAGAAATAGAAATAAATATCATGCATACCATAACACAATGATTCATGTGGGGAAGAAACTATCGAGAGAAAAAACCCACACTCCAAAATTTGCCCAATATATTATTCAAAAATCACAAAGATTACAATATACTTGCAAAGTGAGTGTAGTGCTCTGTCGTGGAACCTAGGGAATGACATGTAACAAATTCTAAACAACTGAATAATTTTTTTAAAAAAGCATTTAATTACAACATGTGAATATTAACCTAACATGAACGTTCTCGAGATTCCACAACAATGCTACTAAAGTAAAACAATAAATATAACACATCAAGAACCATAAACAAGGCCATGAGAGTAAATCATACAAATATTACGTTACATCAAGAGTTACATTACAAGTAACAATACAATGAAACCTCATGTAACATCATGAGTGTGTACAAATAGAATATGAACAACAATAGTTGATGACCAAATCGACGAGCTCAACTAACGAACAACTCCATGAATGATGTGTACCCAAGTTCCTGTCAAGAACAAGCATGTCTCGAACAATATCACTTGTAGGGGACCCAATGGAAGAAATGGCATGTTCCTCCCAACCGTGTGGAACTCAAAATCCCACCCCCGTGCTAGGAGATAGAACAGGTCGTCAAGTCAAAACAGACAACAACAAGAAACATCACACAAAACATGGTTGACACACATGACATCACAATGACAACACAACTGACATACTCCTAGTACATTAATTTAAAAAAATCACTTAATTACGAAATTTCGAGAGGTTACCCATGCAACCACTTTCGGGTCTAGCCCCTAATGGAAGCCACTCCTCCTATGGTACGACTTCTCAAAATGTCAAAACAATAACACCAACATGCATACAAGAGAAAAATTATTTGCACAAAGACCCAAAGTCATCGAAACTAAACAATAACATTAAATATCTCAAGAAGAACCACAAAACATGCATGGCCAAAACAATCACAAACAACGCACTTCCATATCATGAGCTTCAAGATATCTGAAATAATATCACATAAGGCATAATGTGCATGGTTCACTTTTCAAATTTTGAAATCAAGACAAAGAACCTACATAATAACAAGCCATGTTCTATCTTAATAAAATGACAATTCCAAGCCTTTAGAAGATGATACACTAACATCACACCTCAATACATGAAGTAAGAATAAACTCTAAGTAGGAATACCATTTAAACATAATTAACAAATTTCATTCATGATTCCAAAACATATGATGAAGACAATAGATTATCTCATGAGTTGATGTTTTAATTCACACCCATAAATATGATGATACTAAGAATTCATACCTTAATAACCAAACATAAATATATTGTAATAAATAAAACAATTCATCATTCCAACCTTAGTAATGTTTATGTATTTAAAATAATGTCATTTAATAGTAAAAAGGAACTCCATTAAAATATACAATTATCCAAGTGCCAATGTCATTGATTGAAAGATAGCCAAGTATTAACAAAATTACTAAATAAACATATTTGTTTTTTATCAGAACTATCTATATTCATCTTTTAGGTAGCAAAAACTTTACATAGAGTCTTTAGTTCTTTACCATGTAAATACTTTTTATTTCTAAACAACCACAATATATTCTAATAATAGAACTACAATTGTGAAATGATTATATTAAGTAGATTATAACAAAGAAAGTAACCATATCTCACATTACATAAATATGAAACATAACTCATATATTTCATAAGTGTCACCATCTATCTTATTCTTGAATTAAGAGATAGTTGAACCCAAGTGGCCTATGAATTAAAATAGTCAATGCATAATTACTCCACCCACTTAGTTCAAGTCATTCAGACAAGAACTGCATGCATTTACTGGCATGCATTAACACAACTCAGAAAGAAAATACAATCTCCTCCACTCGCAGCTAACCCAGCAAGAGTGAGGATGTGGATTTCGGCAGAGGGAGAGGTCCACGCATGCGGCTGAATGGTAATCCAAAGAAAACACAAAAACAAAAAAAACCGACAGCAACCGACCATGCATTCCACGAACAAGGTTTCTGACAGATAAAGGGGAAGATATAGTCAAATTGCCAAAACTGAGAAATGTGCAGGGATATACATCAAAATCTATATATGGCATAGCAACCAGAATACAGTCTGATCATAACATTTTCCAAAGACCAAATAGGACATTTTTCAGACGCAAGAAGATAAGACAAGGACAAGATAAATAAGTCGTTGATTAAGATCAATCCAATAGGAGGAAAGGTTATAGATGCATGGATAAATACAAACATGCACACAACCGTATCCTACCAAAATACCTTGAAGGCAACCAAAGATGTGTGCATCGAAATACTCACATCGTAGTAAGCATTCATAATTCAATCTCACTGAATTCAGGGTAGAAGTATTGTATTAAAAGAAAAATCTTCTAACGGGACAAATGACCATACAAGACCAGCGAATTCAATGAGACAACAAAAACCATAGTGAAGCTCACCAAAACACATACATATACAAACAAAGGTCAAGCCAGTCTGTATGAGAAAAAAAAGGCAATCATTCATTCACCAGCCAAAACTTTGTACGGTGCAGGAAGAGAACCAAGAAGCACATGAACCAAAAACATGGACTCATCTTTCACAACCGTGAGGAAGCCAGTTTCTACCCATACTACGAAACCACAAGGTAAGGAAATAATGTGCTTGCACTCAAGACCTCACGCAAGACATTCTTAAGAAATTCGGACACCAACATGCCTCCATGATAAAGAAAATACAGGAATCTTCACAAAAGAACAATGATATAAAGAAACTTAACACAAAGGTTAACATGTGTAAGAATACAAGTACAAAGTAATACTTATGATTCCTTAATCATACACATTCTACAACAATGGTGTTTTTTTTTTTTTAATCATTTCTTCTCTATCTATTTTCTCTTTAAAAATAATTAAACTACTCACTAACGTTTTCAAGGATCTTCTTTTCACTCTTGTAATTTTCATTTTAACACAAATAATCTAATCATTTACGGTTTCATTTTTATTTGTTGTGTAGGTTTCAAGACAAATATTTGCAAATATCTCAAACAAAATTTATTGCAAGAATGCTGGCAAGATTCGATTAAAACAAGCTTGAAATTTATAAGAAGAAATGTTGAAATGCTTTATGGATTCAAACAATGGTGAAGTGAAATCCTCAAAAATTCAATCCACAAATCTTTCATAGTATGAACACAGCTTCAAGTAATCGATTTTCAGCTTTTCAAGTGAAACCCCAAAAAAATACAGAAAACAACTTTCCCATGAAAACCATTCCTCTCTTTGGAAATCAATTTCCCAAATAAATACAATTCACCCAGTCAACTTTCAGATTGCATGCAATTTTAATCAGCCAGTTTGACTTTTCTAGCATCTTGTTCAAAATAGGATATTTTGTAACTTTAAATTACAACTACTAGTTAAACTTTGCCCATTTTCTAAAACATCACAATTGCACAAACAAATCAATTACAACTAATTAGTCTTCCACAATTAATATATTTTAATATTTCACAATTAATTCCTCAATATTCTAAAAATAACCTTTCAAAATAAACAAGGCAATTAATCACTAATCATATCATTACCATTAATTTAAATCATTAAATTAATCTAAACAAAACATCATGAAACATGACAACATAACATGACGTAACAAACAACGAACAATACGACAAATGAATGACAACAAGACATATGGGTAACAAAATGATACTCGTTCTTTCCAGAACGAAGGCTCATGACAGAGGACAAGACCATCTCCCTTCAACGAATTCCATTGGGCCTTGGCATGCTCAAACCTAACGAAGCAGGTGGAGTTGATGCCTGTACCTGAAAGCTGCATCAAACTACACGGTCAACTGAAACAACATATATATAACAAAAAACACACCATGAAGAAGAATCATAGTGTAGCAGAGCACTCACAGATGAGTATTGCTAAACTGTCTCCTTCACCGAACTGATGTAAGACATAGCATCTAAAATCAATCACATCATAGTATCATCATAAACATTATAGAAAATCATATCCCATCATAATAATGTCATCTCACGAAATTAAATAGAGCATCATGAAGTAAAGTGTATCATCAAAAGAGTTTCACAACTGATCATGTAATTCATGATATAATGCATCCAAGTGACATAGTCTCAAGCAACTATCAACTAACAGCAACTCAAAACAACTGAAATAACAATGACATCAGGAGGGTCACTACAACAAGCTTCTTACAAGAGTATCACCAACTAGATATCTAGAGGTACCACAACCACTATCAAACTCTCAAAATACATCATAATACACAGTTGTAATATAATTCCCTCATAAAATAGGGTTGCCTTCTAGGGAAAGTCAAGCCAACAAAATACTGACCGTAAAATCTGAGACCTAGTGATGAACAATCAAGATTCACGATAATAAAATATACATAAATTTTGGCTTTTGGGGGTGTTGCCCTCAAGCCCCCATCGGGGCACACAACCCCTAGACCCCCCACCGTGGGGATGATCCCCTCAAACCCCTCATGGGGGGTACCCTCTGCCCCCATGCTTACCTATCAATAGTAAAACTTATGTAATTTCAATGTTGAAACACATTTTCCCAACATGAATTTTAGCATTGAAACTACCTTTTTTTGTGGACCTACATGCTGGGTGCACTGTCTGTGTTGCATGTCTCTTTTGGAGGCAATTATTTCTTTCTTTTCTATAAATTATAAATCCTCTCTCATTCCAAATGTTTGAAGGTTGGAGATATTGACTAAAGGTCTAGTAAACTAGGATTTTCTAGAGTTTTTAGTTTTTAGGAAGAGTTAGTTTGAAGAAGCATGGATCTGCACACTAGTGAAGTTTTGTTGAATTTATAAAAGCTATGGAATCAAAAACTTAATAAAATCAACCAGATTTTATCATCTTTGGGTTATTTCTCTCGCATGTGAATGGTATTTTTCTGATTACCTGTGACTTATAATTATTCAAATAAATAAAGCAATTTGTATTGATTTTCTAATTAGAATGAATGAAATAAAGTATACCTCTTGAATTTAACACTGAAAATAGATATAACTATGTGT
The DNA here is from genome assembly GCA_007115665.2 of Sequoiadendron giganteum. Classification (NCBI taxonomy): domain Eukaryota; kingdom Viridiplantae; phylum Streptophyta; class Pinopsida; order Cupressales; family Cupressaceae; genus Sequoiadendron; species Sequoiadendron giganteum. The sequence continues at coordinate 241,653,239 of CM021110.1, read as the reverse complement.
AATGCAAGTTTATTTATTTTATAGTTTTCTAAAACTATTTCTTTGAGGAATAATGAATCATATTGTTTGGATTGTTGGATGTTACTAATATGTGGTTGTCATTGATGTAAACACTATTGGCATTAATGTCATTTGAGACTATATATGTTGAGGATATTGAGAAAATTGTAATAAAATAAGTTACAGGTTGTTGATGATGTAGTGAAGTTCAGTATGTTGGAGAGTTCAATTTATTGATGGTGAGAAGTTGTGGATTAAAGGATTTTTTGACAAGTCTATCTAGTTTATTCACCAAAATTTTTAGAGGTTCGCATGATGATTTGATTGAGTTATGAGTATCTATGTTCTGACAATTATTATGTTACTTCACTTGGTGTTCTTGAAAGAAGATGATGTGATTCTATTAATCTGAGTTGATGTGAATTCTTCTCTAGTGATTCATGATGCTTGTGGATTTTTCTAGATCGTGCTATATTTGTGTTGTTGGTTCGTATTGATCAGTGTGCTCGCAATTGAATATTTTCTCTTGCATGTTCATGTGTTTCATGTTCATGGCTGAGAGGGTGATTGTAGCGTGTTGTGGATATTTGAGGAATAATTTTTGAAGGTGTTTCATGTTCGAGGATATTATTTTGGTTCTTCACTATGTTGTGGTCGACTTTGGTTGATTCACATTGATAATTATTTATGTTTTGGGCCGATAATTTGTATTCATTATATATTTTATTGAAGCCGACATGTAGATGATGTTATTCTTGGTTACGGATATATATATGGGTGACTGTTTTATCATTTTAATGTATGAGTATGATGATTTGAAGTGAAGTGTGTGATTCTTATGTGTGAATAATGTTCTAATCATTTGAAGGTAGAAGTTAAGTGTGAAGAAGAGTGAGCAGAGTTTATGTGCTTAGTTGGAACTGTAATCAAGCATTAGTAGATGTTATTTTCTTAGTTCAAAATATTTCAGATGGATTTAATCTAAATGTAACTGTAAGACTATGTGTCTTCCTTGGGCAGTAAGCCTTTTTTTATTTGATTAGTGAGCTCTAGGTAGTGTGCCTGAATGCAAGTGCATTCCCCATTTACTATACTTTTAACAAGGTATAATCTTGTGGACTAACCTCCACCTTGGTTTTTCCCCTAACAGGATTTCCACACAAAAATCTTGGTGTTATGTGTGTTTCTGATGTGGTAATGATTTATGCTTTCATGGTTATTAATCAGATCTAAGATCAATTTTAATAAAGTTTAAATTTTGTGACAACTGATTCATCCCCCTCTTAGTTATTTTCCCTTGAGTTGCCAACAATTGGTATCACAGCAGGATCCTTGGAAGAATTTTAATATCTTGAGGTGATCCGAGATGGCGACATACAAGAAGGATAGTCCAAGATTTGATGGAACAAATTATTCTTTGTGGAAGACTCGAATGGAGTGTCATATGAGATGCATTGGTGAATATTACTAGAACATTACAAAGAATAGGTATATTATCCCACAGAATGGTCCTTATACTTCTACTGAGATTAAATATGTTGAGTATAATATCAGGCCTAAGGAAGCATTGTTGAGTGCTTTGACTGATTTTGAGATGAAAAATGTAATGGATTTGAAGAATTCTTAGGAGATCTAGAAAAATTTGGAAACTTTGTATGAAGGTGATGCTCATGTGAAGATTGCTAAACTGCGGAGTCTGAAAGGGAAATATGAAACATTGAAAATGGGTGAAGATGAGAACATTATTGCTTTCATGTAGAGAGTGAATGAACTTGTGTGTAATATCAGATGTGTTGGTGGAACATTGGAAGAATCAGGGATTGTTGCTAAATTGCTCAGATCCTTGCCTTCTGCATACAAACACAAATTTGTTGCTATTAAGGAGATCCAGACTGTGAAAAATGTAACCAGAGACATGTTGATTAGTAAGCTTGTTTCTTTTGAGTTAAGTGAGTTTGGTGATGCTCTTCCTAAGATAGAATTTTCATTCAATGCTACTACCTTCAGAAAAGATAAGCAGAGATATGATCCAAGAGAAAGTTCTTCTAGAAAGGTGGCAGCTTTACCAAATTCTATCTGGAAATTATTTACTAGTTAGTCTCAGCTATACTCTTCATCCTTTTTTTCTAGCATCTGGTTTGTGATCCCTTCCTCAGTTATGTGGTCTATTTGGTGGGCAAGAAACAAATGTATCTTTAAGAAGGAAAAATTGAGTATTGATCATATGTTAGTATTACTGGAAAATTCAATTTTGGAAACAGTTAATGCTTTTGTGACCAAAAACAAACATATTGGCTCAATCTTTTCAGATTGGGATTCAAAAATGTTGCTAGCATGGCCTCTTTTTACTCTTCCTTTCAAAGGTAACCTTCATCAAGTAAATAAAAAAGTAAACAAAACAAATATTGTCTAGTTATCGCCTTCCTTGGGGTTTTTTAAACTAAATTTTGATGGAGCCTCTAGAGGGAATCCAGGAATTTTCGGTGCAGGGGTGATCATAAGGGATCATAAAGGGTTAGTTTTATGTGCTAAGTCTTATAAGTTGGAAATTGGAACTAACAATGTTGTTGAAGCACAAGTCTTGTTACAAGGCATAAAATTAGTTCTCAATTTTCAAATTCTAAAAGTTCAGATTGAAGGGGATTCTCTAATTTTAATCAATGCTTGTCAGGATCGAAAAATTCAAAACTAGAAGCTGGAATACATTGTCAAACAAATCTGGACTTTACTTGATAAATTAGCTAATTTTCAAATCCTACATACTTACAGGGAAGGTAATATGGTTGCAAATTTTTTAGCCAATTTAGGATGTGTTCAAACAGAAAAGGAGGTGGTTCATTTAGTCAAAATTGGAAAAATAAATCATGCTTTGGAAGCTTTAATTGATAAAGATGAAAATATGTGATGATTTAGCATTGAACTATCTGAGAGTTCACTTTAAAAATGCAAAATTTAGAATTTTCATATGTGATTGTCAAGTATAGAGGTGCATAATTAAAATTGCATTCTTGAAATATGTTTAAAACTATTTAAAGTTGTAATCAATCAGTACGTTTATATTTGGCAATTACATGTGTGAGTTTTTTTGCAAGTCCTATGATCATGAATTGGATAAGAAAGGTATATTTGCTATCAAAATCATAGAGCTAGAAAGTGACATCCAAATGTGATTTCATGTGGTAAGCAGCATGTCAAATCTAGTGAGATATACTTAGTCATTTTCTAACAAGGATATGGGTGCAAAAAGCATGGAAAAGCATGTGAAGAATTTTTCAAATCAGATAACGTCATGATTTTTTATCAATATGATATAAGTTGTGATTTGTTTACAGATTAAGGAAATTTGTGTTACTAACGTGTAAATTTTGTATGTAACCTCGGGTACTTGAAATTTATTTTGCAACAATCCAAAATAGCAGTGGGACGTATAGTTTATGCTTCATCAAAGGATAAACAACATATGTTAATTTTGTGAGAAATGGGTGGCTAGCTATGAAGATAGCACAGGCATTAGTCACATTGATGAGTACATTTTTTCACCTTTTGACAAATTAAATTTAAAAGCTCAAAAACTAGCACGCTAATGCATAGGTTTATGAAAATATAGAAAGGACGGTTTTATTGGTATTAAAAAAATGTTCGCCTATTTATTTGGGCAATAGTAGAGGCTTTGTTTTCATCAAAGTTTGTTTATCTCTTTGCAGAGCTGCTGGATGTCTTGTTCTAGTTCAGACTTCTTGTTTTTATCAAAGTTTGTTTATCTCTTTGCGGAGCTGTTGGTTATCTTGTTCCTGTTCAGACTTCACAATGGATTATCGACCACAAAATTTAAGAATGTGGTTTCCTATGCAAAGTTGGGAAACTCAAATTTCTGGTAAGATTGAAGTGGAGCATTTATAAATAGTTTTTAAATTTCGTTGTTCATGTGATTTCAGATGTCTCAAATGCATTATTGGAAGTGAATTTATTCAGCCGAAAACTAGAAGGTTGATTTTTCCATCAAATATTTTCTCAATCTTTATATCTAATCTAATGGATATGCTTCAATGTTTAGATTATGTGAATGTCATAGTAGAAAAAATGGTCAATGAGATTTTTCTACAAAATGATGCCCTACTTACCAGTGCACAGAAATATGTTTTCTCAAGGGAGAAGGATATGTGGGTGGTATCTTCCCTCCACATTTCTTGCCACACAACAAAGCATTTGTCAATGTTTATGATGCTCTAAAACAGTCTTTAGAATTCTCAGATCCTAGTCATTTGAATAGAGCATTAACAAGATATAGTCATCATTTGGGTAGGGATATATTTGAAATTTTTAGGGGAAAATATCACTATACTTATTTTTTTCTTCACCATAATTGTTATCATGTAGCTCCTTTATTGCAGCATCATCCAGGTACTCTTCAAACAAGTTCACAAGGTCTGAATCAAAATGTGTATCAAAAAGTGTCTCAGCCACAGTTTCAAGGAGGAAGTAGCAAGAGAGTTGGCATGGTTGTTGTCCCAGATATGAACATTGCGATAAATTCACAAATTGAGGAAGGAAATGAAGAACAAGGTGAAAATTTGATAGAAATCATGCAGATGGTAATTGGCTAAGAAGATAATGCTAGTTTTTTTGAAGTTATTACATAAAATGCATCCAAAAAAGATAATTCCAAGAAGCTAAAGGTTACAAATGAATATATAAGATGAAAATTCAGTTTTTTGTAGATTAAAGAATATATGACATGCTTATTGATGTAAATGGCATTTTGTACTTACCGAATATATAAGTTTCAAAAGACAAAATTAGTGGATATTGTAAAGATGAAAATAATGTAAAATGATCAATATAATTGATCATAGGTTAGATTATTTAGATGCATTTTAAGAGCTATAACTGGAGGTTTTCTCATTGGCTCTTTCCTACTGGTATGCTCTTTGAGCCAGTTGTTGTAAAAAAAAATATACATACTTATAATATAATAATATATAGTGGCCTGCCACTTTTCTTTAACAAAAAAGTATGAGGAAGAAATGAGAGAGATTGAAGAAGAAGAGAGAAAGCTAGATGACCTTGAAGCACTTCTTGTCAAAAGAGTATCCAAAGGAGAAGGTAAGTATAAAGGGAAATTGCATCTTAAATGTTTCTCTTGCAATAAGATAGGTCATTTTTCCTCAAGGTGTCCTGAAAGAGTTCCTAAGCCGAGATCTAACAAGCCTAGATTCCAAAGGAAATGTTACTATGTTGTTGATCAAGGTGTGACAGATGATGAATCTAATAAAGGGAATGTAAATGAAGATGAGTTTGTATTTATTGCTATGAAGGAAATAAATCTTGTACCTATTGATGCTACTAGCTGCATGAATGTTGAGAAAGCTCTATCGGCTAGAGTTGAAGAAAAAGATGAATGGGTGATTGACAGTGGATGCTCTCATCACATGACAGGTGATAAAATTAAATTTATGAACTTGAAAAAGTATGATGGTGGTGTTGTAATATTTGGTGATGACAAAGTTGGTGTAATTCGTGGTAGAGGATCCATTTCTTTTGATGGTAATCATAATATTGATGATGTCCTATATGTTGAAGGTTTGAAGCATAATATTTTAAGTGTTGGACAAATGGTTGATAAGGGATATGATCTTCGATTCAAGGATGTAAAGTAAAAAAATTGGGAAGTTTTGGAAATGTGATTGCATCTGGTATAAAAACAAAAGGTAATATCTTTCACCTAAGTACTACTAGTAAAAGTTGTTTGATTCCTCAAGTTGATGAAAGTTGGTTGTGGCATAGAATATTGTGTCATGCAAACTTTGACAATATTATCAAGATAAGTTCTACTTAGGCTGTGAGAGATCTTCCTAAGTTGATAAAACCTACTAATACTATATGCAACGAATTTCAGTTAGGGAAGCAAACTAGAATTTCATTCATAAGAAAACAGTATTATTCAAATGAAGTGTTGGAGCTTGTGCATACTAACTTGTGTGGTCCTGATAGAATCCAAATTTTACAAGGAGACAGGTATTTCATGTTACTCATTGATGACTATTCTAGACTGATGTGGGTTACTTTCTTAAGGGAAAATTTTGAAGCTTTAGAGAAATTCAAGATTTTCAAGGCTATGGTTGAGATAGAGACATGTCTGAAGATTAAATGTCTAAGATCAAATAGAGGTGGTGAATTCACTTCCAGTGAGTTTATTTCTTTCTGTGAAGAGCATGGGATAAAGAGACAATTACCTACTCTTCAGACCCCTGAGAAAAATGGAGTTGTGGAAAGAAAGAATAGGACAATTTTATATGTTGCTAAGACTGTGATGCTGGAAGGAAATCTTCCTCATATCTACTAGAGAGAAGTTGTGAGTACTATTGTTTATACTCTCAACAGGGTACATGTCAAAGGTAATACCGGTAAAACCCCTTTTGAGCTATGGTTTGGTCATAAGCCTATTGTTAGATACTTCAAAATCGTTGGGAGCAAATGCTATATTAAAAGAGATGAAGATCTAGGAAAGTTTGATGCTAGAAGTGATGAAGGAATCTTTCTTGGTTATTCCACTAAAAGTAAAGCCTACCAATGCTGCAATAAGAGATTGAGGAAATTAATTGAAAGTGATAATGTAAAGGTTGATGAAGACACAGTTAGACCATCCAAAACTTGTGGATATGATTTAAATGATCAGAATGATAGTTCAGATAAAGGAAAGAAAGTTCAAATCAATCTGGTGAATCAGGAAAGCCAAGAGGAAGGAAGTAGTAAAAGTGTTGAAGTGAGATCACAAGAGCCTAAAGTTCAAGAACAACCTAAGACTCCAAGGTATGTAAGACTGAATCATTCAGAAGATCATATTATAGGTGATAAGAACAAAGGTGTTCAAACTAGGAGGAGAATTATAGAAGAGTATTGTTTGATTTCAAAGACCGAGCCTAATAATGTCAATGAAGCATGCAAAGATGAACATTGGATGGAAGCAATGAAAGAAGAGTTACAAAAAATTGAGAAGAGTGATACATGGACTCTTGTTCCTAGACTTAAGGACAAAAATGTAATTGGAACTAAATGGGTCTTTCAGAATAAACTGAATGAGAAAGGTGAAGTTATTAGAAACAAAGTCAGACTGATGTGTAAAGGATATTCACAGATGGAAGGAATTGACTTTGAAGAAAATTTTGATCTTGTTGCTAGAATTGAAGTTGTGAGACTATTTCTTGCCTATGTTGCCTACAAAAACTTCAAGGTTTGTCAGATGGGTGTCGAGTAAGCATTTCTAAATGGTGAACTGAATGAAGAAGTGTATATTGAGCAACTTGATGGATTTCAATTGACTGATCAAGGAGACATGGTTTGGTGACTGAAGAAAGAATTGTATGGAATTAAGCAAGCCCCAATAGCATGGTATGCCAGATTGGAAAAGTATTTGTTGAAGCTTGGATTTAAGGATACTTTTAAGTATCTCAGAGGGAAGCTAGGGGTGATTACCCCTCCTAATCAGAACTAAGGTGCAATGACTTGCATCAATCTATGCATTTCATAGCCATATCTTGATCCGGATTGATGTTGTGGTAGCTACTACTCAGGGGGAGTATTCAGATGTTTTGAAAATGATAATGTGCACATTTTTCATTGATGTCAAAGGGGGAGAAGAGTCATGTGAAAAATCTATGAAAGAGTTATGGAAGAAAAGATTCAAAATCTAAGGGGGAGAAAGTGCTAAGAGAAATTTGTGTTGATGGTGTTTTTCACATCATATTTTGCCATCAATGTCAAAGGGGGAGATTGTTGGATGTTGCTGATATGTGGTTGTCATTGATGTCAACACTATTGGCATTAATGTCATTTGAGACTGTATATGTCGAGGATATTGAGAAAATTGTAATAAAATAAGTTACAAGTTGTTGATGATGCAGTTAAGTTCAGTATGTTGGAGAGTTTAGTTTATTGATGGTGATAAGTTGTGGATTAAAGGGTTTGTTGACAAGTCTATCTAGTTTATCCAATGAAATTTTTAGAGGTTCGCATGAAGATTTGATCAAGTTATGAGTATTTGTGTTCTGACAATTATTATGTTACTTCACTTGGTGTTCTTGAAAGAAGATGATGTGATTCTAGTAATCTAAGTTGATGTCAATGCTTCTCTGGTAATTCATGATTCTTTTGGATGTTTCTAGATCATGCTCTATTTGTGTTGTTGGTTTTCATTGATCGATGTGCTCGCGATTGAATATTTTCTCTTGTGTGTTCATGGCCGACAAGGTGATTGTAGCATGTTGTGGATCTTCGAGGAATAATTTTTGAAGGTGTTTCATGTTTGAGAATATTATTTTGGGTCTTCACTATGTTGTGGCCAACTTTGGTCGATTCGCATTGATAATTATTTATGTTTTGGATCGACAATTTGTATTCATTTTATATTTTATTGAAGCCGACATGTAGATGATGTTATTCTCAGTTATGAATATATATATGAGTGATTTTTTTATCATTTGAATGTATGAGTATGATGATGTGAAGCGAAGTGTGTGAGTCCTATGTGTGAATAATGTTCTAATCATTTGAAGGTAGAAGTTAAGTGTGAAGAAGAGTGAGCAGATTTTATGTGCTTAACCAGAACTGTAATTAGGCATTAGCAGATGCTATTTTCTCATTTCAAAATATTTCAAATGGATTTAATCTGAATGTAACTATAAGATAGTGTGTCTTCCTTGGGAAATAATTCTTTTGTATTTGAGCAATGAGCTATAGGCAGTGTGCCTAATTGCAAGTGAATTCCCCATTTACTCTACTTTTAATAGGGTGTAATCTTGTGGACTAACCTCCACCATGGTTTTTCCCCTAACAGGGTTTCCACGCAAAAATCTTGGTGTTATGTGTTTTTCTGATGTTGTAATGATTTATGCTTTCATGGTTATTAATCAAATATAAGAATAAGTTTAATAAAGTTTAAATTTTTGAGACAATTGATTCACCCCCTCTCAGTTGTCTGCCCTTGTGTTGCTAACATGGATAAATATACATTATCTCTCTCTTTTATGCCTTGTCACATATTTTGATATTTATTTGAACCATTATTAGATACGATTAAATAATAAATATACCCAATTTGCGATAAATACTAGCAGGCCCCTTGCATATTACAGCCATATTGACCACTTTATAGGACAATGTAGTTGTGACCCAGCTCATAGGACCTTGGAAGGTGATTGATCTCATGATCATTTATCTTTTCCGGGAGAGGTAAGGTATATTACATCCTACTTGTGTTGCATGTGTAAATTTTTCCATCAACAAGGTCAAGCTAACTACATGTTTCATATCATTTTAAATTAAGGTTTTATCCTTGGCCAATATTTCTTGTTGTGAATGGTGTTAAAGGGTTCTAGGCCGACATGAAGATGATAATATATATTATTTATTATTTTTAAAATATATGTATAGTGGAAATAAGTGAAGTGTATGGTGTGTAAGCTAAGAAAATAAGTTAAGTGTGTTGATTGAAATTAAAATATCATGTTCACATAGATATAGTATGTGTTCACCTATTAATACAAAGCAATTTTTTGAGATTAGATATGTATTATTTATGTAATGTGATGTTAGAGCCTCTTGATATAAGTTGATGCTCAGTGGTTGTTTTGAAACTCAATCTAAGCGGATTGGTGTCTCTTGTACGTTGGTGCTTGCAAATTAGAATTCAAGGGGTTTAATGTCTCTGTTTAGGGTTGAAATTTTTGTGGGTTGATGCATGCAAAATTATTGTAAGTTCTATATTATTTTGTGAGGTTGGATTTGGTAGTAGTTCCAAGTAGCTTTTTTCACCGTGGTTTTTTCTCTTCTCGGTTTCCATGTAAATTTGGTGTTATCTTATTTGGATGTGTCCATTACTTGTATTTCCATTGATTATTTTATCATAATGTTATGAATGCGTTGGTTTAAAATAAAAATATATCAAATAATATTCACCCCCCTCTCAGTATTTATGTGTCTAATAATTGGTATTAGGGCTAAGTTCCTTGGTAAATCTTAACAACTTGAGGTAGATTTGGGATGACACACACAGTAGGATAAGAAGGTATTTCTTCAAACAAGGCTCCACTATTTGATGGATCCAATTATGCCTTTTAAGGGGACGGATGGAAGCTTACTCGATGGAATTAGGATTTTTTGTCTACAATTTTTTTGTAGATGGTTATGAAATTCTTGAAAATCCTCTAAGAGATCAAGTCAAAAATAAAGCTTTTGAGAACAATGCAAGAGCAAAAAATACCATTTTATGTGGTTTATGTAACTTTGAGTTTGTCAAGATAATGCAATGCAAGACCGTAAAGGAAATTTGGGATAAGCTTCATAATATCTATGAAGGTGATGACAAAGTCAAGCAAGTAAAACTTCAAACATACCGAGGGTAGTTTGAACTTCTAAAGATGAGGGAAGAAGAGAATATTTTTGCATACCTTCTTTGGGAATTTTTCAATAACCATTAGAGAACTCGATAAAGAAGTGAAAGAGCCAATGATTATAAAAAAGGTACTTAGATCTCTTCCCCCAATATTTTATTCAAAATTTTATGTTGTTGAAGAAGCTAAAGATCTAAACACTCTAAAAATGGGTGAACTACATGGGATACTGAATGCATATGAGATGATGATCGTGAATGATAAAAATTCAAGGAAAGATGGAGCCTCCAAGGCATCAAACATAAATGAAGACTATAAATCTAGTGATGAATTGGATTCTAAAGAAGCAAATTTTGTAAGGAAGTTAAAGAAAGGTTTCATTAAGTACAAAGGTAAGTTACCCTTCAAATGCTTCAATTGTGGTAAAATAGGTCTCTTTGTTGCTAAATTTCCTTTCAAAGGAATTAGTGACAAAGAAAAAGAGTATAAGCCCTATGAAAAGAGATATAATAAGTCCAAGAATAAGAAGAAGAGTTATCATAAGTCTAGGAAAATCCTCTATTCTAAGGAAGATAGCTATTCATATGATCATTGCACCTTTGAAAGTGAAAGTGAAAGTGAAAGAGAAGAATCTCTATTCATGGAAATGGAAACCTTAGATGAAGATATAAAGAATATAAACTCTAAAAAGATGAAGGAGAAGAAGAAGTTGATCTAGAAGGTGAACTTATATCTACCCTAGATGAACTGATGAAATCAAGAAATACAAATCAAAAACAAAAGAAAAAGTTAAAAGAATCAGAAAAAGTGATTATAAATCTGAAATTTCAAATAGAAGAACCAAACATAATATAAGATGACATGACAGAAAAATCAAAATTAAAGGAAAAGGATTGTGAAAGGTTTGAAGAAAAAGTGGTCTCCTTAAGAAAGTATTTAGAGAAAGCTAATGGTTAGAAGAAAAATATATGAAGTTCATAAAGAGCATAGAGATTTTGGATGAGATTATCAACAATTAGAGGTTACCCCACATCAAAAATGGTATTGGATTTGATAAAAATTAGAGCACAAAGACTATTGAGCACCTCATGAAGACATCTGCAAAGGATCTTGATGAGAATTCCTTTGAATGTTCAAATGTTGATCAATCTAAGGAGACTGAAGAACACAAAAAGGAAGAAGATGATTTCTTTCAAGTACAACAAAAGAGGAGATTGAAAAAAACAAATCTGAAAAGAAAAGAATTCAATACTAGGCTTAACTATTCCTTTTTTGGTTACTATTATACTTGTGATCAATTTGGTCATAAGGTAGTAGATTGTATAAGGTTTCCTACATTAAAGTAATTTTGTAAGCATAAATGCATTCACACCTCTATTTGAATTCAATGCCATATGTTATAAGTGCAATAATTTTGGACATATTACAATGCATTGTAGAAGTACTTTTACAAATCATCCTAAGCAAGATAAGAAAGAAGATATGTCTGTTGATTACGAAAAGGAGTCTAAGAAGATGTGGAAAATGAAGAAAATAGATCAAAAATATGAAAAGATAATTCATTGCATAGATTGCATTTCATGCACAAAGTGAGAAAAATTCATGGATCATTGATAGTGGATATTTTAGCCACATGACCAGAGATAAAAGCAAGTTTATATGTTTAAAAAAATGGAATGGTGGATCGATAAGTCTTGGTGACAATTTTTTTGCTAAGATATCTAGAAAGGATACATTAAGTCTTGATGGTGGATAAATTAAGACATATGATGTCTTATATGTTTAAGGTCTAAAGAATAACTTACTAAGTGTAATTTGTATGTGCGAAAAAGGCTACAGTCTTTCATTCAATGCACAAGGATGTGAAATCAAAGAAGCAAGCACTAGTAAGCTTGTCAATGCAATGAAGTAGAATAGAAATCAATGTGTACAACCTTAGTGAGATAAAAAGAAAGAAATACCTCTTGGGACATAAAGATGAAAGCTATCTATGGCACAAAAAATATGGGTCACATAAAATTTGATCATCTTGTGAAGATTAGTTCTAAACAAGCAAAAAGAGATATGCCTAAAATTGTAAAGTCCTCATGCACTTTTTTCAAAGAATGTCAAGAAGGAAAATTGACAAGAATGAGACTTTTGAAAAAGGAGTATTCCACTACAAATCCATTGGAGTTAGTCCATACAAACTTATATGGACCAAGGAGGGCAAAGATCCTACAAGGTGATGGGTACTTTATGATGCTCATTAATGATTTTTCTAGGATGGCATGGGTTACTTTCTTAAAAGAGAAATATGATCATTTTGAGAAGTTCAATATATTCAAAGCTATGGTAGAAAATGAGATTGTTCATACAATCAAGTTTCTAAGGTCTGATAGAGGTGGTGATTTTACTTTTGATGAGTTTGAATAATTTCATGAGAAACGTGGAATTATGAGACAGTGCTCTGCCATAAGGACTCCTCAACAAAATGGAGTTGTTGAAAGAAATAATAGAACAATATAGGAGATTGAAAGGATAATGTTAAATCAAGCTAAGTTTCCTAATGTATAATGGAGACAATTTTCCCATACCATAGTCTACATTCTTAACAAAGGACAAAAAAGAGTGAATAACACTAAGACACCTTATGAACTATGGAAAGGTATACCGGTATTAGTCAAACATTTTAGAATATTTGGAAGCAAATGTGACATCATAAAAGACAAAAATAACTCGGGAAAATTTAACTCAAGATCTAATGAAGGTGTATTTCTTGGTTATTCAACAAGAAGGCATATAGATGTTATAATAAAAGACTAAAGAAGATTGTAGAAAGTGCTAAAATGTAAAATTTGATGAGACATTGCACTATAAGTTGGCATCAAAAATCATGATACTGATTTAGATGGATCATACTACATCAATGAAGAAAAAACATAGAGTGATCCTGAGAGATCAGACAACAAAACCCTAGCAAGATATGCCCAAAGAGATCATTCTGAGAGTCAAATTCTTGGAGATAAAGACATTGGAGTCCTAACCAGAAGAAGATTAGAAGGGATGAATGAACATGTTCATTTTCATCTACTATTCAAAATTGAGCTAAAATATTTTACAGAAGTCAAAAAAGATGAGAATTGGATAAAAGCAATGGAAGAAGAACTAAATAAGATTGAAAAGAATGAAACTTGGGAAATTGTTCTAAGGCCTATAAAAAATGTTATTGGTACAAAATGGGTATTCAAAAATAAATTGAATGAGGATGGAAAAGTGATAAGAAATAAGGCAAGATTAGTCTGCAAGGGTTATGCTCAAGTGGAAGGTATTAAATTTAAAGAAACCTTTTCTCCAATAGCCATACTAGAAGCAATCAAGATTTTTTGGCATTTTTTGCATTAAAAATTTTCAAAGTATATCAGATGGATGTCAAGTCAACATTTTTGAATAGTGATTTGGAAGAAGAAGTATACATTGTACAACTTGAAGGATTTCATTTGTCGAAGAATCTGTACTTTATCTACAAATTGAATAAATTATTATATGGACTCAAAAAGGCCCCTAGGGCTTGGTATTCAAGACTAGATAAGTATCTGCAGTAATAAGGATTCAAGAAAGGTATTGTTGATAGTAACCTTTATATAAAAATTCAAGGTGATAATCAATTGATTGTTATTTTCTATGTTAATGATATCATTTTTGGTGGTAGTAAAGACAATATGTGTAAGGAATTTCTGGATGAAATACAAAAAGAGTTTCAAATGTCCATTCTTGGTGAGTTGTCATTTTTCCTTGGTTTACAAATCTCTCAGTCAAACAAAGGTATATTCATAGTACAAACCAATTATGTCAAGGAGATATTGAAGAAGTTTAAGATGGAATATTGCAAATCAATTAGTATGCCTATGGTTACTAGATGTAAGATCAGTAAGGATAATGAGTCTTCCATAGCAAGTCAAACCTTGTGCAAATTAATGATTGGAATCATGTTGTATATGATTGCATCTAGACTATATATCATGCAAGTTGTTTATATGGTTGCAAGATTTCAAGTTGCACCAAAGGAGACACATGTGAAGGTAGTGGTATCGTAGAAGAAAAAAAATTAATTTGATAGCATATGCAAATGCATATTGGGTTGGATACATTGATGACAGGAAGAACACTAGTGGTGGTACATTATTTCTTCAAGATAGTCTTATGTCTTGTAAAAACCAAGAGTATGTGTCCTTATCTACTACAAAAGCATAATACATTGCAACGATATCATGTTGCACTCAAGTACTTTGTGTAAGGCCTTTATAATGCTCAGCCAACTTGGTGTTAGACACATAATTCAAAGGAGTTCCTAGCTAAAAAATTCACTAAACTCTCACAAATACTTCATTTAATTATCAACCAGCGCTTCATAATATTTTGATGATGCTGGAACTATATGTGCATTCACAAACTCTACACGACCTATATCAATGAGTATATATGGTTTACACATGTACAAGAAAACAGTAAAGGTTGGAAAAGTAAATAAAGTGTTAACTTGAAAAACAAGGAAAATAACTTAATTTTCTATTGATGTTATGGGTACCTTCATCTTAACACTATAATTGTTAACTACTAAACTTGAATTCTACAATCTAGTAACACTACTAACTCTTACTTCTAACTACTCGACCTCTCTAGAGAAAAACTCAAGGAAACATCACATAGCATAATTCTTAATACAAGATATGACTCATGCACATGTAATTAAGAATCTACTTGAAATGAATACAACAATATAATCCTCTAATATAATAACAAAAATTAAGGTGGGAAAACAGTACCTCGAGTGGTCCTTTCTTGAGTTGTTGTACCCACAAGGAAAAATCAATATGTGCTACTTGAATCAACTAATCATAATAGTAAACTAGAATATCTTTATTGCATATAACTGAACTCTCACAACATGACAAGAATCTTCATATATCTCTCACTCATGAGTTCATATCTATTACAACTAAATAACAAAAAACTAATAATGAAGTATTCTATGTGAAATAAAAACTATAACTATCAAAACATATATCCTTTGACTAGATTTGCTCCTCAACCACCAATCCAAATATATAGGCTTGGGAGGTGTTTTATTTGCATAAGGACTAAAAATAGAAAACTAAATGTAGATGTCCACTCTCCTTCAAAATAGGGAAAAGACTAGTCTCTGGAACTAAAACCATAATTAAAAAAGATAGAAGAAGACAAATAGAAGTAAAACTTTGCCCTAACAGTTTGATAGAGATGTTCTTTGTGAAAACTATCATGTTGGCTTCCTGGTCAATATAGACTTCTTCTTCCTTCTATTGTCTTATTGGATGATCTGGTGACTCATGATTGACCACTTCAATGATCTCTTTCATCATTTCTTGTAATTATCATGCTCTCAATGTTTTGGATTCTCCCCTATAATATTCCTAGAATCCTTTGGTTGTGGGCTAAGCTCTTCAGTTGTTGTGGGTTAAAATTCCTCTGGCTGCAAGAGATTAGTTTCATCTAAATTATACACGCCATTAAAAACCATGAACTAAACATAGAATCATATTGAATTTCATACACATTCACACATTTATCCATGCAAACATCATCATATCATAATTATATTTCCGTATATCAAAGTCTGGTTTAGGTTGCATAAAAGATATATAAGTTTCAGGAATGTCTATGAAATAAGCAACTTGAAATGTTAAAAAATATGAAGTAAATGGAAGAGAACTAGCTATTAACTAGGACCATCATTCCCCCCAACTATAGTACTTTCTTGTCCTCAAGCAACTTTTAAGGATAAATATTATATTGCAGAGTTATTTCCCTGAAATTTGCAACAACATCAACTCCCTTTGCCTGCCTCAGATAGTAGCCTCGGTAGCATGGAAACTTTACCAATCTGATAGTCTTTGCCTCTTCCTCTTCCACACACATTGTCCTTATCCAATGTGGAACTAGATAAAGGAGAAAGTGTGGATGAAAGGTAAGTGCAAACCATTTAAGTCCATTATCCCTGGCAATATCTATGTATTTGCGAGACCTTCTAGTAATAGCTACAAAATTATACAGGGACTGTGGTTCTTTTTTCTTCAATTCAGGAGTTAATTGTTCCCATTTTTTTTTTACAATCTTAAAGGCTTGATGGATAGTTCCTGTAGCTAGTTGCTTCATCCTGATATAATCATTTTCTCTGATGCTAATTATCTTTCTTCCTACACCTTTATAATCTAGGAGATCTAACCACTATTCTAAAATTTCAATGGGATTTTTCCTTCTCATTGTATTATTGTAAGATCTCAACCCTTTTATTTTCATTCCTAATGTAAGAGTCCAATGCTCTAATTTTTATGTCTCCCATGAACATTAGTGGATTCCATTTTGTTTCATCTGAGAGAACAGATTTATGCAATTAAAACTCACATTATTGGTCTTGCATGTCTGGTGTAGAAGCAAAGAATGTTTCTAAGAACACAAATTTCTTATTATGGAGATTGGTAAATCACTAATTAACTATTTAAATTGAAAACATAAATAATTTTCCTACAAAAATAATGTATAGACCCTGAAAAGTGGTCTATATTTGAGAAATTGAGCATCTTTATCTTCTATCTCTCCAATTCTTACTATCAATCTTTTCACTTCTCTCTCTTGTTGTTCAAGTTCCCTGGTATGGTTAGATATCATTTCATCTTTTTATTCCTCCAAATATTTCTTTTTTCTGATAGGAAACTTGGGTTATCTTCCATAGTTCCATACCCAAAGACACTATGGTAGGACTAGTGGGGGTTCTAGATTGAGGAATTGGTTCTTGAGACACGGGTTCTTTATTTCCTACCTCAACCATAGCAAGTTGTGCAAGGATCTCCAATTTGGATCCATGCTCAAATTTATACAGCTTTTCCTCTAATTCTTTGATCTTTGTGTCCCTTTCATTGTCCCTCTACTGGTGTGATCTTACCAATTCTTCCAAATTCTTTATTCTCTCTAAGGCTTCTTGTAATTCTTTACCAATGTTTCTTTATGCTATAAATAGTTCTTCATCCTTTTCTAGGAACTTATCACCATCCCCCATTGTGTTGTATATTTACAACCCTTTGAATTAGGAATCTTTGGGAATCTTCTTATCATTTTCCTTGCTACAAATGTATCCTTTGAATCAGATTCTAAGGTAATTGTAAAGTACCATGTTTTCTTAACCAGTGTATGTACATTTCCAAGGAAATTCCACTTTAATTTTGAGTCTATCTCAACTATCACAACATCCTCTTCTTCTTGATTTTTAACAAAACCTCGCATGTCCCCCTTTCTCTTTAAGTGGTGTGATCGCCTCTTAGGTTGTGTAGGTCTCTTCTACCCTCTTGCAAGTGTAGAAGAAGATCCACCTTTCCTTTTCTTGACTCTTTATATTTTCTAGAAATAGGGATTTTTTCCTCATCCTCTATTATAGGTTGCTTAGAAGAGGTTGTAGGCTGAGTATCCTGCAAGCCTTGCTCCTCTGGATCTCTTGTGTTGTGGGTAGGTGACACAGCAAGGGAGTCAAAGGGAACTTCCCTTTCTGATATAGCAGTTTCCTCTACTATTTCTAGGATAACATGTTCTTCAAAGATAGTTAATATTGTTACAATTAAGGAAAATTTCCCAGGAAACATATGGAAATTGAGTCCTCAAACTCCTTTTTATCAGTAATGTGACCAAGAAGAAATGAGATAGTGCTAAATTATTCATTTTCTTTTTATAATCAAATTCCATTCTTTTCAATAAATTATATAAAAAAATTGGGACATTCACACACCTATCATGATGAAGATGACTTAACAGTTTAAAATGAATTGTATACAACAAGGATTATCTACCATCATAGGTTAAATACTTGAATATTTAAGAATCAATTGAAGCCCAAACCCGGGGTAAAGATAATCTTTTAGTACCTTGAGAAGATGAGTATAGGTTTTCTCATGGTTATCTGAACTCATTTCTAGTAGCAATAATGTTTTCTCTCACTGTAAACTCTTCTCCTTCCCATGGTAGTCCTGATACTTTAGAAATGGAGGCCTCTAAATAATCTACCATTAAACCTTTCATATTTTCTTCATCATTTTGTAATGTGGCAAAATGGTGTAGGGGCACCCAGTCAAATTGTGCAATTTTAGTCTAATGTTGAGTTTTTGTGTTGTTGAGTCTAAATGTGATGTAATAAGGTCATAATAGATCATTTTAAATGTACTTAGTATCATTTGGGATCAATCTTTCAATTTTTTTAAATCTTGCAAAATGTTGTCAACTTTACAAATGTTGTCAAATTGCAAAGTTGCAAAAATGAGGAATATGAAGGGTCATTGTGGGAAAAGAAGTTATTTGGTCATTTAAACTTAAAGGGAAGCTGGGAAACTGATTTAATATGCTTAAATTGGCCTCGAGAAGGTGAGATCAATGTGGTGGCTTGTATTTTGAAGAGAACTCGATATAAAACCCCTATTTTTTTCTGAAAATTCCAATGTTTTTTGTTGTTTCAAAGTATTATACATTTTTTTTATAGAATTTTTATGATTTATAGTTGATTTTAATGGATTTATAATTGAATTATATTTATGTTGGTTTTTGTCTCATCGAATTTCATTGAGTTTTGAGTGTTTTATCACCATTGTACTTAAGATAGGTTTGCAAAATTGGGCCTTTGGGACAGCGTAGCAGAAAGTTTTTGAGGGATATGTTCCAAAATAACACTAACTACATGTAATATATGTTATAGAAGAGACAAATGGGTATACAAAACAGGTTTTATGTCGTGGGTTGGAGTTGTTATTTGAAAGTTGTGTCAAAAATACCTTATTCGCTACTCTTGTAAAAGCATAGTGGAAGATTATGAGAGAAATCACTTGTTTGAAGTGTTAGAGTTTTGGTCTTGAAAAGTTCATTGAATTTGTGTTAGTTTGGAGTCCCCTTACCTCTGCATCAATTGGTATCAGAGCTAGAAGACTCTAGGAAAGGAAGGTTGTGTATTTGTGTGTTGTCTTTTTGCGGGTTGAAGGAAGAACCTGAATGCCAAAAGACTAGGTAGTGAGGAAAAGAAAAGAGACCTAGGTGAGGTATCACAAAGACAAGAAGATGCAAGGTGAAAGAGACTTGATTGTAGAAGAAGAATGGAAATTTTGAGAAGATTAGTTTGTGGATACTTGCAAAGTAAGGAGGTACCAAGTAAGATGATAAAAGAGAAAAGTGAGACAAAGAAGAAGAATGAGAAGGTCAAGCAAATGGATGTTGAGAAAAGAGATAGTAGAATTGAAACAAGCCTTGAAACAAATGGAAAAAGATATGGAAAGAATGGAACTAAAGTTCCAAATGGAGATGCAACTTCTTGAGAGAGAAAAACAAGAGAAAATTTGGCATTTACCAATCAAGAAGAAGATTACATGGCCTATGAAGAAGATTATTCAGAGGAGAAGGCAAGAGGAGACAAAAGAACCAAACACCACAACATCTTTGTTGATAAATGAAGAGAAAAATCCAATAGTAGAGGAAGAGGTAAGTAATACATTGATGAGTAAACCTATAATTTTCATAACAACAACTGAAATTCATCAATTTCCATTAGAGGTTCAAGATTTGTTGCAAGAACATGTTTGTGTGTTTTCAAGGAAAAGTGCCAATTCTTATGCAAGGTTTCCAAGATGGGAAGACAAAACCATTGAAGAATATCCATATTTGCAGTTGGAGTATGAGGGTGCAGCCTATTATGTGTTTGCATTGATAAAACAAATGGGTGAAGATGAGGTTGAGTGGTATGATTTCAAGAAAAAGGTTCCATTTCAGGTTGACATTAGCCAAGAAAAGGAAAGGGTTCTTGATTGTATAGACCTCAAGAGGAGAGTAGTATCTAGCATGGCAAGTTTGGGTAAAAGGAGTTGTGTTATTGCAGCCTTAAGGAAGGATAAACCCAAATTCAAGATGAATCCAACAAGGAAATCTTCTAAGGAATTCAAAGGTAGAAGATATAAAGCACGATAATTCCTACCTTAAATTCAAAAGGGACTTGAATTCTTCTTTCTCTAGGAGTATGGTGCAAGGGCACCTAGTCAAATTGTACAATTTTAGTCTAATGTTGATTTTTTGTGTTGTTGAGTCTAAATGTGATATAATAAGGTCATAATAGACCATTTTAAATGTACTTAGTGTCATTTGGAGTCAATCTTGTAAATGTTGTAAATCTTGCAAAATGTTGTCAACTTTGCAAAAGTTGTCAAATTGCAAAGTTGCAAAAATGAGGAATATGAAGGGTCATTGTGGGAAAAGAAGTTATTTGGTCATTGAAACTCAAAGTGCAGTTGGGAAACTGATGTAATATGTTTAAATTTTCCTTGATAAGGCAATATAAAGGTAATGGCTTGTATTTTGAAGAGAAATCAATATAAAACCCCTATTTTTTTTTAAATTCCAATGTTTTTTTGTTGTTTTAGAGCATTGTATGTTCTATACGGAAGTTTTATGATTTATAGTTGATTGTAATAGATGGATAATTTAATTATATTTCTTTTGGTTTTGTCTCATTGAATTTCATTGGCTTTTGAGTGTTTTATCACCATTCTACTTAAGATAGGTTTGCACAATTGGGCCTTTGGGATAGCGTAGCAGCAAGTTTTTGAGGGATATGTTTCAAAGTAACCCCACCTACAAGTAAGGTTATATAAGGGAAAAATGGGTATCCAAAATAGGTTTTATGTCATGGGTTAGATTTTTTGTCTGAAAGTTATGTCAAAAATACCTTATTTGCTACTCTCATAAAAGCATAGTGGAAGATTATGAGAAAAATCACTTGTTTGAAGTGTTAGAGTTTTGGTCTTGCAAAGTTCATTGAATTTGTATTAGTTTGGAGTCCCTTTACCTTTGAATAAGAAAAATATTGTGTCATGACATCATTGAACTCTGGGAGTTTCAAGAAATACTCCAACCAACAAACATGTTAAAAATGGGTAATACCAACATGTTTTCTAATAGTTGGGTGTGTGTTGTTGGTTCACAATGAACAATGTTACCTCCCATGATAATGTTTTTGTTCTAAAATTCCTTAATTCTAGTTTATTCTGGTTCAATTTCCTATCTATCACTCCAACAACACCACTTCCACTATATCTATATGTTGTAACCTCTCAATTCAGTTGTATTTTACCCTTTTCCATTTTTTGAGCTTGTATTGTTTGAAGATGAAGGAAAATAAATTTGAAAAAAGGTTGTAGAGAGTTTTTCCTTTTTTAAAAATTAATAAAATAAAGAATACCCCTCCCCCAACTAAAGATACTAAGTTTCCTTAGTGGTACGATTTTAGTGGAGGGTTAAATGAAATATAGTGGAAGATCAATTAAGATATGAAGTATGAATGAATTAATGTATAAACATGCAAAAGAATCAATTGGCATATATTTAAATTATGATAAGTTAATATGTGTACCTATAGAATGTTGTTGAAGTGAAACTTAACTCGTGCAAAGTGCTTGATGAGTGAGTGTAGTAGGATGTGAAAAGACTTGTCATAATTGTAATGAATTTCATGTAGATGCAATTTGAAATGAATGGCAGTGGATACATGACACGTGGTGACTGATGGAAGAAAAAATATTGTGAAGTGTATAGAATAGGTGAGGTGAAATGAATGCATGGTATGTGGTAATAGAAAAAAAGGTGGTGGAAATGCTACGTGTGAATAAGATGTAAGAAGTGACATGTGATGAAATAAAATGTGTGTGGTTGCATGTATGGAGGAATGGGATATGAAATGATAGATATGTATTGAATATAGGTGGTAAGGTGAAATGAATTTCAAACAAGTGCTACAGGCACTTGCAGTAACATGTCCCTTCTAAATGTTTATCACCTTTAGATGTGATGTTACAGGTCCCTACTACTTTGTTGATTGTTCTAGAAAATGAATGTTGTTATTTTTCACCTATGTAGTGTGTGCATATGAATGATATGGTGGAATTATACCTATAGAAAATCAATGGGTGATTTATATAGATTGTTGACTAATTCAATTGTAGAACTTGTAGTCTTTGTTGTTGAATTGCCAATTGTAGGTTCAAACTGTTGGATTAATGAAATAAGGAATTCATCCTTCTAAAATGGTTTCTTGTAAAGCTTCAATCTATTTCCATTAACCAGTAATGAGAACCAGACTATATCAATTTTTTGTAGTTGTACTACTCCATTTGGAAACACTTGTTTTATATCATATAGACGAAGCCATCTAGTTTGTAATTTCCCTTCGTATTCTTTGTATCTAGATTCATAAAGGAGAACCCAATCACCTACACTGAATTCCTTTGTCTTTATGAACTAGTTATGCCAATGGACTCTTTGATTTTGTACAAATTTAGTGTGGTGTATGGCTCCCATTCTAATTTCATAAAGTGCATTTAGGTTGTGTAATATATCCTGCTAGGTTGTGGAAAATTTCATTCCCAATCTAACTGTTGTCCTTAATGTTTTGTATTCAAATTCAATATGAAGTATTGCTTTCTTCCCATACACCAATTCAAATGGTGTAAATCTGGTTGTGATCTCCCAAGTTTTCCTATAGGCCCAAACTATCTTAAGAAAATTGGCTGCCCAATCCTTCCTATGTACTATCTTTGTGAGGATGTTTTAAATTTCCTTATTTTTCACTTCAACCTATCCATTAGCTTGAGGGTGGTAATGTGTTGACTTCCTATGTCTAATCTCATACTCTTAAACCAATTTTGTGATCAAATTTGATGTAAATTGGGGTCCTTGGTCTATGGAAATCTCTCTTAGAACTCCATATCTTGTGAATATATCCTCATAGAGAAAATTTCCCATGTTACCATCTCTTACAAATTATAGATCCTTAACCTCCACCCACTTTGTAAGGTAATTTGTGCATACCAGTATGTAATCTTTGTTGTTCGATGTTGGTGATATGAGTCCAATAAAGTCTAATCCCCATTTATCAAATGGTGTTATTGCTAATTGTGGTTGCAATGGAATTTCATTTTATTTTTTTGGTCTTCCAATTCTTTGACACCTATCACAACCCCTAGTGTTATTTACTACATCTTAATGAAGAGTTGGACAATAGTAGCCAGTGTTGAAAATCTTAAGAGTTGTCCTCTTTGCTACAAAGTTTACCCCACAGGTTTCATCATAACATACTCTAAGGATGTCATATACTTCATATTCTCTGATACATCTCCTTATTATGTTGTATGGATCTGTGTAAAATAAGTATCCAACTATCTAGGAGTAAGGAAAACTCTAATGAACCAATTTACTCTTTTCTCTTGGTGAGAAATGGTGTGGTTTTTTTCCTACTACAAGATAGTTGGCAATATCTACATACCAAGGTGTATGTAGTGATAGAAAAAATAAATTTTCATCTAGGAAAGAATCATGAACAACATCTTCTAATTTTGCTTAGTAGTCTGGATAGAAAATTTGTCACTACATTTGCTTTTTTCTGGCTTATCCACAATGGTAATGTTAAATTCTTGAAGTAATAATAACCACCTGACAATATTTCCACCAACCATCAGTTTTTTCATTAGATACCTTATTATTGTATGGTTAGTGGTGGAACCCTCAAATTTTCATGTTTTACAGGTCTAAATGTCTTTACTTGGGTGGCTTCTTGGTTTGAAATGCTACAAGGGTTTAGGGTTTTATGCTATTAGGTGGGTTTTACTTAGCATTTTCTCCCTCTTTTTGTATCATTAATTCTTTTGATCTAATCCATGGTTGACTTGTTGTGGTCTGTTCTCGATTGTCTAAGTCACAACTTGTGCCTATGTACTCGTGTGTTCATCAACCCCTTATATCTAAGGGTTCTCGTTTACCCTATCGTATGGTATTTTCTATTGTCAGTCTGGGGTTTTAATATTTTATAAATTTGGGGCTCTGAAATATTTCACCTTTATATCTTTGGTCAAGCATGGTCTTAAGTCCTTTTAAGTCCCTATCTCTCGTCACACCTAGGCGGCCCCCTTTTAAAACAACTTATGAGCATGTGCTAATTGTTCCCACTTAAGTTTATGCTTATTGCTTGGCATATCGCTTATCATGGATTTTTTTATGACCTCTTCTATTGAATTGGTGATGATAAATGGTCCTTTTCCTTTGTATCAGTCATTACGGATGGGCATATAACCTTAAGTTTCATATCAGCGATACATGATGTGAAGTCCTTTTCTTTGTATCGTTGGTCACTCTTGCATCGTTGATCGATAGAGTGCTCTATGTTCCAAATTAGTGATGAGTGAACACTTTAACCTTTTTTGTGTTGCTCACTCATCAACTATCGTGTATTGTCTCCTGTCACCCAGGTTCCTATTGGCGATGAGCGATGAAGGTTATAGGCTTTTGGTTTTAAAGAGAGGTATCGCTAATTTGTTTGCTATTTGGAGCAAAGATGCCTTAACCATTAATCCAAAAACTAGTACATGTGGATAGATCTTGACCTATTGCCACCTTTCTTCCATTGTTGATGTGGTTCGGCCTACATAAATCAAATCAACTATGAGCAATGAAAGTATAAAGTCAAAGGAGGATGACCTGATCTGATGGCTAGGATATCATCGATTATATAGTTCATATTGTTGATGGCACATCTAAAGGAAAAGAGGTATCAGTGATAATCAAAGGACAGTTAAGTCTTATACCCATCACTTCCCCTCAAGCCATTGTGGTTACCAATAGAGACCCAAAGAACACATTAGCAATGAGCGATGGGGAGTTAGGGACATTAGATGGAATATTCCTCTCATTGTTGGTTTCTATTACATCATGGATCCATTAAAAGGATCCGAGAATGAAGTAGCAATGAGTGATGGTCTTAAAATCAAAAGGGAATCGTTGAAAGCAAAAAGGAGAAAGTGTGAGGAGTCAGGGGAGCCATTGATAATGTTTTAAATTAAAATTATCAATGACCAGAATTTGAACTTAAACTGCTAAGTGTAAGTTCGCTCGTGTGAGCTTTCTTTCAACCATTGATGGTGAAGATGCTCCATTCCTTGGCCATAAATAAGGTTGTTGGCTTGTTTTTCTTCACAATTGTAGTTGTTTGAAGTAGAAGAATTGGTCAAGTTTAAATAGAAAGATGTGAGGACCTCAGGAAAAGAGTTGCAAAGGTATTGAAGGAAAAACATTTTCTCAGGTAAGCAAATATTTACACCTCTTTGTGTAAATTGTGATTGAATTGAATTGTTTAAGGGAAGCTAGTGATTAATTCAAAAGGCTCTAGGTGCTTAGGGTTTGAAAGGGTTTTTGGTATTGTGGAAATTTGTAAGAATTAGTATGAGTTGAGTAAAAACGCAAGATAATTTCTATAGTTGGGTCTTTAATTGAATTTCTTGTAAGCATCAACCAGTAAGCCCTCGACTATAAGTCGAATTCATAAACCCTAGCTATAAACCATGAGTTAGCCCAGTGAATCCTCGAGAGTTGGGGGTAAACCCAAATAGAAGAAGCCTAAGGTTGTTAAACCTAAGCCATAATCTTCAGAAAAGTCTACAAAATCTAAGGGGGAAAAGAGAAATCTTGCTAGGTTCATGGAAGGTGAATCCAAAGATATTATTGAGGGAGGAAAGCATATTGGAAAAATACCTAGAGGGTTGGGTGTTATGACTAGCAAACTAATTGATATTGTTGTTGCAATTGGAGAGGTCTCTCTACCTTAGAGTGGTTGGGAGTTATTCTTATATGCTTTCAACAAACGGTATGGTAAATGTCTAGCCTATCACCTATGGGGTTTTAACCTTGGAAGGTTGGTGTTACCAAATGTATTTGTTGAAGTAGACTTGAAGCTAGAGCTAGAAAGGCATTATGATCCTAAGGACAAAAAAAAAAGGTGAGAATGGAACCCCACTTCTTGACATAACAAGAGACAAGATTGTGGAGGTGTTCAAGTTAAACCCTAATTACACTATCAACATTAAATTTTTTGATTTATGCAATGAGTATGAACATAAAAAATATGGATATAGGAGGCATGTGCTTCCTAGGCATAGGAAAGGGGACAACATAGATTTTAGTCCTAAGGAATTAGAACCTTTTGATTGTGATGAGTTTGTGAACTACTTCAAGAACAATTACTATTGCTTGGATCTGGTTTTGTCTTACAGGTTTGATGAAAGGATACCAAATGCTTTGTTGGTAATGATAATTGATATTCAAAATTAGAATTCAAATAGAGGATTTGATTATGCAGCATATATTACAGAGCAGATGCATAAAGGGCTAATTGGATTGAAGGATGGAAGAGCCCCATTGTCTCTCCCCCACTATTCTTTATTGATGCAACTGATTATTTACATAGGATAAGAGAAATGGAAGAAAGACATGAAGCTAAGGCAAAAAGATGAGGAAGGAAATGATCTGCCTATCCAAATGTGGACTCATATTTTGGATCAAAATTGCCAACATTCAAATTATCTTGATTTTTACATTGTTGTGAAGTTTGGTATCTTTGAGATTTTGAGTGTGGCACCTATGTGTGGAATTTCAAGTCATTAGGGAGATTTTGCACCCTCAAGGGCTTAAATAAGGAGCAATAAAAACTCACAATTGGGGTGATTGGTTTTTGCATACACATTACACTTTGATTAGAGCTTATGGAGCCAAAGTTGCACCTCATTTCTTACCACTATATGTTTTTGATGGGTTGGCCTTCATGGAACTTATGTGGAAGTTGGATTTTATGGATAAGGAACATTTCAGGATTCCTAGGAAAGGCTTAATGATAACCCCATAATGCTCTTTTGCTTATTTCATTGCTACTGCAAAGGAGGGGTATGAAAAGTTTGGAATAATATTGAATTACCTTAGGCTACCAATAGATGAGGTCAAAAATTATAACCGATGGTGCAGTGACTTCAAGGAAGAAGGATTGGACTGCTCTATGTGATATTGAAGAAGACATAATAAAGAGGAATGTATTTTATATCAGTCAATATGATGAGATTGAGAATCCTTATGAAAGGTCCATGACCAAACTAAAAGACTATCAAAGTGGTGAGTTTTTGTAAAGGTCAAGAAGGTCGCAAGGAAGGCACAAGCACTCAAGGATCAACAAAAAGAAGTTATGGACGTCTAGGAACAACCTTTGGAGGTTGGTGAAGGGGGTAGTCCTTTGGTTGAATACTCTGCTACGTAATTAATTAGAGATGAGCAATATGCAAAGCACATAGCTGATGATCAAGAGGTGGAAATGAGATTCCCTTCCCCTCGAATAAAATATGCTCTTGACCCATATGTTCCAGTGGATAAGATTATCAAATGGAAATATGATGAAAAAGTTGATGATGACCCTAGGGTCAAAGCTTCTGATGATTTCCTTGTTAATAATTCCTTTGTTCAGACCAAGGAATTCAAAGAATTTATCATCCAATATAAGATCTAAGAAATAAAATAAATAATTGAAGATGTTATGGCTAGTGTGGACCCCTCATCATAGGAGGAGGTAGAAAAGGCAAAGGAGGAGAAGATAATGGCTAAGATAGAAGCAATCACTCATGTCAAGGCCAGAAAAATTATGAAATAAGGTGGTGTAATGTTGCTTCTAGGGTGGAATCTAACTTTTACGATTGCAATTGATGCAATTAGAAAGGACCCTGAAGCTTCTATATCTAAAGAACATTTTGACAATCGGATCTTTGGCTCAAGTTACAGTCCCAAATTGCATACCCTTGCAATTTAGTCAATGGCTCCTAACACAGGGAAACCTGAAGTGGTAAAGTCTATTAAGGTCATTGGCACATTTTTGTGAAGAGAGACACTGATATCACCCCCATGCAAGCTACAAAATTAACTGTGCATGTTGCCATGTTAAGTGCAAGTAATGCACAAATTTCACAACAGAAACATGAGAATTTGTTGAGTAATTATAATAATCTCTTGGATGAGTATAATAATATGAAGGCCACTATACAAGCTGGTCCATCAGTAAAAGAATTGCCTTCCCACTCTTCATCATCTTCAGAATTGTCATCTCAAGACAGAGAGACTCTATCATTGAGAATCTAGATTCTAAAGAAGGAATTTTAAGTGGAGAAAGACAATGTTAAAAGGGATAAGGAGGAAATTGCCAAGGTTTTTGACAATTTTTTTGATGATTTTCTTAAGCACAAAGTCTCCAAATTAATGCACAAATATGACAATGTTTGGCAGGCATACAAGAGTATTCATGAAGCTCATGAGAGGTATGTGCAAGTACAAAATGCTTTCCAAAATGATTGGAGTAAATGGAGTGCTGGAATTGGAGCACTCAAGGAGATGATGCCTAATATGAAGGATGGTCCTGAAGCTCCAACAAACATACCAGATGTGTTGAAGGTAGTGGACCTGTTGGGTGGGATATCAACTTTTCATGGCAAGTTGGGAGTGCAACTACAAAATAAATTGAAAATGTTCAGAGACATGGAGGGGCATGGTATGCCAAAAATATTGAATAATGAAGGTGGATAAAAATACTTTTCTACTTGGCAGGATGAGTTGGGAGGTCTTCTCCCACACTTTAAAAGAACAATTAACCTCACAAATTTCACCATGCTAAATGTTGTAGTTGATAGCATGACAGGGATTGAGGTACGTATGGATACATTTGTTAAAGAGTCCCACATACTAATTGATGCCAGGTACAAATAGCACAACACTAAGGTGTAGGAGTTACTGGATATACAATGGCCCACCAAGGAGGATTGTAATACATGGATTGAAAAGTTTATAGATTGAGCCTTTGATAAATTATTATAAAAATTATATTCTCTCAGTCAAAGTAATGACAAGGTGTTGTTGTGGACATGGTGTATGCTTTTCCTCTTTTATGCTTTTATATTTTATCTTCTACTATCTTGGTGTGCACGTGGAATACATTTTTTTCTCATGGAAAGATGCTTTTCTCATGATTGGTGTTTCTACAACAATGAAAGATGCCCTTTGGAGGGTGGGAACTATATTCTCAAACAATATGAAGAGGAATTTTGTCTTATGTGTTTTCCCCTTTTGAAAATACAAATATAACTCCTTGGGGATGTTTTAAAATGAAATTGAAATGTAAGTCAAATGTAAAATGTGACTAAATGTGTAATTTGGCCCAAATATTGTTGCCCCCTTGTTCTTATAAAAGGGAATTCAAGGCCAATTTCACAATCTTTGGTTGAAAGAACTTTTGAACTCATGTAAGAGAATTTTGTAATTCAAGCACAAAGAAATAGAGTTAGTGTTGAGTCTTAGGTATGAATTCAAGTCTATAATAGGCATAATGGTTTTATAGTAGTGATGGAATTTGAATGAGAAAATGAATATTTTGGAATAGATCTTCTCCTTCTATATTTTGTCATATGAATTATTAATAAAATGGTCAAGGATCCTTCTATTGGTCTTCAATCATTCTGGTTGAATGTATGATTTTGTCTCTGCTTTAATTCAAGGAATTAATTAAAATTCTCTGATGAAATCATAGGTTTGTGTGATTAAGTATGAGGATTTAATAAGTAGTTTCTATTATGGGAGATTTAAGTTGTTTTATTATAATACAATATCATAATAGTCTATAAATGTTGAGTTGCATCATTGTTGTATTACAGTTTGTTTCAAATTTGAATTCATTGCCCATGGATAAGACACTATTCTATCAATTTGGTTAACTTTGAATCCATTGAGTTATTCCTACCTTTCAAAGAACAAAGTCTTAAAGAAAATCATTCATACACCTTAAGTTTTTCTCCATTATTTTCTTTACATGATTATTTGTTAGAGAATTAGCCAAATTCTTGAAGGATTTCATCTAAGTTGCAATCTATGGGAATGTATTTTTTATTCATAATGTTTGTGATAAATGGCACAAGAGTATCATTAAGTACATTGTAAGGATCACCCTCCTGGGTCTTGTAGAGTCTGAAATGTAGAGGGAAAGCCTAGCAAGATTTCACCTAGTCGTTGGCCAATCCTCACCATTGTTGATCATTGAATTATGGAGAACTCATAGATAATGGGTTAGATCAAGTTTGGCTCATTAAAAACAAGCAATAGTTAGTATGTATGAACATTGGATATCTTCTAATATAATACTTGAATTTGTTCATTGCATATAATATTGCCAACATCTCCTTCCTTATCACTATGTAATTGAGTACTGCCCCTTGTAAATTGTGTTGATGTAATATATGGCATAATCTTTGTTGCCTTCCTTCTACCCAAGCACAACACCTATAGAAAAATTAGAGGCATTTGTATGGATATGGAAAGGTAAGGTCTAATCTGGCCCTCTCAAGATAGGGGTTTTGGTCAATATTTCCTTGAGTACTTCAAAGGAGTATTGGCAAGCAATTATCCATTTGAATTCTACATCTTTAGATAATAAAAAATAATAATGGATCTGCAAGTTTGCTAAAGACTTGAATGAATCTCTTGTAATACCCAGTATGTCCTAGGAAAATTCTAACGTATTTTTGTCTTTGAGGCACATGGAGTGTTGAGATCGCCTTGATTTTGTTGGGGTCCACTTTAATTCCTTCGCTTGATACAAAATGTCCTAATACAATCCTTTATGTCATCATCATGAATTATTTTTCATGAATCAAGGATAAGTTATGTTCTTGACACCTTTTTAGCACCTTCTCTAGATTGCCTAGTGCTTCATCACATGTATTCCCATAAGTTTTGAAATCATCCATGTACACCTCCATGGAATCATGTGTAAAGTATAATAATATACTTAGTACTACCCTTTGGAAGGTGCTTGGTGCATTACACAACCCAAATGGTAGGACAAAATAAGAATATGTGCCCCAAGGGCATGTGAAATTTATCTTTTCCTGGTCTTCTAAGGCAATATTAATTTGCCTATATCCACTAAATCCATCCAAAAATGAAAATTACCTCTTGCTTGCTAATGAATCAAGTACTTGGTCAATGAAGGGGAGTGGAAAGTGGTCCTTCCTAGTTGCAGCATTCAATTCTCGGTAGTCTACACACACTCTCCACTTTCCTCCTTTCTTTGGAACAATTACTAGAGGTGACCCATTGAATATCAAGGATAGGATAGATAAAGCCTACATCAAGCAATTTTTGAAATTCTGATTTATCCCCTTCATATCATGATAATCCCATGAAATGACTATTGTGTGTGCTTGTAACACATTCAATAGTGAGGTTTGTTGTATATCAATCAATTGACTATTAATATTCAATGATTTACCCAAAATTATCTCTAAAGTCTTGTATGTTTTTTGAACTTATGAGATTTCAAGTACTACTATGTTTGGAACACATTAGTGTGGTAACAAGGTGTGGAATATTTGGGAAATTGACTCAAATGAGCTATCAAGAATCACATTTTACAAAGGATCTATAGAAATATTAGAACAATCTTGATGTTGTAGGTCCCTACCATAATTATTTTGCATGATGTTTACTATCAGGTCATCTTCATCTTGGTTTTCTAAAAAAGGATTGTGTTCAATAGTCGTCAGGATTTGCTAGGAGTACTAATCCTCCTCATCTAGGGTAGGCCAAATGGTTTGTTCTAAGTTTACATGTGGCTAGGCTAGTGGATAAAGGACCAATTTCTCAGTCACCTTTCTATTAGAGATAATCATATTCCTAGAACTACAGCCTATAAAGGCATTTGTTGTTGTCAACCAAGGTCTTCCTAAAAAGAGGGGGTAGCCTACAAGATTAGCTTTAGGCTGTAATACCATAAATTTAGTAGGGCACTCCCATGAATCCAATGTTATTACCAATTCTTCAATGATACCCTTAGGTTTAACTATGGACCTATCTACCAATTGTAGAATAGTAGGTGTAGGTCTGAGTTCTATTAGTTGTAACAAATTCATGGTCCCTTTGGTCATTACATTAATATATTCTCCCAAGTCAATTAAGGTGTACTTAATGAGAGTTTCATCTATCTTTACATTCACTATAGGACTCCCAAGGTATCTATACTTGGGGAAAGTATGTTTCCCAACATAATATTTGCAAGTTATCTTAGGACATGTATAGTTTGAGGGTCTTTTCGCTTCCTACCTAGATTTTTAAGGCATAGTTCTCTCATGTCTTAGTACAGATAGGAAGATCCTTATTGGATTGGATAAGGGGTATCTTGATGCAAACATCCTTAATTTGTCCCAACAGGTCAATTTCAACTTGTGTTTGATTCCTTTAAACTGCTAATATTTCAGGGAATGGAGGCTTATAACTTTGATTAGTTTGGTTAGCCTAATTTAACTCGAGCTCCTTAGGCTAGTTGTCCAAGGTATCTATTGGGGGTTCCTCATCAACCAATTCAGTGATTCAAGGATATGAAGGCCCAACCAACATTTTCCTTGATTTGAGGTGGACATCACTCACCACTACCCCATAATTAGAGTATTGAACAACTTCATTAGCATAAGCTTACTGAACAGGCTTGTTGTTGGGTTAGGTGTAGGTTACCCTGGTAGCTGAGGTGCTCTAGATGGTAGTGGTGTTAGATTTTTTGGGTTTTACATAATGCTTTTTTGTTGTGGCTACTGATAATTCATGTTTTAGTTTTCCATTGCCGACCTATTTTCTACTAAGGTTGTCACTGGTTTTGTTGAGGTGGCCATTGATAATTATAGTTAGATCCTTGAAAATTTTGTGGTGGCCACATGTTTTTTTACTATTGATTCCAATTAGTTTGGGGCATTTACCATTGTTGGTTTTTCATATTAGCCCAAGACTGAGGGTTCCAACTAGGAAGATTTGCATTGTTACTAGAAAATGACATGTTGTAATTCAAAGGATATTGAGGCATACCTTATCTTGGATGCCATGGTTTCCTTTGAGATATGTAGAATACATGTCCATATTTACCTTCCAATGTATGAAACTTTGATGTCCATGGCTTATCTTCAAAGATACTTGTGACCTTCTTGCATTTGTAGTTATTCCTTCTTTGTCTACAATGTGGCCAGTATTATGTAAGAGTTGCTTCTACCTCTTCTTGATTCTTTTTGATATGGAGGGTGTATAACTATGTAGAAATATGTCTAATAATATCCTCCTTCATATTTTACATAATATTACTCAATTCAACTCTAGAGACTCCATTGGATGTCTTGAGGGTGATTTTAATCACTTATAAAGTGTTGGGAAATAAAGGTTTATTATCAGGTCTTGAAAAGTTGCCAGACTACTCCAAGGTTCTTGTGTAACTAGTTATTAGTCATGTTGGGATAGCACAAGGTCATTTTCAACATGTTTCACAAGGGTTCTGATGTTCAAAGCTAACTAAAAAATAACATTCAATCATAAATGATAATTGTAATAATTTATAACAACAAAAATTGCAATTCAAATATACATGTTCAAATTTGTATTCATTCAATGCTCTTTAATTATTTCAAATTGAGTTTCAAAGAAAGATCAAAAGATATATGGTAACAAGGAGTAATACAAATAAATTTAATCTAAATGGACAATGATAACAAATATTTCATTAATCATTTTTGTATGTTTAAGCAAGATCTCCAAACCACTGTTACAACAAATAATATTTTATACATTCACCAATAATAGTAATGTAATATTCAAAGGAAACAAATCACCACATGAGATTTTTTATATTTTATGCAACCAGAATACCATCAAGCACATGTAGATTTTAGATGAAATCTTTCTTAAGTTCGTACTTATCATCGAGATCTCACTATTTTGATAATTTAGATTGAAACGGAATATTCATATCATCACCATGATGTCAAAGTTCAATGCATGCAACACATGCATTATCATTCAAATAAGACAATAATTCTACTTTGCACAAAGTTAGTAGGCAAAATCCATGCTAACATTGTATTGTTTGATTTCAAAAGTTACATTAAATTGGATGCTTTGAAATGATCCAAAATAAAATATATATAGAAAATAGGTTCCTAAAATTTTGGGTCTAAATAGAAAGCTAACTGAAATTACCTCTAGTGCTTGAGTCTTTTTTGAAATCTAACTGAAATTAAAAAATAAAAGCATAACTAGGCACCCCAATTGGAGTTTAGTTCAACATGCTAAAACTTAGAAAAAACAAAAGCAGCTGAAAATAAAACTAAAAACTAACTAAGCACATATTGGCAGCCTTCAAAATTCCCACACCTATCCCATCCTTGCATCTAGGCATAGATTCTCATGTCATCATTTATTACAACTTTCTAATGCCAAATTTTCTCTCCTGAGTTTGAACATGGATCTTGAGCTTAACATCCTTTCTTGAAGGATTGATTTTTCAATAAAAAACATCTGGAAACATAAACAAAAATAAAATTATCCTATCCTCAACTATTTTGGGAGGGTGTCTGTGAATGTAGATACTACTTCATTCATCCTTTCCATTGATGGCCCTCCATGAAATTGTATTTTAACCTTTTGGTCAAAAGTTATTTTCTTTTTATGTATTTTTGTGAACATTTCCAGTTCCTCTTGCAATAATTGAAGTTTTACCTTTTTATTGACCATTTTATCAATACCTTCTTGTATTACTTTTCCTTGCATCTAGCCTTGTAATTCTTCAACCATTTTGTTTCTCTCTCTAACCACCATAGAATTATCCCATAATATACATCCCAAGTCTTCTACTACCTATTGAATATTGTTCATTGCTTGTTCAGCCTAGCTTCTATCACTATTTAATTTTTTCTTGCACTTATTCAAAAATTGGATGCATATCTATGAAACTCTAACCCAAACTAGAAGCAAGTCGTACTCTTCTTCTTTTATCATTGCAATCTTTAGTAGTTCCTCCATCTTAGTTTCATTTACTTGGTGAAGGATTGGGATATATTCCTCCCAAGTCAACATCTCTTCATCAATGCTCAACTCAATTTGTTGAGCATTATTATCCTCGTCACTTATGGGGTGAAATGAATTTATTAACTCTTTAAAAAAATGTTTTTCCAATTCCAAAAAAGTCTCTTTCCACTGTCGAGCAGCAAGAATCCATCCATTTGGGTCAAAATGTCTAACCTCACCCTTCAACACAACTTGCAATGCAGACTCTGGATCTTGAGCATCAATAGGTCCAATAAGATTTTTTATGCATGTAGTAAGCTATGCAACTTGGGTTTTCAATTCTTCCTTCATATTCTCATATTTTTGCATTCTCTTTAGAATTGCAAAGACAAAAATTTGAAGGGATTGTTGTTCTCCTTCCCTAGTTTGCACACCCAAATCCACTTGCCTAATCTGGTAATTATCAGAAGTCATTTCAAATTCCAATTTATCTGCCAATGGAACAATGATTTATTTTATCTAGTTGCCTTGTTCATCAATAAAGATTGTAGATATCCTTCATTCTCTTTTCCTTCTTCCCCCTAGGGATTGGAAAACTTTTGATAAAACACTTAAACTTTACTCAGGAGTCTCTACATAAGTCTATTGCCTCTTTTTAATTGTTTGGTTTAGCCATATAGGTATGACTGTAGATGTTTCTCTCGAAGGGGAAGAGATGACTTCAACATCACAAGATTGCTCAATATTATCCTCAGGTCCCTTCTGACCAAACTCTTGGGAAACCTTTTCTTCTTCATGATATCTTTCTCGATGCACCTCTTCTTCTGGATGAGGCAACTCCTCTACAAATTTATTCTCTTAATCAATTTCCTGATCAATCTCTTGTTCTCCAAGGACATTCTCTTGAGCAATATGCTCCTAAGCATGAACTTCTTTATTTTCTTCTTATGTGGGCACTTCTTTAACATTTTCCTCCACATGAACATTTTTAGTTAACACCTCCTCCATTTCTCTTTGCATTTCCTCTTCTCTTGGAGATTCCTCTATCTTTCCTTCATCGGTTGTTTCAATGGGAATTTTCTATTCGTGAGGCAATTCATCTTTTAGAGGAGGAGTAGATGGTGGTGATTGAGATGGCAGAGTAGGCACTTTATGCTTGGGTGATGGAGGAGGAGATGGAAAATGTGACTCATGAGGGGGAGTCAAGGATTATGTTTCTTGGGCTTCTCATTGAGTTTCCCTCTCTCTGATAGATCCCCTAGTTATTTTCTTTTGAACCAATCCACTTATGTCCTTGGGTTCCTCCGCATCCTCAACTAACACATTATTACTAGGACTTCTTTCTTTTCTTTCCCTTTCTACTTCTTTAGTAGGTTCTCCTTCTTCCTTATTCCTAGATGGGGTAGCACTTGAAGATGGTTTCTCTTTAGTAGCATGTGACTGCTCTTCCTTGGTGAGTACTTCAGTTATACCCTCTCCTTTTTTTATTCTTCTCAGCTACTTTTGTAGGCTTTGGCAATTATTCCATAGGGAAAGGTCTTTTAAACCATCAGAGAGAGAAATTCACCACACCTTGTGTTTTGATCTTGATGTAATCACTTTCTTGAATTGAACAATCCACATTAAAGATTGGTTGATCAAAAATTCTTTGACTCAAATAAGTAGGATCAAGAACCTTTCCATCTTCCTTTTATTCTTTAGGGGCTCAGGCCTTTGTACAATTCCTCATCAAAAGGATTGTCAACTGATAGTAATCCTTCATTATAAATTCAAATTCCTCCTCAAAATTGGCCCAATGATCTTCAATTTTGGGCTCATGAATTAAATATGCACGCATCACTTTTCTAATATTACTAATGGGATCAAATATGTTGGAATAATGGATGTTGAATCATCCAATGAAGTTGCGCACACTTCAAAGGACCTGCCAAGAAGAAATTCAACCACACAAAAAGTGTTGCAACTAAGGGCATGCAAATAGAGATTATCTGATTGATATACAGAATGATTTACAAAGAGTACATATGCCTGAATATATAGGCAAGTGCTAAACCTAGAATGCAAAGGATGTTGCCAAGTGTTCAAATCACACTTCATGTGACAACAAGAAACCCTAACCAGCTACCTAGGGAATGATAACAAGATGGAGATAAGTTCTAGAAAAGACAACTCATCTTCTAGAAGGGAATCTTATCTCAAAAACTTTATTAAATGATTAAAAGTAACCTAGGACTAATATGATTAATTAATACCTAAGTTAACTTATGCTAGTGTAATAATTAATTAATTAATTACACTAACACCCCCCCATAAGTGCAACTTAGGGAGGAAATGAAAATGCAATGATTATGCATGATGATGATGGGTCCCGGCTGATGGCCATATTAGGTACCCATGTACATAGGATGAAAATGCAACTAATCTCCCACAAATAGAGAAAAGGGGAAAACCCAATGGGAAGAAAACCCCTCTCCAAGAAAGGAGATGAAATGCAAAAGGTGATGATTGGAGGACTCAACATCATCCCCCCAAGGACAACAATCATCACATGGATACAATATAATGAAAAGTCCCCCCATAGGGAGGAAATAGAGAGATGATATAGCCCCCCCAAAATATGTGATCACCTGCAAGAAAGGTAAGTGTATGTAGACAAAACATGATCCAATGTCGACAAACAACTTGTCTCCCTTTCAGAAGAAACAAAACCAAGTGCAAGTGTAGAGATGCTTCCCATTCTGGATAGGAATTGAAGGAAGGAAGGATGTATATGAATGTTTATGATGTCTCTAAAAGTTGCTCATGTGTCTCCTTGCCTGATGAAGATGAAGATGCCACAACCCACTCAGGTACATACCCAACCAATGAAGAAGGTGACAAATCAGGATGATGCAGAAACTAATGTTGAACATGATCCAAAGACTGCATTGTGATGTTCCTACCATCGAAGGAATAGATGGAGACTTGATTGCCCCCCATAATGAAGTGTCCTCAAAACCACTGAGAGAAGACTGAAGCCAAACCAATGGTGGATGCGGAAGAAACTCAGATGAAGATGGAGGAAGTCTCATATAGGAAATCTCTGAAGAGAAACCAAGTGCCCCCAAGATAGTCTCAGGATTCTCAATTAAGGTTGAGACAGTGAAATGTGGAGACTCAAGGGAACTCTCCAAAGTAGGATCTGAATAGAGGAGTGATATCCCCTCAAGAATTTTCTCCAAACCTGTAGAAGTAGCCAAGTCAGTGATACCTAAAACAAAGCCATCTTGTGATGTCAAGTCTGGAAAACGGAATGTGTCCTGATGAATGATGATGATGGAAGCCTCAATCAATGACTCTGGACAAGGAATCATTGAATGTGAAGGGATACCAATAGTCTCTGATGGAGAAGAAGGATCGTCTAAAGCAACCTTGCCAACCTCTTCGAAAGATTCAAGGCAATCCAAACAAACAACCTCCTGCATAGCAATATCATCATGGGGTACTTGATCTGAAACCTGACATTCTGAATCATGACCATCAGGGAAGGGTGGAGTATCTGAATCTCCATATATCTCCCAAAGCTTAGTCCAAAGGATGTGAGGACTATCACAATTATCAATGGAACTCAAAACATCACAATCAACATGCATTGCAATCACCTCTAAAATATTATATCTGTTGCAACTCCAAGCAAATTTTGAACACCTTAACTTGGATAGGGAACTATACCATACAAATGTGGTAACAATGCAAGTGATTAGAGATGGTGGATGATCCCATCTCACCATTGTTTATAGTTTCTCGTGTGCAACATAGTCAAAGAAGGATAATATGCAAGCCCCATAATGTACAAACAAATTTCTCCAAAAATACAAAGACAATGACCTTCAGCAAAAAAATAGAAACTTCCAAAGCTGATATGCAACTGAAGTGATGCTACCCGAATCAAAAAACCTTTTCCCAAGCTTCAGGATATCCAAGTGATTGAACAAATGCACCAAATTGAATAAAACCAATGCAAGAGTACCTGGAGCTGAAACTGATCAAAGTGAATGGATAGATGAAAAGAGCTCTGAATTACCTTCCTGATGCCGCTGGAATCACTGAATTTTGATCAACGGTTGCGAAGATATGAGCCTTTATGTCCAAAATGAAGGGTTGACTTTAGTTGACTGTAGATTTTTATAGCAGAATTTTTTTGCAAAATAGAGGGCACCACTGAATAGTGCTCTAAATTATCTTTTCGACGATATCTCATTTGGTGATTTTCAATATCCTGGCGAGAAATGATGCCCCTCGAAAAAAACTGCCCTATTAGGGCCTGCAAGCTAAATAGGTGCAAGAAATAAGCACCCCCGGGCGAAAAAACAGAGCCCTTGGTCACTGATTGTACTGCGGGCTATCTGGCGGTGAAAAACAAATGCGCCCCCAGATCAGGGGGCGTTGGAGCGGCGGACTAGGCAGAGCGGGCGGTGCCTGGGCGGCGCCGCTCGGAACAAGCGGGGCCCCTGGTCGCTGAGGTGACTGTCACTGGGGTCGGGACGATGTGCGGTCGGTGGGAGGAGGAGACCAGCCGGGAACGGGCCAGACAGAGGTGACAGCACCGATGGAGGTGACAAATCTGACAGAAGGGGCCAACAACCAGTCGATCTGCAGACTGTCCGAAATTTTTTGAATATTGCAAAGATTTTGCAATAAAAAATTTAAAAGCAAATGCCGAATTTTTTTTAAACCTACAGATAAAATAGAAATGCCGACGAAGAAGAAAACTATAGTCCCCCAAAAAAAAAAATTATTCCGACTGTCAAATAAAATACCAGGTCGCCCGCAGATGAAATTTTTGCAAGAACTATAGGACAAATAGCCCATTTTTTGAAATTAAAAATGCCCAATGACTTTAAAAAAAAATTGCCATGATGGAGGACTGAAAGGAGATATTTTATTTCTGCAAAAATTGTACGAATCATACAAAAATGCAAAAAACCCTAGATACCTCAAATGGCTCCCGGTGTGGATATGTCCAAATCGGATGAATGGGCAGGCAATCTATAGGTTTTGAGGCCTTTTGAGCGCAATGGAGAGGTCAGATAGAGCCTGATCTGCACTAGAAAGCAACTTGGTCCCCGGGTAGAACCAACTAGCCTGCAAAGAAAACCCTCAAGCCTGCAAAAAATCTTTGTAGCCCAACTTTCTTGATACTGGGATGAACCTTCAATGGAATGGCTATGATAACATGTTGGAATAATGGATGTTGAATCATCCAATGAAGTTGCACACACTTCAAAGGACCTGCCAAGAAGAAATTCAACCACACAGAAAGTGTTGCAACTAAGGGCATGCAAATAGAGATTATCTTATTGATATACAGAATGATTTACAAAGAGTACATATGCCTGATTATATAGGCAAGTGCTAAACCTAGAATGCAAAGGATGTTGCCAAGTGTTCAAATCACACTTCATGTGACAGCAAGAAACCCTAACCAACTATGTAGGGAATGATAACAAGATGGAGATAAGCTCTAGAAAAGACAACTCATCTTCTAGAAGGGAATCTTATCTCGGCAACTTTATTAAATGATTACAAGTAACCTAGGACTAATATGATTAATTAATACCTAAGTTAACTTATGCTAGTGTAATAATTAATTAATTAATTACACTAACAAAATCTCCCTTGGGTATCATTGTATAGAGAAATAATTGTATTTGGCAATACAATCTCTACACCCTTAGCATTTTTTGTGTTGGCACGAGATTATTCTCCTATTTTGATGGGAAATCCATACCCATGTTTATGCCTCCAAACAATATTTTTTTGCACTTTTATTACTTATCTACAAACCTCCAACAAAATAATCTTATCAGAAGGATGTCTAGGGAGTTTATATGGCATTTTATGGAAACCTGCTACTCTGATGTAAGTAAAGGTTTTATACTAGGTATACCAATATCTAGTTTATTTTATCACTTCCATTGCCTCGTTGGAAATTATCCTAGTGAAATCTCCCTCCAACCCTCTAATCATTGAATAGATGAAATCATCATTAACAACACAAATTGCAAAAAATTGCCTCCAATTCCAGCTAAGGATAGCGTTGATATATTGTTACTTCTCCAAGACCAAAGGAACCAACTCTGGTAATTCATAAAAATGAAGCTTATGAAGATAACAAGTAGACCAAGTAAGATATCATATAGAACTTATGAGTTGTGAGGACATAGCTCAATTGCTCATGAATGGTATCACTTATAAGAAAATCCCAATCAATTTTCTTCTTGTTGATGGAATTGTTGATCTTAATGAACCTCACCATCCATGGGTAGAAGTACCTTGCATGTTGGTACCCAAACACCCAACTCAACAACATAATTAGGTCCTTGACATCTTCTTTAAACTCACTTCTATACTACACCTTTGCTAGTTTGGCAGCCACCTTTCTTGGTTTCTCTAATAGATTGTTATATATGTAGTTCAAGTTATTAGTTGGATGGTCATTAAAAGATTGAATATCTTCTTCATTTCCATGGCATCATACTCAAAGTGGGTGAGAATTTAGAAAATCTTCTCTATCATCTTTGGGGTTACATCTAACACAATTTCCCTATTTTCTCCCTTGACCTTCCAAGTTTTATGGTTGTAATGATGAGCACAAGTTAGCACTAACTCTAGGGACTGAAATGTAACTGGAAAAGAAACAACTTCCACTAACCCTAATTTTTCAAGATCCCTAGCCATTAGAGTCATAAACCCACTATCATCGATTCTCTACTTGAATTCCCTCATGTTGACATGGCCCAAGTCTATATCTCCAATGTCGGTTTAGGGACATAACATCTTCGAGGGTATATTATAACCTTTGTATTGGTTTTTTATATCTTTTGAATCCTTCGGTGGCATATCTCCTACAAGCACCAATTCCAAATATTAACATTTACATGTTTCGAGAAAATAAACCATACAAAACAAGCCATGTTAGGCAATATAAATCCTTCATTTTAAAATCATGACTTGTTGTAAATAATTTATACATTTTTTGAGGATCATGCTTTGGGCCTACCCTTTACCTTATACCACTTAAATTTGCACCTAAGAGTTTATTTTTTCACTTTACATGGTTCTTCGAGAATTGGGGATCGAAGATCCCTCATACCTTTTGCTTGCAATGTGAATCCCTTAGGTCATAGTTGTGTTTGATTGGGTATTGGATCAGGGATCCCTTATACTTTATACTTATAGTGTGAAATCCATTTGTTAAGACTTCATTCAATAAGGCATCGGGGATTGGGGGTCCCCTTTATTTCTTGCACCAAAAATGACATTTCTTTAAGCAATATCCCTAACTTGCAAAATTCGAAAGTTGTTTCGAGGTTTGAGGTTCAGGTTTTCCTTTTACCTCTTTCTTGAGATGTTATTAAGACTTAAGAGGTAAGCCTGATCTATGAAGGTATATTTTAGGGTTTGGGGTTCGAAGGTACCTTTTATGAATTGCTAAAACTTTAAGTATTGGTTAAATCATACCTCTACAACTCAACACCCGATTGACTTGAATTTTAGAAAAGTTTTGTTAAAGGCATGCTTACCAAACTTATTACTTGATTGAAAGGAAATTAATCTCATGGTTTTGGATATCAGAGATTGAGTTCTAATCTTACTTCCTACCTCAATAAGGAAGTGTACAAAGGGTACATCCAACACTCAAAGTTTGAAAGCGACTTTATGAAGATAATTTTTTTCTAAGTGTATATGTCGTCGGTGGTTAGAGATAGAGGATACCCTTTACCTCTTTCACCTATATAATAAAGGTGATAAACAATATCTCTGATCACCAAAACCCGAAATTCTTTGACCAAATTTTACTAAGTTATGGAGGAGGAATCAAGAGTCGGGGGTCAAGATTTCACCCCACATTATGCAAATGCTTTCATGTACTGGGTAATGGAAACTTGTGATGCCCGAAGCCCAAAATGTTCCAAGTTTCAAATGTTAAGGAAAAACAAAAGGAAACCTTGATAAGTCTAAGGCCCAACATCCTATGACGATCTCATAAACATATTTGAATGGCGTACCAAAAAAGAACATGATTGGCAATACAAAAATCCAAAAATGACAAGAACTAAAAAAGGGGAAAACTCACA
Source organism: Sequoiadendron giganteum (assembly GCA_007115665.2). Classification (NCBI taxonomy): domain Eukaryota; kingdom Viridiplantae; phylum Streptophyta; class Pinopsida; order Cupressales; family Cupressaceae; genus Sequoiadendron; species Sequoiadendron giganteum. The sequence goes on along the minus strand of CM021110.1, from coordinate 241,609,978 downwards.
CGACGAAACAAACAAAGGAATTTCCACAACTCGACTAAGGAAATAAAATAAAACAAAGACAAGAAAAAATGCACAACCTAGATAAAATCTCACGCATTTAAAAAAGGAAGTATTTGAAAATGATCGAAAGAAAGGCATGAATTTAAACTAACTCGTTACAAATGTGTGAAGCGATTAGGAGGGAAAACATGAACAAAAGGCACCACAAGAAAATAAAGAATATATTCCCACAAATACAACATGAGTAACCAATAAGTGAATGTGAAACCAAACTCACAGGTAGAGGACACAACCACACACCGATTCACCCTTCAACGCTCACAAACTCATAATTCCCGCACACACCAAGAAAACAATAACAAAGGCTCCAACATAGATCAACAAGGTGTGAAATATAGGGGAATAATATGAATTTATAGAGGTGAAAATGATAATGAAAGTAAAACAAGTTTTGAGAGCTCAGGTCCATGATAATTTACAAAATGAATAGTGAGAATGAGAAATAAAAACCCTTTTACCCAATGACCTCCCACCTTGCATTAAATTTTGAGTGTCAAAACAGTTAAATTTCCTGTCAATATGTAGAATTGAAAGAACATGACAAGATGTGCACACAAAATGATGCATTGTCATCAATAGTTGAGAGTAAGGAATGTGCCAAGAAGAAAATCCAACCCGCAAATCCTGAAAAAAAAGATAAAACAAAAAGAAACAAAGGCCAAAGGAAAGGGATCAGAGTTAGGCTCGACAAGGAAGGTATACCGTTCCTCATTAGTCTAAAATATTGAAGCCCAAAATCAAACAAAGGAATGGAAGGGAAACAAAGACATACAAAATGAAAAGAGGGGGTGTCCCCATTTTTCTAAGGGTAAAAAGGTGTGTGAGTACAAAGGAACAAAAAATAGCGATCGATGAACAAAATGCTTGAAAAACATTTCCATCCTCAAATATTTTCAAACAAGCTTAAACTAAAAGACACTACGAACCCAAGATTAAGCAAAAGAGTCCACAATGATCTAAAGACTTCAACCGGTTCACCAATCATAATATAATGTTGGAGTCTCATAGTGTGTGCATCATGATTAATTCCTTCAAAACATAATTAAGAGCAATAGAATGGACTGCAACCCAAGACAATTTATATGATCTTACCTATCTCCTAGCTATCTTTATTCATATGTATATTCCTTTTTTTATTCCATTTTGAAATCTAGCTGGTGTGACCTGGGCATAGCTCTGTTATCGACTAGGCATCCATAGCCTCAAAAAAGATACCTTAGATTCCCTCAAACATAGCTCTATTGCCATTTGGGCATCCATAGCCCCAATAAAGGTTATTTGAATCACCCACTTACAGTTTAATCATGATTTTTTATTTCTTTTCTCATTCTTCATTTTTTAATATTTTCTCTAGGCTATCACTAGATATTGGGTTGGGAATCATTGTGGTCGCTAGGAAGGACAACACCTTCATATTTTATTAAGTTTCAAGGTCAATACTATTCATCCTAAAACCACATCTAGATTTACTTAATGTGAAAGTGATAAGACCCAGGCAACTACCCTCATAGGTTTACTGACTTCAATATACCATATTGTTTTAAGACTTTTGAAGATTAATAAAAGAGATTAGTAAACTTTGAGTTTAAATAAGGAAAAGGTCTTAAAACATAAATACCACAAGTATATTGTTCATAGTTGATACTTGAGGCCAAAACATTAATGAAAATCCACCAACCCACAAGGAAAAATGGGAAAGGACCAACAAGAATAAGAGACCAAAAGCAAAAGATGACCCAGAAATGAAACGTAACAAAAAACAAAACAACAATTTCTACTCTAATAATGTACATGGAGGGATAAAACTTTTTCTTTGGATCCAAAATAGTGTTTGAGAAACTATCCATTAACCGGTAATGGGGTAATTTCTCTAGTCATGTAGTACTATTCCTGAAGGTATTTTCTCCTAAGATTTCAGCTATTTGGTATGGACCTATCTAAACCTTGTCAAAATTTGAATGGTTTACTTTCTTTTCTCCCTTGTCAAAATTTGAATGGTTTACTTTCTTTTCTCTAGGAGTGCCAATATTTTGGGTTTTTATCTAATAACTTCTTGATGATGTTAATTAAGTTTTTATTCATAGAATTAGCCACTCCATTGCCTTGGGGGTAATAGTTTAATGAGTACTTTAAAACCACTTTATGCTTGAATGCCCATTGTATAAATTGAACTAAAGAAAAATAAGGTTCATTATCACATACTTGAGCAAAGGGCATCCCAAAATTAGTCATTACGTGGCCTTCTAAGAAATTGATCACATCAACAGTAGTGCTTCGTATACAAGCAATTGCTTCAAACCACCTTCTGTAATATTTCGTTGCTACTAAAATGAACCTATGTCCTATAGATGAATGAGGGTATATCATTCCAATAGAATCCAAGCCCCATTGGGCGAAAGGACGTACCTCATGTACAGGCTGCAATGGCATGGGAGTATTTCTCTCTTTGTTGGTTGTTGTCTAGCATATGTGACAAATCCTTACATGTTCGTAAGTGTCTTTGAATAGAGTTGGCCAATAATATCCTACCCAAATCTAATGGGAAGTTGCTTTAATTGATTTGTGGCCAGTGTCAAACTTATCATGAAATTGTATTAAGACTGAACCAACATCTTCTTTCTCCAATCATCTCAAGTAGACACCTTCATAGAATATTCTATATAAGATGCCTACATTTATCATGTATTTTTGGTTTTTAATTCTCAATGCTCATCTTTGAGCTTCCTTCATGTTTTCAGGGAACTTATTTTGCAACAGATATTGGACAATATCCTTATATTAGTCATTGGACGTGATATCTTGTTGGGTGTATTGCTAACATGTTAGTTGTTGATCTGCCCTGACTAGTGCTTTTGACATCCCTTGGCTCTCACGAGTTTCATAGGTTGGATATACATGTCATACTCCTATAGGATTACCATCCATTTTCCACGTTGTTCACCAAGTTCATTTTGCATTAACATAGATTTGATCACAACATCAGGAACTATTATTATCACCTTCCTCCTCAAGACACTGTCTAAATTTATTGACAACCTTGAATAGAGAAAATGATTGCTTATCCAAGTTAGAATACCTGACCTCTTCATTTTTAAATGGATTGTTGATAAAGGTGATTGGCCTTTCATCTCCTTCTTCCCCCTTTTGAGTGAGGACGCCTGCACATGAATGTTTTGAAGCAAAAGTGTAGATGTGGAATGCTCTAGAATAATTTAGACTAGCTAGTACAGACACATTAGTAATGACCTCTTTGATCTCTTGGAATTCCTTTTTGGCTTCCGTAGTCCATTTGATCTCGGCCTCCTTTTTTAGCATGTCATTTAATGGATGGCCAATCTCTACAAACCCACTAATAAATTTCCTAACAATTTTTTTTTGAAGAAGGATTTTAGTTATTTATTATTGTTAACTGATGATAATTTCAGTATAGACTCAATCATGTCTGGATCCATGGAAATAACCTTTTCTAAAATAATGTGCCCTAAGAGCTTTCCCTCGGTAACTCCAAAAAATGTATTTCTTAGGATTTAAAGAAATACCTAATTCTTTGTATCTCTGGAGTATTTTGTGCAAGTTGTTCACATGGTCTGCTCTATCCTTTGAGAACACAGTCAAATCATCCATGTATATGATTATACACTTTCCAATTATCCCCCTAAATTTTATTTTCGTTTCTCTTTGGAAAGTGGCTCCAACATTGATGAGCCTGAATGGAATTCTTTGGTAGGCAAAGGTTCCCCATTTGGTGGTGAAAGCAGTATTTAGCCTATCTTCTTCATGCACCATCACTTGGTTGTACATTGAGTATCCATCCAAAAATGAAATCATTTGTTATTTGTTAACTATTTATAAAGCCTCATCTAATTAAGGTAATGGATAGTTTCCTTTCTCAGAATCTTGGTTCAAAATTTGGAAACCCACACACAACCAAATTTCTCCATTCTTCTTTCATACAGGCACTAACTTTGTAACCCATGTTGAATGTTCTACTGGGTAGATATTTCTAGCAATTAGTAGCTTTTGGACTTCCTTTTGAATTACTATCTCTAACAGAGCATTGATCAAATGATGCCTTTGTCTAAAAGGCTTGGTTTCCTTGTTTAAAGGAATAGTGTGAGTAATTATAGAGGTGTCATATGTCTTTAACTCTTTATAGCTCCAATAAATCATCTCTCTATAATCATTCAAGGCTTAGATTATACCATCCCTTTCCTTTGAAGTATATACCTACCCAATAGAGACTTCTTTCTTATCTAACTCATTTCTTAGGTTATGGAGATCACACTTGCCTCTGTTTGAATCCGAAGCTGCCCTTTTAGAATTTGATGTATTATCAGGATCAAATATCCTTTCCAAGCCCACCATCTCCTTATGGATAGTATTAGTCTTTAAATTTTATACCATCTTTAGCTTCTTCAAATGGGTCCCTATCATCTTCATCAATGATCTTGGTGGCAAAAATCCCAAATTTAGTAATAAATTCAAGGATGTGTTGTTCGTCTTCAAACACCTGGAAGTTGGTAATATTATTTGGAATGGGTGGTATAGGAACCATATCTATAGATAATCATTTTAACCAGGAACCGGTCATAGGCTCTAGGGAACCAGCTAAGGCTGCAAGAGCATCTGCAATATAATTCTTTCTTTTGGGGATGGACTTTATGTTAAATGCCTCAAAGTCCTCAATTAGATCCCACACTCTATTTCTATAAGCATATAATATTTTATCATGGAAAGAATATTAACTTCTTACTTGCCTCACTACTAGTTGAGAATCTCCTTCTACAAATAGATGATTTTCCTTCTTTTGGTGAGCAAGAAATAATCCTTTGATTAGTGCTTCATACTCAGTAGCATTATTGGTGCAGGTAAATTGTAATCGGAAAGTGCCTAGAAATGAATCTCCTTGTGGATTCACCAACTTGAATCCAACACCATTTCCTTGTTTACACTTAGATTCGTCAAATATAAGCTTCCACGTGGTCTTATTTTCAAGGACTTGTACTATTGGTCCTTCCTTTTTTACCAGGGTTTCATTCAGGTAGGAAGTGCCAAGATCTAATGTTGCTTATTTCTTAATTCCAGTTGAATTTTCTTCTGTAAACAAGCTTTCCTATTTGACAAGTACCTCTGAAAAAAATATAGTGGCTTCCTCATCAATATTTTTCTCATCTCTTAAAGATAGGTAATTTAGTGAGTTTGAACTCTCATCTGATATTGTAATTGCTTTTGAATCAGTACCTTCTAATCTGGGATGGTATATCATTTTTAATCTTGCCAATCCATCTTGGCAAGCTAGGAAAAAAAAATTCAGAATGGTCCATCTAATGAATGTGATACCAACCTAGTAACAAGATGAAAGAATTATTTGCATATTCTCCAAGATTAGTCATTTTATCACACATTTTCTCTAAGAATTCTTGATAAACATGGTCAAAATTTTGGAATTCCTACATCCCTTTGATGACACTATCTACATCTACTTATTCATTTGTTGCTAGAGACATCATCATGATATCATTCATTCTATACACACCTGATTCTAACTTGGTGAATGCAACTTTGTTTGGATCATTGTATTTATTTATTGCATGTTTCACAACTTAGGTTTAACATCAATATTAATATGGTTATTCAATCCTTTCCATGGCATCCAGAGTTGTGTAAATTTTATGGAGGACTAGCCTCTCAAGTTCTCAGTCCATTCTCTACTAAGCAACATTCTATACATTTTGGGAATATCTACTACGTGTATTTCAATATACTCCTAGACTCTAGGGTCATAGGCTAGTTGTACGTGGATGTTCTTTAATTCTCTAATAACTTTTACTTTAGTTTTGTCTAATTGAACCACAATACTATTAGTTGGTTTAGTTGTTACCCCTAGCTTTTGATATATATGGAGTAGGGTATCATATTGCATGATGCTCCAAAATCTACTAAACAGTTGTGTACATTTTTCCCAATCATACATACTATTAATAGAAATGAAGGGATTGGTCTTACCTTTAAAAATTGTGGCCATGGTATCTAACAAGCTCAAGGCTTGACCTTTATCCATCCTAGGAGGGTTGATGGAAGCACCCTTGGGATTTTCCAATGATTTGAATAGTGCTTCCTTATGAGTAGGAAAGTGTTGTAATATATCAAAAATAGAAATTTTAGCTTTGATATTCTTTAAATCATCTACAACACTATACTTCTCCTTGTTTGGGCTGGGAAATTTATGAGTCTAGAAGCCACTAGATTTGTAACTGCCTCTGAATGGTGCCTTAGGAGTGGGAGGACTATTATCCATATAAGGATCCAAAGGAGTTTGGATTGATCTAGGTGGAATCACATCATTCAAGGGCTCTTTCTTTCTCCTTAAATTATTTTCTGGCTTGTTTTCATTCTCAAAAAGGAAGGTAAATTCCTCCTCTTCAAAATATTGACCCACATTTTCCTTATTAAATAATGGATAAGATTCTACCATCATAGAATTCATATTGCTTTTTGAGGTTTGGGTGTTCTCTTGCATCAAATTGGATACTCTTTGCATTTCTAGGCAGTTACCCTCACTATGATCAAAATCCTCATGAAATCTACAACTATTTGTATCTGTGGAGTTAGCCACATTAGCACTTTCTAAGGGACTAGGTACTCCCCATTATTAGGCCTTGTATTCTTTGGTCTATTTTGTTATTGTGGATTGAAATTTATACATTGAAAGCCTTAATTATTTTGGTTCTAACCTTGGTTATAGCTATTTCTCGTGTGAGGTGGGTTAACTCTTAAATAGGTAAGTTCATTGGTGACTTGAGACATCATCTTTTTCATTGCTTTGAACTCATAAGCTATTTGATCATTTTATCCTCGATCTAGATTCATTTTCGATTTCTTAAAGAAAGGTTTTATTGGTTGTCTTATTTTGTTAGTAATATTGGCCTCTTACCCATAACCCAGGTATGTAAGTGTAGGCATGTTATGGGTCTATTGGACTGTGGATGGATAAGACAAATAGTTATGTGGTGTACTCACAACTCTTAGAATAGGATTCATCAAGGGAATGTGGTTACTAAAGGCATTACTCATTGCAAGGATCTGATTGGTCATCCATGGGGGACCAAGAGATGATAAAGATCCAAAAATATTGTCTTCTTGTGGATCCATTTGTTGAGAAATAGTAATAGATTCATTATAAATCTTGTCCAAGGTATCCCTATCATCTTTCAACAACCTTCTCAAGAATAGAATAGTGAAGGTATCGATGGATCCAAGGTATGTTTGCATAACTGGAAATTTTGATATGTTGTATGGATCTTCCAACTTCTTATATGTTTTGGGGAACCTTGTGTCGTAAATATTGATTGGTTCATTTGGATCCTTTATACAAGATACAAATTAGTGGTACAAAATTATATAGTTTGTATATACTTTGAATTGGTTGAGGAACTTGTCCTCTAGGTCTTTTCATGTATGGATTTCTCCTCTAGGTAGATTCAGGTACTAGTTATAAGAAAATTCCCCTAATGAATATGGGAAAAATCTACAAATTACATCCTGATGGTCAACTTGCACTCTATTGAATATTTCCTTAAAGGTTTTTATATGGTCATCAATTGTTTGAGATTCTCCATATACAAACTTAGGGAAAAAATTTTCTAGATTTTTGGGTAGCTTATGTAGAGCTCCTGCTATATTTAGAGGGGAAATTTTATCCACTATAGAATATTCCATTTGCAATGGCAAAGGTACAATAATTGTTATGTTATGGGGTGTTACCAAAGTTACAGGTAAGGATGGTAAGCCCAAGTTCAATGGTGAAGCTACATATCTAGAAGTTCCACGTTTGGATTTACCCTTGTCACTCTTGGTTTTCCTATGTTAGGTTAATTCAGTCAGATCTTCTCTGTTAGGAGAGGATATAAGAATTTTACAATATCGGTCCGAAGAAAATGATATAATATTTTCTAGTTTTTCTAATGTTCAAGCCCTCCTAGCGCAAATTATGTTGAGGGTGGTTATAATCACTTACAATGTGCTAGGAAATAAGGGCTTATTTCCCCTCTTGAAAAGTAGTAAGACTAATCCAAGGTTCTAGCGTAACTAGTTCTTAGTCATGTTGGGACAACACAAGATCATTGTCAACATGTTTCACAAGGGTTCTAGTGTTCAAAGCTAACTAGAAAATAACATGCAATCATAAATGATAATTATAACAATTTATAACAAATTTCATTTCAAATGTACAACAAATTTGTATTCATTCAATGCTCTTTAAGTATTTCAAACTGAGTTTCATAGAAAGATCAAAAGATATAGGGTAACAAGGTGTAATACAAATAAATTTAATCTAAATAGACAATGATAACAAACATTCCATTAATCATTTTTGTACGTTGAAGCAATATCTCCAAACCACTATTACAACAAATAATATTTTGTACATTCACCAATAACAATAATGTAATCTTCAAAGGAAAAAAATACCACATAAGATTTTTAGATTTCATGCAATCAGAACATCATTAAGCACACACAGATCTAAGATGAAATCTTTCTTAATTTCACAATTATCACTGAGATCTCACTATTTTGACAATTTAGATTGAAACAAAATATCCATAGCTTCACCATGACACAGGCATTATCCTTCGAATAAGACAATAATTCTACTTTGCACAAAGTAAGTAAGCAAAAATCCACGCTAATATTATATTATTTGATTGCAAAAGTTACATTACATCAGATGCATTGAAATGATTCATAATAAATATATATATATATATAGAAAATAGGTTCCTAAAATTGTGGACATAAATAGAAAGCTAACTGGAACTACCTCCAATGCTTGAGTCTTTTTTGAAAACTAACTAAAATTAAAAAATAAAAGCATAATTGGGTGCCCCAGTTGGAGTTCAATTCAACTTGCTAAAATTTATGAAAAACAAAAGCAACTAAAAATGAAACTAAAATCTAACTAAGAGCCAACTAGTAGTCCTCAAAATTCTCATGTCTCTCTCATCCTTTCATCTAGGCATAGATTCTCATGTCATCATTTATTACAACTTTCCAATGCCAAATTTTATCTCTTTAGTTTGGATGTGGATCTAGAACTGAATGTCCTTTCTCGAAACATTGATTGTTCAACAAAAACATCTGGAAACATAAACAATAGTAAAATTATCATGTCCTTAGCTATTTCAGGAGGGTGTTTATGAATGTAGATACTAATTCATTCATCCTTTCCCTCGATGGCCCTCCATGAAACTGTATTTTAACCTTTTGGTCAAAAAAATTTTTCTCCATTTACTATTGTATTTTTCTGAACATTTCCAACTCTTGCAATGATTCAAGTTTGATCTTTTATTGACCATTTTATCAATACCTTCTTGCATTAATCACCCTTATATCCAACCTTGTAATTCTTCAACCAATTTTTTGTGCTCTCTGACCAACATAGGATTATCCTAGAATGTGCATCCCAAGTCTTCTACTGCCTACCAAATATTAGTCGTTGCTTGTTCAGCCTAACTTTTGTCATTGTTTAATTTGTTCTTGTACTTATTCAAAACTTGGATGCATAAATCTATAGCTCTAACCCAAACTAGAAGCAAGTCTCACTCTTCTTCTTTTATTACTATAGTCTTCAATATTTCTCCATCTTAGTTTCATTTATTTGGTGAAGGATTGGGATATATTCCTCCCAAACAAATAACTCATCACCAATGTTCAACTCAATTTGTTGAGAATTATTGTCCTCATCACTTATGGAGTGATAGGACTTTATTAACTCTTTCAAAACTTGATTTTCCAATTCCAAAAAATCTCTTTCCATTATTGAGCAATAGGAATCCATCCATCTAGGTAAAAATGTTTGACCTCACTCTTCAACACAACCTACAATGGAGACTTAGGATCTTGAGCATCAATGGGTCAAATGAGACTATTTATGCATGCAGTAAGTTGTGTAACTTGGGTTTTCAATTCTTCCTTCATATTCTCATCTTTCTGCATTCTCTTCATAATTGAAAAGATAGAAATTTGAATGGACTAGTGTTCTCCTTCCCTAGTTTGCACACCCAGATCCACTTGCTTGATCTGGTAATCATCAATACTCATTTTTTATTCTAGTTTATTTACCAATGAGATAGCTATTTCCATTATCTGGTTGCCTTGTTCATCAATGGAATGTATAGATATCCTTTGCGCTCTTTTCCTTCTTCTCCCCAAGGATTGGAAATATTTTGATAAAACACTTAAACTTTGCTCAGGAGTCTCTACATAAGTTCACTGCCTCTTTTGAATTGTTTGATTTAACTAAGGTATGGATAAATAAATTTCTCTCAGAGGGGAAGAGATGACTTCAGCATCACAGGATTGCTCAATATTATCTTTAGGTCCCTTCTAACTAGACTCTTGGGCAACCCTTTTCTTCTTTATGAGCTCTTTCTTGATGTAACTCTTATTTTGTATGAGGCAACTCCTCTACAAATTTCTTCTCTTGATCAATATTATGCTCTCCAAGGACATTCTCCTGAGAAATATGCTCCTTAGCATGAAATTCTTCTTTATTTACTTCTTTTGCAAACCCTTCTTCAACATGTACCTCCACATAAACATTTTTCAGTGAACACCTCCTCCATTTCTCTTTGCATTTCCTCTTCTCTTGGAGGCTCCTTCTTTGTCTCTCATTCCTAGAGTGTTATTTCAATAGGAATTTCCTCTTCAAGAGGTAGTTCATGTTTTGGAGGAGTAGATGGCAGTGACTGAGATGGTGGAGTAGGCACTTTATCCTTGGGTGATGGAGAAGGATATGCCAAGTGTGGCTCATGAGAGGGAGTTGAGGAGTATGTTTCTTGTGCTTCTCATTGAGCTACCCTCTTTCTCATGCCTTCCTTGGTTATTTTCTTTCAAACCAATCCACTTTCATCCTTAGTTTCTTCCTTGTTCTCACCTCAGGCAATGTCAATGGGTCTTCTTTCTTCTTTTTTTCCTTCTCACTTCTTTAGCAGGTTCTCCTTTTTCCTTCTTCTTATATGGGGCAACACTTGAAGATGGTTTCTCTTTAGTAGCATGTGACTACTCTTCCTTGGTGGGTACTTCTATTATACCCTCTCCTTTCTTCTTCTTCTCAACTAATTTTGCAAGCTCTAGCAATTTTTCCATAGGGAAAGGTCTTTTAAACCACTAGAGAGAGTGGTCCACCACACATTGTGTTATAATATTAATTCCATCACCTTATTGAATTGAATAGTTCACATTGAAGATTGGTTGATCAGAAATTCTTTGATCTAAATAAGCAAGATCAAGAACCTTTCCATATTCCTTTTGTTCTTTAGGAACCTGGGCCTTTGTACAATACCTCATCAAAAGGACTATCAACCAAAAATAATCCTTCATTCTAGCTTCAAATTCCTCCTCACAATTGGCCCAATGATCTTCAATTTTGGGCTCATGAATGAAATACACACCCATCACTTTGCTAATATTACCAATGGGATCAAATCTCCCTCGAGCATCATTGCATAGAGAAAAATTATATCAAGCCATCTCAGTCTTTGTACCCTTAGCATTTTTTGTGTTGGCACAGGAATATTCTCCTATTTTTATGGGAAAGCCATGCCCATGTTTATGCTTCCCAAAAATGAGTTGTTGAACTTTTATATGGCATTTAATGGAAACCTGCTACTCTCATGTAAGTAAAGATTTTATACTAGACATACTAGTATCTAATTTCTTTTATCACTTTCATTGCTTCATTGGAGATTCTCCTAGATAAATCTCCCTCCAACCCTCTAATCATTGAATGGATGAAATTATCATTAACAACACATAAATTGTTAAAAATTGCCTCCAATTCTAACTGACGATAGTGTTGATATTATTACTTCTCCAATCTCAAAGGAACCAACTCTGGTAAGTCTTGAAAATGAATCTTGTGAAGACAACAAGTAGACCAAGTAAGATTTCATATATAACACTTGAGTTGTGAGGACATTTCTAGACTACTCGTAAATGATATCACTTATAAGAAAATCCCAATTAATATTCTTCTTGTTGATGGAATTGATGATCTTAATGACCCTCACCATCCATGGGAATAAGTCCCTTTGTTGGTAACCAAATACTTATCTCGACAACGTAATTAGGTCCTTGACATCTTCTTTAAACTCACTTCTATGCTACACCTTTGCTAGTTTTGCAACCACCTTTCTTGGTTTTTCTAACAAATTGTTATTTATGTAGTTCAATTTATCAGTCGAATGGTCATAAAAATAATTGACTACCTTCTTCATGTCCACTGCCTCATACTCAAAGTGGGAAAGAATTTTGAAAATATTCTCTATCATCTTTGGGGTTACATCTCACATAATTTCCCCATTATCTCCCTTGACCTTTTGAGTTTTATGGTTGTAATGATGAGCGCAAGTTAGCAATAACTCTAGGGACTAAACTATAGCTAGAAAAGCAACAACTTCCACTTACCCTAATTGTGTAAGATCCCTATTCATTGGATTCATAGTCCCACTACCACAGATTCCCTGCTTGAATTTCCCCATGTTGACATGGCCCAAGTTTGTATCTCCAATTTCAGTGTAGGGAGAGAACATATTTGATGGTGGATGATAACCTTTTTATTGGTATTTCATCTCTTTTGAATCCTTTGGTGGCATATATCCTACAAGAACCAATGTTATATATTAATATTTACATGTTTCGAGAAAAGAGACCCTACAAAACAAGTCATGTTAAGAAATATAAATCCTTCATTTCAAAGTCATGACTTGTTATAAAGAAGCTATACAAAGTTTTGGGTATCAAACTTCAAGCATACCCTTTACCTTATACCACTTATATCTGCACCTAAAAGTTTATTTTTTCACTTTACATGGTTCTTTGGGCATCAAGGATCAGAGATCCCTCATACCTTTTGCTTGCAATGTGAATCCCCTAGGCCATAAGTGTGTTTGATTGAGTATCAAGGATTGAGGATCCCTTATACTTTCTACTTATAGTGTGAACTCCCTTTGCTAAGAATTCATTCAATCAGGCATTGGGGATCAAGGGTCCCCTTTATTTCTTGCACCAACAATGATATTTCCTTAAGTAGTATCCTCGACTCATGAAATTTGAAAGGTGTTTTAGGGTTTGAGGTTTTGGTCTTCCTTTTACCTCTTTCTTGAGATGTTATTAGACGTAAGAGGTAAGCCTGATATGCAAAGTCTGAGGTATATTTTGGGGTTCAAGGTTCAAAGGTACCTTTTACGAACTACTAAGACTTTAAGTATTGGTTAAAATACCTTTGAAACCTGACACCTAATTGACTTGAATTTTTAGAAATGGTTTGTTAAAGGTATTCTTAACGAACTTATTACTTGGCTTAAAGGCAATTAATCTCATTATTTTAGACATTGGATATTGTGGTTTAATCTTACTTCCTACCTCACTAAGGAAGTGTGCAAAGGGTACATCGGACACCCGAAGTTCGAAAACAACTTTATGAAGATAAGTTTTTGCTAAGTGTATATGTTGTCAGGGGTTGAAGATCTGAGATACCCTTTACCTCTTTCACCTATATAAGAAGGGTGATAAATGGTATCTTTGATTACTAAATCTCGAAAGTCTTTGACTGAATTTTACTAAGCCATGGACGAGGAATCGAGAGTCATGGGTCAGGTTTTCACCCTACATTATGCAAATGCTTTTGTGTACTAGGTAAGGGGAACTTGCGATGCTTGAAGCTCAACATGTTCCAAGTTTCAAATGCTAAGGAAAAATGAAAGGGAACCTTGATAAGCTCAAGGCCTGACATCTGACGATGACATCATAAAAATCTTTGAATGGTGCATTAGAAAAGCACACAATTTAGCATGGAAACAAAGACAAAAATAGCAAGAACAATAAAAGGGGGAAAAATCACACGGTGAAACAAATAGAGGAATGCCCACAACCAAACCGAGGAAACAAAACAAAATAAAGACAAGAAAAAATGCATGATCCAAATAAAATCTCACGAATTTGAACAAGTAAGTATTTGAGAATGATCAAAAGAAAGTTATGAATTTAATCTAACCCATTACAAATGTGTGAAGAGATTGAGAGGGAAAACACAAACAAAAGGCACCACAAGCAAATAAAGAACAAACATCCACAAATGCAACATGAGCAACCAATGATCAAACGCTCAACAAAACTTGTAGTTAGAGGATACAAATACACATTGTTTCACACTTGAACACTCAAAAACCCATAAATCTCACACACACTAGGAAAACAATAATAAAGGTTCCAACACAAACTGATAAGGTGCAAAATATAGGGGAGCAATATGAATTTACAGAGGTGAAAATGCCAATGAGAGTAAAACTAGGTTTTCAAAGCTCATGTGCATGAGAATTTGCAAAATGAATAATGAAAATGAGCAATAAAAACCCTTTTAAGAATCACCCCAACGACCTCCCACCTTGCATTAAATGCATTAAATTTTGAGTGCCAAAGCAATTAAATTTCTTGTCATCACACAAAATTGAAAGGACATGACAAGATGTGCATGCAAAATGAGGCATCACCATCCACAATCAAGGGTAAGGTATGTGCCAAGGAGAAGCAACAAAGGTTGAAGGAAAAGGATCAAGGTTAGGCTCAATAAGGAAGGTATACCCTTCCTCATAAGTTTGAAATCCTGAAGCTTGAAAGAAAATAAAGGAAAGAAGAAAACAAAGGAAGAAAAAGGAAAGAATGAAATGAAATAAAGACACAAAATAAAAAGAGGGAGGTCCCCATTTTTCCAAGGAAAAAAAGGGGCATGAGTGTCAAGGAACAACATGCTGATTTGTTTATAGAAGATGTCCCATATCCTTTAATATTCTTAGTGAAATCCCTTGAGTAGTTCCTGCATGCCTTGAAAATTTCCTCAAATGGTGTTTGAGAAATATCTCATGCCCCAATGAGGTTAAGTGCATCCATGAAATCCTCATTAATCCTCCACAAGAATATCAATTTTAAAGACTCGTTAGAGAGTGTTCTGATGGGATTTTTTAAGGGAAAACTAAAACCTTTCTATATAGTCTTCCAAAAATTCATCTTCCTTTTGTGACATCCTAAATGTCATCCCTCTTTCTATCTATGCCTCTATAATAATCCTAGTAATTTTCCAGGAACTTTGTCTTCATGGAATTCTAATCTGGACCAAAATTTCTTCCTAAACCCATAAACCATCTTAGAGAAACATCCTTCAATATTGTTGGAAACAGTTTGATCCTATGTGCATCTATAGTATAATCATAACTTCTACATAACACATCAAACTCAAAAAGGAAGGTATTTGGATCCTCCATGACCAACTCACAAAAGATAGGTAATGTTGAAGGCGACATGTTCTTCAGGGCACTTTCTCTTTCTTGGTTGGCAATGGAGAACTCAAAAGTCACATGCTCTCATGGGTCTTCCATTACACCATCACTCATGGTGATGATTTGTGTGTGAGAAGTCTCCTTTGTTTCTGATGTGGATATTGGTCTTAGGGATGATTGTTCTTCAAGAATACCCTCGCTCTGTTCACTTTGATCACCAATATCCTCTAAAGCTTCATGTGTTGAGGGGGAAATCTTCCTAGAGTGTCTTGCCACCTCCGCATATAATAGTAGTAACTCTTTGGATCATATGCTCTTGTGTATTGTTAGTAAAACATTTTTGTGTTGATGGATTAAAACCTAATTATCCTAATAATTAAATCAAAACATTTAAACTATAAAAGCTTGAAATTACACAAGAGATTCTTGAATTTAGCACTGTCCCTAGCAAAGACACCAAAAATGTAAGGCCTTTCTAATGCTCGATCAACTTGGTGTTAGACAAACAATTCAGAGAAGAAGTTCCTAGTTGAATAGTTCATTAAACCCTCGCTAAGACTTCATTTATGTATTAACTAGAGGTTTATAAGCTTTTGGTGATGTTGGCATTGTATGTGTATTCATAGATTGTACACAACCTATGTCAATGAGTATAGGTGGTTTACACATATACAAGAAAATATTAAAGGTTGGAAAATTAAATAAAGTATTAACTTGCAAAACAAGGGAAATAACTTAATCTACTACGAATGATATGGGTACCTTTAGTTTAACATTGTAACTATTAACTGCTAAACTTGAATTCTACAATCTATTAACACTACTAACTCTTACTTCTAACTACTTGACCTCTCTATAGAAAAACTCAAGGAAATATCACATAGCATAATTCTTAATACAAGATATGATTCATGAACATGTAACTAAGAATCTACTTGAAATGAATGCAACAATATAATCCTCTAATCTAATAACATAAATTAAGGTGGGTGTGTTGAGAAAAAGTGCCTCAAACTTACTAGCGTTTGGGCTTTAGCTTCATTGGGTTGACAATCACATGTTAGTGATACGAATAGATAAGTCTCCTCAATAAGCACTTGGGTTATCATTAAGTACCTTTGGAGTTTGCATTGGGAGTGAAGCTTCATTGACGAGACAAGTAATGGTCAGTGGGACTAAATGAGTAGTCTCTTCGATATACCAATGAGCTGCAAGAAGTGTTTCATCAGAGTGACAAGTTGATGTCAGAGGGAGTCACTTGGTTGTCCCTTTGACATCTCGATGGAAGGTGTTGGCGATAGAGCGAGGGTTACCCCACCACCCCACGATGATGTTTAAAATGGTTGGTAGGTATGTGGTCCATCCCGCCACCCCGTGATGGTCTAGGAGATGGCTTACAGTAGTGAAAGATATCTTGTTGTCCCATGACAGTCCATAAGGAGGCTTGCAGTGGTGTGGTATAGATCCTGTTGTCTCACAATGATTAGATGAGAGAGTCTGCAATATGGCGATTGAATGCGGTATGGCGGTAACTCGCAACCCCACGATGGTCAATGGAGGTGACTGCGATGAAGCAGTAGATGTATTGGAGTAACAATGAGAATTCAGAGAGATGATATTTCAAGTCTCTTCAATATTCCAATAGAAATTTCGATGGAGGTAGAAGGTAATGGTGATTATATTGTTTGTGATCATTCATCTGTTGTGGAAGTTGGAGCGATGATTTCTTGGAATGCCTGAGATGTATGAATGAATAACTTAGTGCATTGTAATGCGAAGAGTTGATCAGAGTGAGTATAATTGAAATTTATCAATTCACTATGTGAATTAACACCTAAAAGAGAATAGCTCTGAATTTGTATGTAACATTCATTTTATTGTAATACAAGAGATCTCTGCTTTGGTATGTGGGTTTTTTCTCGTGAGGGTTTTCCCATGTAAATCTGGTATTCGTTCTTTATTGTCTATTCTTATTTCTCATATGTGCATCTTAAATGAACTGTAATTGTAAAGTTTTAAATGCTTTATTTGCTTCTCTCTCTTGAAATTTAACATTAGGAAGGCATTTTCTGCACTCTGCTTTCCTTTCAGTTGGTATCAGAGATTGGCCAGCTTTATTGTCCTTGTGGGTAAGACAGGTTTTTTGTGTTGATCTTATTCATTGGGAGTTTTGTAGAGAAATTTTGTTGTAATCTTATTGTAGATTTAACATGGAAAGCACATCCAAAATAAGAGAAATTGAGAAATTCAATGATAGTAATTTTGATTTGTGGAAACTTGAAATGGAAGATTTTTCATGGATCAAGAGTTATGGGATGTAGTTTCCTCTAACAAACAATCAACAAACTCACAAAGTGACTAGCATGCAAAGGACTGGAAAGCCAAGGGTTTGATCAAACTGTGCTTGGACAATTCAATTCTCTTGAACGTCCATGAAGAGAAGACAATGAAACTTTTGTGGAAGAAGCTTGGTGACATTTATCCGAGGAAATCTCTGGTGAATAATTTATTCCTGAGAAATAAGTTATACTCTTTGAATATGGAGGAAAGAGTGTTTGTTGCAAATCATTTGAATATGTTTAACATTATCATTGCTTGGTTGGGGTTTTTTGGTTTGAAGATAGATTACAAGAATCATTGTATGCTCTTGTTGTGTTTGTTGCTTAACACATGGGATCAACTAGTAATGGCTATTGGGAGTACAACAACCACTTTCAAGATGGAAGATGTGGTTGCTTCACTGCTATCAGAGGAAATATTCTGAGATGGCCAAGGAGTCCCTTGTTGTTCGAGGTAGATCAAAGGAGAAAGATATGAAGTATAAATCCAAGTTAGAGGGGAGATCAAAGTCTCCTAGTAAAATTTCCAAGGTGAAATGCTAGAATTATAGGTAGTCTACACACATTCAAAAATATTGTAAAGAGGAGAATAAGAAGAAAAAGAAAACCAGTTCTTCAGAAAATGATTCTTCTCAGAGTGATGCAAATGCCTTCATAGCAGCCTTGGCGACTCAGGCATTAGATGATGTTTGGTTGATTGAATCAGGTGTGTCCTTTCACATGACCTCTCATAGAGTTTGGTTCTCTAAGTACAAAAAGTATGCTAGTGGAAGGGTGTATCTGGGTGATGATTATCACTTGGAGATTGTTGGTCATGCAAGAGTCAAAATTTAGTTTCCTGATGGAAGAGTAAAGGGAATCGATGATGTGATGCATATACTAGGTATGGCTCGAAATTTACTTTCTGTAAGTAAACATAATTATGCTAGTGTGCAAGTCTCTTTCTTGAATGGTGTTTGTAGAATGACTAGAGGCTCTATGATGCTAGCTAAGGGTGCATGAATTGGCACTCTGTATAAGCTAGATGCATGTGCAGTATAGTATAATAGTGCTTATGCAAATTCAAGTACATCTGATGATGTAGAGAAAGGAGATGTTATTCCTAAGGGTGCAAAATATTTGGAGATGAAGCTCCCAGTAGAGAAAATAATGTTATGGCATCAAAGGTTTGACAACATTGGTGAAAAAGGCTTAAAAGCCTTGAAAAATAAAACCTTGGTTGAAGGGCTTGATGATTGTAATCTTGAGTTCGATTTTTGTGAACATTGTATATATGGAAAGCAACAATGTGTTTCATTTTATTCTAGTCCTCATAAATCTTTTGGAATTTTGGATTGTATTCATGTTGATGTGTTTGGTCCAATTAATGTTACTTCATTATCAAAATCTATGTATTTTTTCTCATTCATAGATGATTTTTTGAGAAGGACATTTGTTTATTTTCTTAGAAGTAAAACTAAATTTTTCATCGATTTAAGGAATTTAAAACCTTGGTTGAAAATCAGAATGGTAGGAAAATAAAATGTTTGAGGACAAATAATAGTGGTGAGTTTTGTTTAGTGGATTTCAATAAGTTTTAAAAGGACCATGGAATTAAAATATAAACTCCTTACAGTTTACAAAAAATTGGAGTTGCAAAAAGGATGAATAGAATTTTGATGGAAAGGGCAAGAAGTATGTTAAGTAGTGCTAGTCTGGAACAAAAGTTTTGGGTTGAGGCTGTCACTACAATATGTTATTTGATTAACAGATCTCCCACTTTGGCACTCATGTACAAGACACCTATGGAAGTGTGGTCTAGTAAGAAGCCCTCGTTGTGACACGTTAGAGTCTTTGGCTATGAGGTGTATGCTTATGTGCCCAGTGAAAAAAGATCTAAAATGGAGAACAAGGTTGTAAAGTGTATCTTCATCGTTTATAGAATTGGTGTGAAAGGGTACAAGATTTGGAACCCAGTTATAGAGAAGGTGTTGTAAAATAGGAGTGTGATCATCTGTGAGTTGAAACCTTCTATAGTTGATCTATAGCCAGAGATGAAAGAATAAAAGGAGATAGTTGAAATTTCTCTTACTCCAAATAAGGATAAACTACGTACTCCTGGTGGACCCGTTAGTGAGGAGAGCTCAAGCATCTTTGAAAGTTCTTTTTCAAGTGGGAGAATGTTGAGAAAAAGTGCCTCAAACTTACTGACGTTCAGGATTTAGCTTCATTGGGTTGATAGTCACATGTCAGCAGGACGGACTGATAAGTCTCCTTGACAAGCGCTTAGCTTATTTCTAAGTATCTTTGGAGTTTGTATTGGCAGTGAAGCTTCATCGACAAGACAAGTAACGGTTAGCATGATTGAATGAATAGTCTCTTCGATATATCGATGAGTTGCAAGAATTGTTTTATCGAAGCAACTGGTTGATGTTAGAGGGATTCACTTGGCTATCCTTTCGACATTCCGATGGAAGGTCCTAGTGGTAGAGTGAGGGTTACCCCACCACCCCACGCCAGTGTTTGGAATGGTTGGCAGGTATGCAGGCCATCTCGCCACCCTGCAATAGTCTAGGAGATGGATTGCGGTAGTAGGGGATATCCTGTTGTCCCATGATATTCTAGAAGGAAGCTTGTGGTGGTGTGGTATAGATCTTGTCATCTTGCAATGGTCAAATAAGAGATGGCAACTGGCTGCAATATGGCGATAACTCGTGACCCCAAGATGGTCAGTGGAGGTGATTGTGATGAAGCGGTAGATGTATCAAAGTAACCATGGGAATTCAAAGAGATGGGATTTCAAGTCCTTTCAATATTCTAATAGGAATTTCGATGAAGGCAAAAGGTAATGCTGGTTATGTCATTTGTGACCATTTGTCTGTTGTGGAAGTTGGAGTGATGGTTTTCTGGAACACCTGAGATGTATGAATGAATACCTTAGTGCATTATGATGTGAAGAGTTGATCAGAGTGAATTAATTGAATACTGCCAAATTCATTATGTGAATTAACACCTGAAAGAGCATAGCTCTGAACTTGTATGTAATAATCATTTTACTTTAATACAAGAGATCTTTGCTTTGGTGTGTGGGATTTTTCTCGAGAGGGTTTTCCCATGTAAATCTGGTATCTATTCTTTATTTTCTATTCTTGTTTCTCTTATGTGCATCTTAAATGAATTGTAATTATAAAGTTTTAAATGGTTTATTTGCTTAGATCTCCCCTAAATTTTAGCATTAGGAAGGTGTTTTCCACACCCTGCTTTCCTTTCAAGGTGAACAATACCTCAAGTGGCCCTTGCTTGAGTTGTTGTATCCACAGGGGAAAATCAAATATACACTACTCGAATCAACTAATCATAACAGTAAACTAGAATATCTTTATTGCATATAACTGAAATCTCACAACATGACAAGAATATTCATAGATCTCTCACTCTTGAGTACATATCCATTACAAATAAATAAAAAAACTAATGAAGTATTTTCTATGAAACAAAAACTACAACTATCAAAACATATATCCTCTAACTAGATCTGCTCCTCAACCACCAATCCAAATATATAGGCTCAAGAGGAGTTTTATTTGCATAAGGACTAAAAATAGAAAACTAAGTGCAAATGTCCACTCTCCTTGAAAATAGGGAGAATACTAGACTTTGCAATTGAAATCATATTTGAAAAAGATAGAAGAATACAAATAGAATTTAAACTCTTCCCTAACCGTTTCACAAAGATGTGCTTTGTGAAAATTGTCATGTTGGCTTCCTGATCAATACAAACTTCTTCCTTTTTTCATCTTATCAAATGATCTAGTGATTCATGATTGACCACTTCGACGATTGACCACTTCGACGATTGGTTTCATAATTTCCTTTAACTATCATGTTCTCAACATTTTTGATTCTCCCCTATAATTTTCCTAGAATCCTTTGGCTGTGGGCTAAGCTCTTCAGTTGTTGCGGGTTACAGTTATTTTGGTTGCAAGAGATTAGCTTCATCTAAAGTATACACACCATTAACAACCATGAATTAAACACAAAATCATATTCACACATTTATCCATGCAAACATCATCATTTCATAATTATATTTCTATATATCAAAGTCTAGTTTAAGTTGCATAAAAGATATATGTTTCAATATATTTATGAAATAAGCATTTTGAAATGTTAAAAGATATGAACTAAATGGAATAAAACTAGATATTAACCAGACCCATCACTTTGGATGAAGTAGACATTGAAGGATATGAAAATTGAATATGATGAACCCATTTCAATTCTTTGTGACAATACAAGTGCAATAAATATTTCAAATAATCCAGTAATGCATTCTAAGAGGAAACATATATTAATCAAGTATAATTTTCTAAGAGAAAAGGTTGCAGATGAAGAGTCAAATTGGACTATGTTGATACAAAAGAATAGATTGTTTATATCTTTACTAAAGCCCTCCCAAATCCATTCCAATATTGTAAATTCTTATGTAAAGTAGTTATGGCCTTTCACAACATTGCCCTACCAACACCATATCACCATCTCTATCTTCATACATTGATCCTTCATCACTATCTGCCTCTCCTACCCCCTTAGAGATAAAGTCTAAGATCAAGGACCTCACTATTGGAGAATATGAGCTACCACCCTTCCACATCGAACCCGCCTCACCACCATCCACTTCATCCCTATCTTTTGATATCTATGATAATCTTATGTTTGATCATGATAATATTGAGTACATATTTGATCATATTCCTCCCACTCCACAATAATTCCACCTCAAACATCTTGGATTAGGTTATGCATCTCCTAATATTACCACTACTCGGCCTTCTTGCCAACTCATTAAGGATGTGCAAGCTTCCTTTGACATTAATAGTGTCGATAAGGATATAGTCATGAAGAATTCATTGAAGGAATTACCAATATCCTCCATGAATCACATATCCTTACCATATCATCCAAAAAATCCACTTTGTCCACTTCCATCCATATCCTAGACTTGGATTAACAATTTTTACCCAAAAAGAATAAGGAAATCAATCAAAAGTCAAAAATAAAAAAAGGCTTTGTCAAAAGGATATCCAAGATCAAAAGAAATACTGAAAAGTAAAGAAAAATCCTTTAGTCAAAATTAAAATCAAAAGCTATTGGATAAATTAAAAATCAAAGTAAAAAATAATAGAAAGAAAAAATTGATCTCCAGTCATGCTCCTTCATCCAAAATAACTGGGGGCATCTCTCAAATAAAAATAATAAGAAATGAGCTTGTTGAGCCTAAGTCTTTGCCCTCCTCACCATCACGCAAACCACACACTCTATACATATCCACCTATATCCATACAACCATCGTATGACTCCATCCCCCTTGGTGATTTATCTCAATGGACCTTTGATGGCGACCCCTCCATGTGCTTTATGTTGGAGTAAGGGAAACACTAAGAGGTGGGTGAATCAGTGTTTCAATAATCAATTTCAACTTAATGATTCTTCAAACCATCACAACTCTTTGTAAAGAATAAATGTTTAGTTTCAAGAATATAACCATATGTGATAACCAAACTTCATATTCTTAAACAATATGTAAACTCAAATGCTGCAATGTAAATAATGGAAAATGCAAGACCAAAATGCATCCACAAAATAATCATAACACACTATTTTTCATGAGTGGAAAAACCTCATATGGATGAAAAACCACTCATAAAATGCCTCACTAGCTACAGAATGCCTCACTAGAAAAGCCTCACTGGCTACAGAATGCCTCATTGTCAACATAAGCCTCACTGGCTACAAAATTCCTCACTAGCAACATAAGCCTCACTGGCTACAAAATGCCTCATTGGCAACATACAACCTCACTGGTCAAAGATCAAACTTGTCTCACTGACATGATCTTTTACAACATTTTTTGAATCAAGAATAAATGAATTACAGAGGGTTGCTATGTTTCACTGCATAACATTTCACTCCTCAACACTAACACATTCCATATCCTAAATATTCATAAGAACTAGAATCTTTAAAATATAAAACATGTCAGTTAATAACCCCACTGCTTTGCATACAATTTACAAGATAATCATTTCCAAAATTCTATTTTTCAACTTAGAAAATATTTGTCTCTGTAAAGAATCAAACCAGAAACAGTGGCAAGTCACTGTTTAAATAAACAACCAAAATAATACATATGTTGCCAAGTGTCAACCATCAAATTCATCCTTTCAATTGTTCTCATAACTATCAATTCGAGTCACTTTTGTGACTATCTTTTAATAACTCTTTAAATCTATCTTCTTAAAAACATGGAATGGTCGACACAACACATAAACTATGTGTTTAAACATAGCACAAGATGCATATATGTGTCATAAAACAAACTTTCCCAAGATCGACATCATAAGACTTACCACAACCCTTCAAGACTTTAACACACACGGTTGTACATGGACTTCCCACATTATAGATGAATCATATAATAAATAATGTGCACACAAACAACAACATACATATACCTCATGTTGACTCAAATGTACACATCACAACCTATGTGAAAATATTTCAATACATCTGCTAAATAGATTTAAATCCTAAGCCTTAGCTACGGGTAACGTGCTACCACACAATACCACATACCCAAGAATTACCATTAAGACAAACCCTTGATAAAAATTATTTGACCATGGACAACAAATAAAGTATGGTATAGAATCATCTTAAGACAACATAATGATGAACTCAAACAATATGAAGAATTCCCTATTAACATGGTTCCAAAACCCCATATTATAAACCAACAGACAAAGATATACAAATGAAACAACACCAGGTATAGGATAATGCAAAGTCGATACAACTCAAAACTATAGAACCAAAGTAATAATGTTATCGACATAGGTAATAACATAAGGATAATACAATAATTTTGTGTGTGATTATACCCTAATGGTGTCGTTGGGCGGGAGAGGGTGCAGGGGTCTCCATTTGAATTATCAAGAGGATGATGGCAATGACAGCGATGGAGATGACCCGAATGGGGATGCGAATGGCATGGAGAGGCCCATTTTCTGTTGAGTGTGCTCCTGGTTTGTTGTTGGTTCTTTGTGCAGATGTGTTGGGTGTGATTGCTTATGTGGGTCTTATCTTTTTTGCAGTCATTGTTGCTTCTAGCAGAGGCTTCCCTTGTGGCGTGTGGGATGGGGGCTCGTCTTTATAGTGTGGATCTTTGAGCCTTTGTGTGTAAGGATGTAGGTTGTGCCAGGTTTTCTTGCAGTCAAATTTTTCTAGGAGTTTGGTGGCCTGTCTTTAGACTTTGTTGGGCAAGCAGAGTTAAATGTGGTATTTTTTTGTTGTGCCCTCTCTCCTCACTCTTAGTTTGTAGATTTTCCTGGTCTTATCTGGCCTTTTAGGAGCTTTTTTGCTTTCGTGAGGGGGATTTATTTTTTTGGAGATGAGGATGTTGGGTTGCCTTTGGAGTGGTATGTGGATAGTTTATGGCTTGGTTCAAACCCTGTCTGGCTCGCAGGGTTGGAGGTTGTTCTTTATTGTCTAGTCAGATATCTTTTCTCTCTACTTGGTGGTTGTCCTTGCATTTTCCTTCTTCTTTCGGGTCCCTCTATTTTTCTATTTGTTGGGCTTGGGGTTTTTGTTGATGTGTTGTTTGAGGAGTTGGATGGCCTTATCTTAGACCTTAACTGGTATGTTGGGTTGGAAGTAGTTTTTTATTGTCGTGTCTCTACTTCTCTTGCTTTGTCAGCTAGCTTTCTGGGCTCTTTTCCTTTGTGGGGGTGTGTTCATGGTTTTGAGATGCAGTTGTTGGTCTGTCTGTTATGGAGTGGACTGCAGATGATGATGAGGCCCCCCCTTTGCCCGATGCCATAGCTCCTTTTATGCAAGAGGAGTTCAATGCTCATTGGAAGGTGTGCAATGGTCTGAAGAGGTGCAAGAACTGAAATCATTGCCTATACTTTTTTAGAGGAGGCTTGAGGGTTTGGATTTATGGTGGGAAATGGTGGGTTTTTTCCATGACCCCTATTCGTGCTTCTTTGGGATCCACAGCGTGGGTCCTTTGCTCTTTTTTGTGTAGAGTTTTTTTATCTCATGTGGCTTTGCTTATTGGCCCCATGGAGATGGGTTCTTCATGATGATATGGTTTTGAAGGGGGCTTCATTTTCCCTTTCTGTTGGCTTGGCTTTGATCTCTTATATTGAGGTGGAGAGTTCTTGGCTGGGATGGGCTAATTTTTTTGTTTCAGCATCTTTGGTCTTCTTTGGAAAGTCCTTTTGAGGTGGTGCTATCTCCTATGGAGGTGGAGATGGTTTTTTCTGAAGAAGCTGGGAGGTGCTGCTTGGGGGGATTGAATGATACTTGGTTGGTTCAGCTTGAGGTCTATTTCCCTTTAGCTCCTATGGAGGTGGGTCTCCTTCATATTGAGGTGGTAAGGAGTTATGTTGGTGGGGTGCTAACTTCCAGTTGGTTTGTCTTTGTTGGGTTCAACTTGTTGGGTTTGGGAGCTATTTCGAATGGTTCTCTCTTGGGTTCTTAGTCCCAGAAAAACCTGGTTGAGGGTTTAAGGACCATTCAAAACTTTGGGTTTAAGGTCCCAGTTAAAACTTGTTTGTATTTAGTTAAGGAGTTTTGGCCCTTGCCTTTCTTTGTGCAACTTGTTAGTTTTATTGTATTCTTAATGTTGTTGTTGAGTGGTTGTTGATAGTATATGTTTTATCCTTTTTTCAGCATGTTCTCCTTGGATAGGGTTGCGGGTCCCTTCAAAACCGTTATGTAATGGGTTTTGGGTCCCATCAAAACCTGTTTTTCCCCTAATAAAAAACATAAGGATATTACCACTAATGAAGTCAACTTTACTTTGCATACCTTGAAGTTAATTTTCCATGGCGAATTGAAAACCATTTATCTGCAACTTCAACCACAATACCATTCATTCCATCGAGCTCTCTGACCTTCTCCAAAAACCCTAGCTTGACTGCAACAAAATATCTTGTGTTTGACAAACTGAATGAACAATTAGGGCACAAACAATATCGATACAAACATTTTGTATCTCACCAATTATTATGTCGACATTCTCCCATATTTTTTTCTTCAATGTCATAAAACTCACAATGCCCAAATATAAGTCGATGTTAAAATAATGTATGTCAACTATCACAAGACTTTGCATGTCCACCTTAGATTAATCAACTTCTATGATATGCAAATAACTTAATCTAACACTTATAATTCCTTGTACTGATTTGATAAAACATGTGCTGAATAATACCAATACAGATCAATACCAAAAATAATGTGTCATTGTCAATATAAATCATTGAGCAATAAATTGATCAATGATAGATAAATATAATCCAAGTATGTAATATACAAAACCATCAACTATATATACCAAGTATGTTGTCCCCATACGATGTCTCAATAAACAATATCAAAACTACCTTTGTGTCCAAACCAATAGAACTGAGCCTTCAATGAATTGCACAAATATATGCAAAAAGGTATCACCAAAAATGTACCAAACCAAACTGAACCATGATGATCATTAAATATAGAATACTTGAGAATATATGCCAACACTATAAGTTCCAAGATCAAACCTTGACATCAATTCCAAAACCAATGTCAAATGGGTCAACACTTTAATCCAGAGGTTTCCCAAACACCTTTTTGTGTGAAGCATGACAACCCTTATATTGCACACATTAGGAATCATACCTTTGCTCCCTCCATTTGCCACGTAAAGCATCCTCCATCATCCATATCATGGAATCCACATACATCTATCATGATTATTCATCAATCTATTAAAGAGTGTCCACTATGAACACAAAATCATCAAGTCTCATTTATTGAAAAATCCCAATAAAAATCATAAATCCAAAAATCCAAAAGATCCAAAATTCAAAAAAAAAAGTAAAGAGAAATAATACACTGATAGGTGAAAACCACTTAAGTGGCACCTTGGATAAGTACCATGATGAAAACATAGAAGTAAGTTCCATATGTAGTTTACACTCATCCACCATATCCTGATATGTCATTCCATCTGTTATCACTCCTATCTATATCATAATAAACTATCCCTCATTTCCATCCATCCATCCATAATAAACCTATCGTGGTTTTTATTTTATCCTTGATTATATGTCACCCCTTATCCATCCATTATCACTCATCCTTCCTCATTATTTCCCATGTGTTAGATGCAAAAGTTACACCCACATTATGTTAAGTATTTGATCTTGTATCTCCTTAGTTTCCTCTTGCTTTGATCTTCAAGTCTAATGCATTTGGAGTCCCATCTTCATCCACAATAAATCAAACATCAAATCAACCTATCTTATCACATATCATATCTATCCCATCTCAAACATAATAAATGAATCACCATCCTCTCATCTCATCTAAAAATTAAAAAATCAAGATCCTAAGCTCCTCAGGCTTGACATCCAATCAATCCAAATATTGCTTCCAAGACATTAATCCTTAATCGAAATCATATCATAAGCTTAGTTTTCGAACACTAGTAAATCATTCTATCCTTTACTAACCAATCAATCAAACATCATAATCTTATCAAAGCCTTGCTTAAGTGATTATCCAAGCCTAATCATAAGCACCCCATCCTTATCAAAGTCATAATTAGGCAATATTTTCAGCCCAATCACAAAAAATATTCCTATGAAAGCCTTACTTAGGTGATTATCCAAGCCTAATTTCAAGTACCGAAGCATCATCATCATTTTATCTTTGACAAGAGATATGTTGGTTGCATGAAATGTTTGCAATGAGCCTTTTGTTTTGATTTATCTAAATTGATAATTATCTTTTTCTCTCACAACTATGCCTACTTATGGTCACCTCGATCTATCTATATCTTGGTGTGTTACAATTGGTGTGTAACAGGGCATCATTTTTATCTTGTATGTCATGCTTTTCATTGTTTGAGTGTCAAGTCCATGTAAAGGTTACCTTGGCACCCTGGTTCTTCATACCTTGGTGCATACTTACCTTTGCTATATCAAATTTTAGGATTGATCAATACATGTTGGCATAATCTATCTATCATCATCAATCCTCCTTCCTTTTCATCCTCTTTCCATCAAATTCCCCTTCCTTTTCATCTCCTTCATCCTCTTTCATCTTCTAATTCATCTATTTCTTGATCCTAATCCCTCATTGATCCCTTTCATTTCAAGAGCACACTTGTGTTCTCCTAACCTGCATGTCCTTTAAAGGGGGCATCCCATCACCTAATCATTAATATTTTCCTCTTCATCCCAATATTTCCTTCCTCATCCTTTTTCATCCTCCCATTGATTGGGACATCATCCTTGATCCTTATCCTCTCTCATCCACTATGTTTTAAACTTCTTTGATACATCGCCAATTTGTGATGTCATATTAAAGAGGGGAGAAATGTAGACACCTAAAATATTTCCTTACCCAACCATACCTCATTTTAGCTTCTATCCTTAGCCAATAATTAAATAATTATCTATTGTGTATTTAATTATTCCCATCCTTTCCCATATTTATCCCAATTCCTTTGTTAAATAAATATTTATCTTTTATTTAATTAATATCCATTGCCATTATCCTTTAATTAAATAAATACTTACTATTTATTTAATTCTTATACTCATCATGATCCCATTAATTAAGTAAATACTTTATTTATTTAATTATTTATCTTTAATCCATCATCCTTATCCATATAATCATAGCCCTTCATCTTGTTGACATGGATCATAATTTTAAATTTTTCCTCACATGACAAATGTCCCATTCACATGTCTAACTAACTCCTTACATAGATTCATTGAACCTAGACACTTACCTAAAATTCAAACTAACTTTTAATCTTATCCACTCATCTCATTTAACCTCTTAATCCTAGCCATTACCATAAGGATTTTTGTCCTTATCTCAACCTTAAAACTAGATCTTGCTTATCATTTGACACTTTTTATCTGATTGTATCCTTGATCCAAACCTTAACCCTCCTTCAATCTCAGCCATCCATCAGATCAATAATTTTTGGCCATTAATTTTTCCTCTTCAAGACTCTATATATAGAGGCTCTCATCCTTCATTTTTCATCCTTGAGCTATCATACTTGCATGCTACCATTTTAAGCTTTTTACAATCATTATCAATCATATCAAGGTTATGCTAGAGTATTGAGCAATCCACATATCAACATCAAGAGTAAATTAAATGGAGTAAGGGTGAATTTCATTTCCTCTCATCAACGAGAGGAGCAAATATTCTAGGCGAAGGTATTGTGTTTTTGTGTTGCTTTTATCTTCCTTTGTTTACCTTAAATATTTTTACCCTCTTCAAATATATGTAATTTATTATTGGAAATACCATGGTACTATGATAGAAAAGATACACATGATGGGAGAGAAAAGACTTAGGATGTGGCGAAGGATGGAAAGAAACATATTTGGGCTTCATTGAAGGAGAGATAAAAGTGATCTTGTGGAAATGCTAGAATATTTTGGGTTGATGGAAGAAAGTTCTTAGATGGCTTGAGATACTAAAAGATTTGTTTTATATTGATTTTCATAGTATATGGTAGCATAGACGAGGATACATTTTCACCTAAATAAAATTTAAACTTGTTAACAAAATCAAGTGATATAATATTAGAAAATATATCAAATGGATTATAACTATTAATAAGTATGAGTCATCATATGGATTTGATCCCAAGAAAAAAATGACCAAATAAAGTTGTAAATAAAATGAAGATTTCAACCTACAAGTGTAAAAACTATTGAAGAAAGTTTTGATCAACAAGAGTTTAAGTCCACATGTGGGACCTACAATACTAACACGAAAGAAAGAAGGTGAGTGGAGAATGCGTACTAAGTCCAAATAAATAAATAAGATCACAATTAAGTATATATTCTCATTTCCAATAATGGATGATTTGTTGGATTGTTTGAGTAGTACGATGTATTTTACCAAGCTAGGTTTGAAGACAGATTATCACTGGATCTAAATCAAAGAAGGAGATGAATAAAAGGTTAAATTTAAGTCAAAGGAAGGATTATATGAGTGGTTGGTTATTCCTTTTGGGTTGAATAACATAAATAACACATTTATGAGGTTGATGAATGGAGTGTTGAATCCGTGCTTAATTTTTTGTTCTTTATTTGGATAATATTTTGATTATTAGTAAGACTAAAAAAGAACACTTGAAGCATATTAGATTAGTATTTGAAGATTGAGAGAGAAAAAATGTTGATGAATGGAAAGAAGAATAGTTTCATGAAGCATGAATTAGTGTGCTTAGTATTTATAATCTTATCTAATAATTTGAATATGATAGTAGAAAATGTAAAAGAAATTGTTGAATGGCCTACACTAGTGAATGTTCGAGAGGAAAGAAGTTCCCATGGTTTAGCCATTTTTTACAAAAAAACATTATAAAGTTTAATGGTATTTGTACATCGGTAAAAAACTGTGAGATGATATAAGATATAAGATATAATTTAAGTGGACACTCAAAGTAAACAAGATCCTATAACTATCAAAGATGAAGGTGATATAACAACTAGAGTTAGCAATACCAATTTTTGATAAGGTATTTCAAGTGGATTGTGATGCAAGTGAAAGTGTAATTGGAGTAGTACTAATTTAAGAAGGTGGAATAGTAGTATATTTTGGTGAGAAATTGAACAATGTAAGAAGTAGACACTTTGTATGTGATTAGGAATATTATGCCATAATATAAGGGTTAAAAAAGTGGAGATATTACTTGCCACCAAATGAGTTTGTGTTTTATATAGACCATCAAGTATTGTTGTCCTTGAATAGTCAATGCAAATTGAATTGGAGACATGTGAGATGAGTTGAGTATAAGAAAAAATATTCTCTTATATTAAAACATGGGAGTGGAAAGTCGAACAATATAGTAGATGCATTGAGTAGAATACAAAATTTGCTTACAAAGATGAGATTTGAGGTGATGGGATTTGAAGGGTTAAGAATTCATATAAAAAAATGATTTTGTATAAGCATGGAAAGCATGTAAAAAACCTTTGAGTATGTACAAAATTAAGTTGTTAGATTGCAAAATTAAAGATAACATATTGTTCAAAGGTAGTCATTTATGTATTCCTAGAAGCTCAACAAGGGGGAATTGATAAAGGAAACACATAGTGGTGGTTCAATAAGAAATTGTAATGTCCCCTCTCTAGTCAGTGGACTAGGAGTTACGGTTAGTCTATGAATTTGGTCACCGTAGGCTAATGAGATGTTTAAGGGGGCCTTTGGAGGGTATTCAGGGTCTTTAATAGGCTTGGGTATCCATTTTAGTGTATACAATTCAGTGACTTAGTATATTGATTGGTAGGCCTTTCAAAGGCAGTTCTGGAGCACATTGTTCATACTTACTATTTATAGTAATTTATACTAGGATTAGTGGTCACCACGCCAATAGTTGGAAACTGTGTTTGGATCTCTCTCAAGGGTTTTTGTGAGATTATTATTGAGATTTGACAATTTAATTATATTATTAAAGTCAAATCACTTTAATAATATTAATTATTAAAGTGACTTTAAAATTTGACATTATAAAGTGACTTTAATAAAGTAACTTTAAAATTTGACATTATAAAGTGATTTTAATAAAGTAACTTTATAATTTGGCATTATAAGGAGAAACAAAGTGACTTTTAATAAAGTATTATTATTTAAATAATACTTTATGAAATATTTTATTAAAAGTTAATTATATTAAAAAATAAACATTTTATGGGAGATATGGAAAGAAAGGAATCGAAGAATTTTTACAGATAAATATGAACCTATTTCTAGATTGATTAGCAAAATTGATCAGAGTATAGAAGAAGTAGTGAGTAGTGCAGCCTCACAAACACAAAATTGGCATTATCCTTTCTCTTTGGAGGATACCTTATCGCAACAAGCATGGCCCGACCTTCGTTTGAGAACTGTGACAGGAAGGATTAAGACATTGTCTAAAGGAACAGGAGAGACATAGACGGTGTGGAAAAAACCCAAGGAGGGCTGGTATAAGGTGAATTTTGATGGGGCTACTTGTGGTAACCCGGGACCATCTGGGGTCGGGGCAATAGTTAGGGATCATTTAGGCAATACCATTGCAATTGCAATGAGGAAATTGGCTCTAGGAACCAACAGTGTGGTTGAGGCTAATGTTGCCCTACTGGCGATTAAACTTGCAAAATATGTTGGAGTTAAGAAGCTTCAGTTAAAAGGTGACTCCCTAATCATAGTTCAAGTGATAGCTGATGCAGGTGCGAAAGCGTGGCATCTCCAAAACATTATTAAGGAAATTTTAGGTGAGCTGGAAACTTTTGAAAATTTTAACATCACCCACATAAGGAGGGAAGGAAATAAGGAGGCCGATGTCCTATCCAAGTGAGCAATTTCATTGAAGGAGGAAGAAAAAATTGTAGTTGAGGACCTTAGAAATCTCCAACTCATGGAAGGCGGAACAAATAGTTTTTTGAAGTTATAAGTGGGTAGATTGTGTAATAAAGAGGAAGTCACATCAATTAAGAATAATGTTGAATCAAATAAAGAAAGGACAGTTGACAAGGGGTATTTACAGGATGAGACGATAACTTATTGAAGGGTATGTGATCAGATTCAGACCTGACACATAAGATTGGCGAAAAGCCTAATACCATCGTGGGCGCGTGAGAAAAGGTGAGGTCATGTCTAATTATTAATGGATAGGCATCTATGGAAGGTGGCAGCGAAGGAAGTGAAAAGTAAATGATGCTCATTTAAGATGAAAATACGGAAGCCTTAATGGTGAGAGACGTGAGCTTCAAAGCCATGAGAAGTAGTAAACAATTTAAAAATTTAGTGGTGTATTTGTGGGAGAGGTGAAAGCAGAATCTGTTAAAAATGGAAGCAATGTGGGGCTTCTCCACCAAGCTACAGCAAAAAGCTTTCTTCGGAAAGCCCACAGTGAAAAGATTGAAGGAACTTCTGAAGGTGACAAATGATGAGGTAGTAAATGCAGTCATGGAGACACTAGGACCACATTTTCGGGATGCAACGCATTGAGGTCATCAAAATACAAATATTGCGTCCATGATTTTTGCGTGGGCAATGGAAATTGGAGAAGATCCGAAAGAGATTAAAAGAGTAATGCTCATTCTGTTTCCAGAGGAACTCTTAGGAAACTTGGAGTCTTTCCTCGAATGGGTTGTGCCTGGAGTTGGGTTTGATGTTTCAAAGGGAATAGAGAATATGGATGAAGCAACAAATGAAGGGTTAATCCCTTTTATCAGGTGGCGAAAATCAACGGATAGGGAGGTTTACAAACTAGATGTGCTAATGGCATGGGAAAACTTAAAGGTGGAGTTGCGAAGGCAAGAGACAAATCGTTGACAGGAAGCCACCAGTGTCCCTGTTCAGATTCCAAAGAAGAAGAGATCAACGCAAAGAAGAGGTGGTTGCAGTGTAAGGAGGTCGCATAAGGAGGAATAACCAAACAGTTGAAAGGAGAAGGTGTTTTTGGAACAGGGTTTTTTGGACACGTCATATAACTATGTTAATTTGGCAGAAAGGTCAGTAGTGAGCAGGAAGCCACATCAAAAGCAAGGACGACGTGCCAAGAAGGAAGGGCTGTAGGGGGTGGAAGGTTTTGTGAGCGGAAAAGGCAACCCAGTCAACAAGCAGTGAATTAAAGCCCAGGAGGAATACCCTGGGGAAATGCACAGAACATGGAAAGTAAATATTAGGGGTATAGGGTTTAGAATATTCTAAATGCTTTTAGGAGAAAGTGCATTTTGGATTGCATATTTTTATCCAACATAATCAAAGGAGTTATTGTGTGCCTTTAGTTTCTATATATGTAAAAAAAATTAATATCAATAAAAATAACCTGTTATCTATCAAAAAAAAGAAAGAAACATTTTAATATTATTTCAAAAAGCCAAATTGCAAAAGTGGGCATGGAATTTTGGGAGAAGGATAAAAGCAAAAGGAAAATCACTTTTTATCGATTCATTGACTGTTGAGCAAAAAATGGTGAATATTAAGCAACAATTTGTTGGTATGGAGATCTAGCTATTCTGAGGATGAAATCCCTCAAATAGAACAATGTTTGCAAGTGTGAGAGATCATCCAAGAACACTTGATTGAATAATCTCACTCAAGGATTATTATCTAAGAATTCAACTAGAATCAATAGGAAGAATAAATTGAAATTTTAGTTTTATTAGCAGATCAAAAATAAAGATTTTTGGTTATAATTGCATATTGCATTTTATCAAAATTGGCATGTGGGAATTGGAATTGGCACGTCTTGCTTGGCATGTGAGATTTCATCCTTGGAAAGTCGTACATGATTAGAATTGCTGCCACAAACAGGTCGTACAGATCTGCATTGATTTTTAGGTTTTCAAATAGCAAAAGACACCCTTTTAATTGGCGCATGCGAGCACAAGAAGCAGGTCATACAATAGAAGGAGGGTGTGAGTGTTTGAGGGTATAATGATCTCATTTTTCAACAAAAAACACTTAATTTGGAGGCGTCTAAGTCACAACAATAAATCAACATCACTTCTAAGGTGCAATAGTAACATATTTGAAAAGTATGTCCTAGGGTTTATGCAATCAGGTTGCTAGTCCAAGAAAATCAGATCTATACCTATCGTTACCAAAAAATGGGTATGAAATATGTTTTTGAAGCAATAAAAAAAGATAGGTTCCCTTTGGTTTATGCATTTTCTTGTTACTTTTGTATTTTTGCATTTATTTCCATTTCTTGCATCATATTTGGCAAAAAAAACAAAAAACAAAACCAAAAAAATTAGAACTCAAACCCTAGGGGGACATCATAATTTTTTTAGAGTAGATAAGATTGTTGCATTTACAAGTAAAAAATTATTTTGTCCATGGATGTATACAAATGTGAAAAAATATATTTACGATTGTAGAATTTTCCAAGTTGTAAAAGTAGTTAGAATGTTAGGTCGTATAAGCCATTATCAATTCCAATACATCTTGGGAATATATAAGTGTGGATTTTGTATTAGGATTGTTAAGAAACCATAGAGTTTATGATTCTATATTTTTTATATTTGATATATTTTCTAAGATGACATATCTCATGGAATATAAGAAGACAAATGATTCAATGCATGTAACTATTTTATTCTTTAAGGTAGTTATGAGATTACATGGATTATCAAGGACTATAGTATCAAATAGAGACACTAAATTTGTTGGGTATGTTTGGAAGAAATTATGGAAGAAGATAAAAATTAAGTTACAATTCAATAAAACATATCACCCCTAGATTTATGGATAGATAAAAATGGTGACTACAAGTTTAGGTGATTTGTTGAGATGTTTGTTTGGAGAAGATACAAGTAATTAGTATATGATTCTAGAATATGTCGAGTTTTCTTATAATAACTCAATAAATAAGATTGCAAAGAAAACACCAATTGAGATAGTACATGGTAGTAATCCAAGGAATGTGTTACAATTGATATATATTAGTGATGAAGAGGAGAGTGCAAAAGTGGGAAAAATACAAATCACATGAAGATGGTACATGAGGTAAGAAACTAGTTGGAGAAAGAAAATGGTGGGTATAAGGAGGAAGTTGGTAGAAATAGGAGATATAAAGATAGGGTAGATAACATGATCATACATTTAAGGAAGTAGAAAATTTCATGACATAAATGCAATAAGCAAAAGATGAAGTTTGATCCTTATAAAATTATCAAGAGTTTGATTCAAGAAGTGTATGTACGGATTGGAGATACTAGAAGGTGTGGATATATTACCATTTTTAAACATTACATATCTTTATGAGTACCCTAAAGGAGAGACAAGAGAAGGTTGAGAAAATACATATTGGATAAAATAGATACTAGAAGTTGTTGCATGGATGGTTATTGTTGCACCAAAAGATCGGCCTATTAATGCCCAATACAACCACCAGATCTATACAAGATCCAAGATCCATAAGAGGTGGTTAAGCCGTGTCACAAACCCAAGCGTCGTGTTGCACAACACAAGGAGACCAAGGGAGAAATTATCACAACAATCCCCCCAACACAAGTGAGGGGTTTGAACTTGTGACCTCATATTTGATATCAATTGTTGCATAGACAGTTGTCATTGCACCAAAAGATTGACCTGTCAATGTCCGATACAACTGCTAGATTTATACAAGATCCAAGATCTATAGGAGGCGATTAAGTCATGTTATGAAACCAAGCACCACACTGCACAACACAAGGAGACCAAGAACAAAACTCTTGCAATAGAAGTGTAGAAGGAAGAAAATCTAGACATGTTTGACAATAGAATTGGAAAAAGCACCAAAAGTAAGAAATATGAAAAATATTTCAAAAATGAAATGGAAAGCTAATTTAAGACTCAACATGGTGAACTATTTTGGATTTCCTCTAGCCATTCCAAAGCGAGGAATCACTTTTCAATTACCTTGTGTGTCTAATATAGGAGTATCCAAGGTGTAAGAGTAATTTGACATCAACCAAAAATATTTTCTTTCATGTTTGTTTATTAATTTTTAGGTTTATAATAATTTTCTAGTAATTGGATTCCCACCACAAAAGTACTATTATCACCACAAAAACATATTCAAGTTCAAAATTCACTTCAATCTCATCAAAGGCCTAGTTTAAACACATGGTGTAATATTGCAAAGTGGTTCAAATCATCACAATTCATTTTTGGCGGTCCAAATTTATACTAGAGATTCAAGATAGACCATTCTACACTAATAAGCACCAACTTATCAAAACTAGTAATTAGTTGTGAGTTATGAATTGTTAACATCCTTGATGAAGACCTATCAACATATGTGGCATACACCAAAGATTCATATTGATATTTGAATATACTTCTCAACTTATTTTTCCCAAGGAGGCTTAAGGTACGAGGCACATCAATATTCATTGTATATCCTTCACCCCATTCATTCTAGATGGTTCCCTTCTACACATTTAATGATTACACATTTTATTATACATCGAGATTTGCACAAAATCACAACCAACACTAATAATTATAGATGCTAAGTCTCACTATCTAAACATAATCCATGATAATTTAAAAGATAGCTAGCCAGTAGCCAGTTGTAGACAACTTACATTGACTAGTAAACTAAAATTGTGAGTTTGATAGCATATCAAAGTTCATTGTAATGTATGCCATATGATTTAAATTTGAATAATGATTGTACCTATGGACCATTGAAGGCTATGGCCTCATACTATAAGTCCTTGTGTTGGATTCTAGATTTATTGTTGACTATGAATTAATAAAGATCATATATTGTTGCTTATTTGTTATGTCAATTAAGTTTTCATCGTGAATGCTTGTATTTGGTTGTATCATTGGATAATCCTTAATTAGACCCTCCATACATGATCACATAAACCAACAAGAGTAGTGTCTTAGAAGTGTTACCACTATACTAACCCATATTCAAGCAAGGACATTAGAGGATGGTGAGGGAAAATTTGAAAAGAAACCAACTAATTTATGCATAAATAAAACTTAATTACTAGCTAAGCATGTTAAAGTGAAATGGATTTTAAACCTTCTCTAAATAACTTAGTAAAATATAATCATTTCTCCTACATTAAACCTTTCAAGGAAACACAATTTAAGAGAAAAGTTAAATTTTTGAAAGTAGTATATATAGTATGTCATAGATTTAAAATATATTCTAAAACCCTAGCCATAATGAAAGGAAATGATTGGTAAACAAATTTATTAGTTCTCACATCTAATGTTTGAAATAAGTATTATGAAGCTAGAGGGGTACAACCTTGGAGGTTTAAATCTAACTCTTGGAGTTCATGTAGAATCCCTTTTGAAACTTGCAAATAGATCCAAGGTTATACAACCATTTGATAAAAATGCATTTGTTGTGGGTGATTAAGAGTTGGTCCCATGCATGACAATTTTCAACATATTGAAAGGTCACTAAATCGTCCATTTTATATAAATCTCAATAAAAATACTTTATATCTTTTTTCTAATAAGGATCTAGAGAGTTTATATAGATGTCCATAAATACTGGAGAATCACTAGCCCTCACTGGGAGAAATAGATTCATGTATTTGTTGGAATGACAATTTATTTTGAGACCCTATGTAAATTACATGTATTATCTAAATCTCATAGTTTTTACTTCTTGTGTGTCATATCAAAGATGGAATTAAATACCGCCCTCGTATAATAACCTTAATAATTATGGATAGTTGAGCCATGCCATATGGATGATTGGAGGAAAGTGTATTTATAAGTGATTTTTTTGTGAACCTTAGCTATTTATTATTTTAGCCTCTGGGATAAATATCAAATGATTATAGTTATATTTTGGTTCTTTAAAAGGGGTTGTGATAATAGTACTCTTGGAGGCTAGTTTGGCTTAGATGTTAAGTCTAAGGGACTAAGTGTGATATACACCTTGTAAGACTTAGGTCTAGTTGAACTTATTCAATAATTATAATACTATAAATTATGTGTCCACATGGAAAAGGTCATATCACTTGGATGGTGTCTTGAGATTCTATAATTGTTGCTCTCAGAGACATGTAATTGATCTTATGTAAGAAGTCATTGATTTGGGGGGTTAGTATTATATGATTAACATGTTTGATCAACTATTTTATTTCATATGTAAGAGTCGTGGAATTATAATTATAGCCTCATGGTGGAGCATTTGGGAGTTACAATTAGACTTCGTTATGTCATAGGGGCTAAACTAGTGAAA
Source organism: Sequoiadendron giganteum (assembly GCA_007115665.2). Lineage (NCBI taxonomy): Eukaryota > Viridiplantae > Streptophyta > Pinopsida > Cupressales > Cupressaceae > Sequoiadendron > Sequoiadendron giganteum. Next base: position 241,570,469 of record CM021110.1, on the reverse strand, counting down.
ATGGTAGTTACATTCTATCTCTGGAGGATTTAATTTTGTAGTGGCTTGCATGGGTTAAATGTTGACCACTTGTTCATGGTCTCGACTCATAGATTTTAGCTTATGGTTTTGGTAAATTGTTCATGATTCTTGGGTCTCATTGGCCTATATATTGAGGGCTTTGGATAAATACCATGTATTATATTTTTCTACAAGGTTATGCTATAAGATTTTCTCCTAGATTGAGATTGTTGATCTCTTATGAAGATTAAAGTGTGATATTGTGTTGTAACTGGAAATTGCTCATAATACATTGATTTACGTGCTTTGGATGATATGTTTTTCTAAAAAGGGTTTTCCCAAGATATACTAGCATCTTTCTTTCCATCTCTTGTGGGGTTGCTTTCTTTTATATTATTTTTTATTAACCTCTTTGGTGTTGTTACTATACTAAATTTTTGTTTAAATTTGTGTAAATTGAATAACTTGTATATTTCTCCTTGTAGGATTAAGTAGGATTTTTTGGAAAATTTTCCTTTAATTTCTCTTTAGAGCCTAGCCATCTTGTTATACTTATGAGAGAAGTAGGGCCTTCATATAATATTTGTTCAAGTGGTAATTTTGTTGTAGATGACCTCGTTTTAAGGAAATAGATATGAGAAACACTTCTAGAATGGAGGTGGTGAGGTTCAATGGAACCAACTTTGAGCTTTGGAAGATTAAATGGAAGACTTAATCATGCACAAAGATCTATGGGTAGCAGTTGTAGACCATAAACAATCGATCATAAAAGATAAACTCTAATTAGTTGATGATTAGAAGGCAAGAAAAATCATTTAGATTTACCTTATAGATCCACTACTTCTTAATGTTTTAGGGGAGACAATCACTAAGAAGGTTTGCGCTAAGTTGGGAAATTTATATCAACCAAAGCCCCTTGTGAACATTTTTTTAATCAAATAATCTATATTCTCTAAAGATGGGTGATGGTAATTTGCTGACAGAGCACCCCAATTGACATCCAAGGATGTGAAAATAGATGAGAAGTATCAATGCATAACCCTTGTGCGTTCTTTTCCTAACAATTAAGACAATCTCATGATGGTGATTAGTGGATCCATTTCAAAATTGAAGCTTGATGGGGTGGTAGGCACATTGTTTTTTGAGGAGATGAGGCAAAACACTTTAGGTCTTGTCAAATGTGCCTTGGCAATGAAGGATCATTCCAAGGACAATGTGAAGAACACAAAATACATGTCTACCAATCTAAGAGGAGATTGGGCACATCAAAATGGAATGCAAGGAGTATAAGGCATAAAAGAAGTTGCATGATGATTCAGACTTGAGGGCCTCAAATGATGATGGTGATGATGCTTTTTTTGCAACTCTTGTTACTCATGCATGAGGGTGCATGACTTATTGACTCTAACCTTGGCAATGACTAGTGGTGTTTAAGACCACCTTTAAGAATATACTACATTGTAAGGTTCATGTTCTCCTCACTTAGACCCTTTGTGAGATATGTTCATTGACTTTGGAATAGGGATTAACGACAACAATTAAGCATGCAACATGATCCTAATGTAATGCTTTGATAATGGTGCAATAATGCTCTCATAAATTCTCTACGATGATATTTTTCAATGAATCCTACGTTGTTCTTAATGAATCGTGAATCAATAAACAAATATCATTAAATATAACAACATAACATAAAAATCAACACAAAAACACATTAAGTTGATTTATAATAGTTAGTAGGAGAGAGTCAATATGATTCATTTTGAATTCCAATTCTAAAAATTCAATGTTTAGATATATGATTGTGAAAATGATTTGGATCAAATATGCATTCGTAGATCTAAAGCGATAGTTGATGAATCAAAAGATCATAACCAATTTTTAAAAATGAATAATGATAAATTAAAATTAATGATATAATTAATTAAATTTATAATTTTTAAGCTAATCAACGACATTAAACACAACAATCAAAAACAGCCCAAAACATAGAGATTGCAAATTTCACCATTACAATAAGAAGTTAATTGGAAATTTAAAGCCAAGCGATGAAAGTCTAGGGTGGAAACGATAAAATAAAATAATTATATACCAATATTTGTACGAAACCACGGAGCGGAGCGGCATTTTGAATCCGATAGAAAGCGGGGGAAAATAGGTGCCCGTCAAATTGAGCCGTGAATGAGGGCGTCGCTTCTCCACTGCTTGGTTGGACTGTTGGGCAGCAAGAGGGAATTTAGTACTCAGAGCGTAAGTATCCAGTAAGGATGAATGGTAAAACACCGTTGAGGAGCAGGGTTCAAACCACAGGGAGGTGTAACAATTTGCTGAGCCCCAATGATGACGATTTCGAGAGGGCTCAGGCGCGAGCTGCGCGCGCCGCAGCCACCAGAAGGAAGTCCATTGTTGATCTGCCTCCCCTCGCCAGTGAACACGATGATTTACTCTCCAAGGACCAAATTCTCGACCTTTTCCATAATACCATCAAGCTCGCCAGCGAAAACGTAACTTTCTTTATCCTCTTCTCTTTATATGCCATTAATCTTTTCTCTTTAAAATAAACTGCTTTCAAATCTAGTGATTTACTTAAATAATATCATGTAGATGAATGCTTGTAGAAAATAAACCAGCGGAACACCTGGGAGCTCAAGTTAATCGATCACCTCAGTGAGATAATCTACATTAATGACAACGACACGGAGACAAACTTCCAAAAGGTCTGTCCGTCTCTCTATCTCTCTTACTTAGATGTAAAGATTAAATTTCCACAGTGTACAATGTTTAGAAAATAGTCTTTCGTCCAGGCGTGTAGAATGAAAGTAAAATTGAGACAGGCTTTAACTTAGATTTGTTTCGTATTGTGAAGGCAAGTGTAGTATCTGATTGGAGGGCATAATTATCAATTGTTCCGCCACTCTGCAACTTTCACTCACGCAGCTGAACTTTAGTATTAGTCTCTCAAAGTGCTTTTCTCTTGCTTTTCCCGTTTTCTAAGTGGAATCACATCAATATATTTCCCAGCTAAATGAATGAGATTTTCAGTCAACATCTTCTCAATAACTATTTACGTAAAGGTACATGATGCTAATTTGTAGCTTAGCCTACCTAAAATCAGAAAAAAATCTGTTATTTCATTCTCTAATTTTATGCTGGCCATCTAAAGGGATGGGAATTAGCCACATTTCGATCAGGCCTTTGATTGCTTGACACCGAGACATTATCACACACTAATTGAGGCATCGGAACGACATCGTCATCTCAATTCTCAAGACACTTCTGCAGTTTTGTCTAGAAGTACTCTTGGCTCCCTTTGGAGGTTTAAGGTTGACTTAGATGATTGATGCCACGTTGGCAAATTAAATTCCAATTTTATAAGTATAAATAACTTCAGTTTTCCCTCATAAATGCATCATCAAATCTTTATGTCTAATCATATGACCTGTGCTGACCTAGGAGACCAAAATGGGAACTTCATAAAATTATCCGTAAATGCATTCTAAGCGGAAGTTGAGAATATTGAAGTAGTTCATGCAGGGAATTGAGTTGAAGTTCATAGGAGTTCATAGTTCCTAGTGAGCATTTGTCATTGTAAGTTAATTAGACTTGTGAGAGAGCTTATGTTAGAGGTCGTGGAGATTGAATTCATTGAGATTCAAGTTAGTTGTGTGCCCAAGTTCCAAAGCTTGTAATTGCCATTGAATATTTGAGGTTATGTGAGTAGTAGGCCATATATTTTGACGGAGTTTTCTCTCTTATGTAGATTTCTCTAAGATAAATACTTTGTCTTGTTAGTTGTGCATGGTGTCTACTCTCATTTACATATTGCAAGTTAAGTTAATTGCTTGACTAGTTTTCAAAACTTTGTTTATTTCATAAATTTGTATGTTGGTGACTAGTGTATGTCATAACCATCATTGTTTATGGATCAAGCCGTATCAGAGAAAGTTCTTTCTTTGTAGAAATTGTTGTGAGAGACTTTGCAAGTTCATGCCTACAACAAGATCAAGTGGAAGTAGATACTCACCACCTTTGCAAAGAGATATTAAATCCCATAGGTGGCAGAGAGAACTAAGAAGCATGGGGAGATATTCACAAGACCTTGATGGTGAAGCAAGGCTCTTAGAACTAGAAGTTGATGTCACAAGCATATTTCAATCAATGGAGATGATGGAGAGCATCATGGAGGCTCTCATGGATAATTTTTGCTTTCTAGAAGGCACCAAAAGCAAGGTGAAAGCCCAATCCAAATGGAAAAGAGCCTTCGCATGGTGAGATAAGTCTACCAAGAACCTATGTACACCAAGATTTTGAGATAGGTATGGTAGGGGATAAGGATACTTGTTTTTGGGATGGATTTTTCGGAAGGCCATTTTTTAGGGAATGGTAGGGGATGACTATTAAAAACTAGGGAAAATTAAAAAATATAGGAAAAATCAAATATTCATATGATAAAACTGATAAGGCATTTTTCATATACATTATAGAACTTTCATACATAACATTAGAGTTGAATTGAGATTTCACATGTGTTGACAAACAAATTAAAAAAAATTAATTGCTTTCATTGTCAGTGTGCATATGTATTATATAAAAATTACAACAAAATACCCAAAGGTTGCAAGATTCAACTAAAACCTGACAAAAACATAGAAAATATATCGCTGCCCATAGTTAACATTTGCAACATTACATCAAAATTGGAGTCTGAATTTTAGTCATTGCTACTACAAGGGGTTGCCTCATCCAACGAAATGCCAAGCAATCCCTCTTGTACCTCCTCATCAACTTGTGTGGCATCTTTGGGATCAACATTCCAATGTGCGGCTGAAGTTTGACAATACTTAGGAATTTGTTGATTTAGAAGTTGCAAGGCACTATGCACAACCACTAGCTTCTTCACTTGTTGAGAGATAAGCCTATTCCTCTTGATTGATTGGATGAAGTCGTATGTTAACAAATTCCTCTTGTAGTAGAAAAATTGACAACCTGTGAAAGGCCATGAGTGGCAAGCATCCTCAACTTTGGTGCATCCAATCCATTCCCCATTTACCATACAATAAGGTCAATTTGAGCCAATGTCCTTGCTTCTGGTTTGTTGAATGTTGGATCGTAGAGATTGACAAAGGCTAGCCATTGTATGCAAAGTTAAGTAGATTCTTCATTAGTATACATTTTCAAAGTGTCTCCATGAGCCCTTTCTTCACCTATTCATCATGAGATGGGGGAACTCTCTCAAGCCTAGTTACATATCATTTGGGATTTAGAGCCTAGGTTGCCATATGAAGCAGGGTGTTCATAGCACTCCACTGCCATGTCACAATGGGTTGAATATGTTCCTCATAAAACCCCAAAGTAGGAATCTTGCTACGAATGGCTTGCTCCATCTACCCGAGCATGCTGTGAAATGTCTCATAAATCCATCAAAGGCTAGGAGATTTTGTATCAACATATCTTTTGACTTGCATACTAGCTAAGATGAAGGGGCAAATGTATCAATTTAATAATTTAATAATAAAACCATCAATTTCTTACCTTATTGCGGATTGCCAATCATTATCAAGGATCTTTTGTTTCACACTTTTTCCTCCAATTTTCCTTGTCTCTGGCCATCTACACCACTCTAAATCAACCATCATTAATTGTAGAGGCTCCCACACTTCATGCATTCTCTCTAACAAAATGAAGTAGTTGGCATATCTAGTATCCACGGGCTTGAGAAATTCCTTCTTAAAAAAAAATCCTGAACAAAACAAGTGATGTGTGATGGATGTAAGTGAACTTGAATATGTCTAGATTTTGTCACCATTGCCTTCACCCAATCCATCTTTCCAATGTCTTTCAATGTGTTGTTCAACGTATGAACACGTCATGGGTTCTAGAAAATATGCTTGTAAGCACCCTTCATTATCAAGCCAACTAACTTGCATATATAGGTTGAATTGGTTACCACTTGGATAACATTAGAGGGCTCAACCTCTTTTGTGGCGTCCTTCAAAATTTGAAACTGGAAGTTTGTATTTTTTTTCTGTAAGAGACCAGGTGTCTCTCAACCCAATCACTGAAAGAAACTGCTATGTTTTTGGAATTTTTGATGTTTTTTTTTTGTGGTTTTTGCAGCAATGGTGAAATTGCGATTTTGAGAAATAAATACAAATAAATTCATAAATAAATAGCAATGCATTAAATAACTCCTAGAGCAATGGCAGATGGATTCATTTTCATTATTGAACAATTACAATGCTATCCGGGTACCAAATAAATAGAAAGCAACATTATTTATTCAAGAACTTGATTATTACTTGCAGCCGCCTGATTATTATTTGCAGCAATGCGCACAACTGAAGAACATCAATATAATATGAAATGCAACCTTTTCCTCAGCCAAGAAGATGCCAAATATAAATCACTGTAGCGCGGGTACTATTCACGTCACTGTAGCGCGGGCACTATTCATGTCACTGTAGCAGCAGATCAATAATTCTGTTTTTTTTTCTGCAATGATGATTATTTCAGCAAATTAAAATCTGCTCTTCAAACCCTTGATGATTTTTCTCCAATAAGCACAAATATGACTTCTGAATAAAGTCAACTAGATGAGCAATCTTAAGCTGATCTTTCACAACTTCAAAAAGCTAGACTAAGAAGAGGTATCGTTCTCCAAAGCCTGGAATGACTGAAATCTGCAAAAACCCTTGTTTCACAAACTCCAAAGTTCTTCGAGAAGAAAAAGACAATTTAGAATAATCATTTCGCATAATGAATTCCATTTGCCTTCATTGCCTTTTATAATTCTCCTCAATTAGGTCGACCCCCTTGTGCTTTTCAATAACATTTAAATGTTATTTAATTTTTAACTTCATAAGTTAGGAAATAACATTATTTCTTTTATCCTCCTTTCATAATGAGTATTAATAATACATGACCCTTAAATGGACCCAACTTTAATATAAAGTTAAGTTATAACTTTATATTTTAACTTTAATAAATAATTATCATTAATGGCCATTAATATATTAATATCTCTTCAAATACTCATTATTTTGCCAAATCGTCTGAACTGGAGGTTGTGACTGCCATCTACCATGTGACCAGATGCCCTACTAAAAATAGTAACCCTTGTTGGCCTGGCTTACTATAAATAGTAAGTGCCTGAATATCACTTTGTAAGCCTCTGCAAAGGCCCAAACCTGAATAAAAAATTGAAGTACTGTCTCCAACCATCGGGTAACTGCCACAAAGGACCCTCTATCCATAATTGTCAGCCTACGAGAGCCAGGAATAGGCTAAACCTCAGCAAATTGATGCTCGCGAAAATGGGGACATTACATTTTCTCTTAACTAAACAATCAATAGCTCTAAGAAAATAAGAGCTAGCTGAACATGTGACAACAATATTGATGAGCGGTCGATGTCTAATATTGGTTCACCCATCATGATGATAGAGCAGCCATGCCTTATCCAAGGTTGCCTTATTTCCTTCATCACTACACTCACCTTAGAATACTCTTTATTAAGGATAGTGGTGTGCAATTTATGTTCTCTAGGGGGCAAATCAGGGATCCACAACAATTACATCTTTGAACATTTGTTTGAAATAGGGAGAATGTGCCATATGAAATGCTAAGACATGGGCAAATAAATTTTAGCAATAGAAGACTCAACCACCTCTTGTAATTGCATATTAAACATCCCTACAACACTAGTAGCCCTTTTCTTTCCCTTGGTAGAACTCTCCCCTCTTTGACACTCAACATCTATGGTTTAGGTAGGCAATGACATACTAGATTGCATAGTCTCTATTGGCATTGCCTTATTTCTTTTCTCCCCTCTATATTCAACCTTGTCACCTTGGCCTTCTCAGTTATGGTTATTTTTTACAACCTTTTACCCTTTGTCCACTCATGTACAAAAGATGAGAATAAAACCCTTGTGTAGTTCTTTGTTGCACAAGTGATATAGCTATACTTTAGTGCCCACTAAGCACTTTTCTTCTTTTTCTATGGCTGTTGTAAATTTTGAAAGAGGTTTTTTGGGTTAAATGGGCCTTTTGCATAGGTTTTGAGGAGTTCAAAATGACATTCAAATGAATTATTCAAACTCATAATCCTTGCAACACTTCCACTTTGAGAAGAACCCCCAATAGTACTTCTATGGCTTTTTTGTTGAATTTGAACCCCTTCACCCTCAATACCCTTGCTGTTGCCTATTGTTTTTTTGTTGAAAATTCAAAACACAGCTGCAACTGCAAAAGTAAAACAAAGAACATATAAAAATCCCTCCCTAAGTGTTTGGAACTTTAAAAAAGAAAAGAAAAGGAATTTGAGAAAATGAACAATGGATAGTAAACTTATCTCGAATGACGTATATTTGATGCTCTCTTGCTTTCTTCCCATAGCTTTGCTGTTCTCTTCTCTTATCACAATCGTTCTCTTTCTTTGTCTTCTTCTTCACAATTTGGAAAATGATAAAATGAGTTTTTTTTTTGATAGGCCTGTTTTTGGTTTTTGGTTTTTGGTTGTTGGTTGGTGTAAAGGGGTGTGGGGGTCTTTGTGGGCCCCCATTCCCCTCTTTTTTCTTTAAATTGTGTTCTTTTTAAAAATTTCTTTTTATGTTGGCTGCCATTTCCTTCTCCAAATTTGCTATTTCGGAAACATTTTTGCATTTTTTCGAAAATTGGGTATGAGGTGGGGAGATTTTTGATCCTTCCTTGTGTCTACGAAATGTCCCATATAGTGGATGAGTCTAAATATGTAGGGAACATATCCTCGGGGTACATGCTAAGAACATTTGTTTTCAAGGTTGAGGCTAAGATTGAGATTCCACAATTCAAAGGAGATGTGGATGTGGAAGATAGTGACCATTGGTTGGCACATTTGGAAGTATACTTTAGTATGGATACTATTAACTTGGATCAAGTTTTTTTCTTTGCTAGATTAAGGATGGGAAATCATTCTTTCCCTTGGATTGGAAGTCTTGTATTTAGTGGCTTTAAAAAATCAAGCTCCAATTAGATCACAAGATCAATTTAAAACATTGATTAAGAAACAATTTTATCCTATGTTAGATGAAAAATGCATGGAATCACAATTTCTGAAATAAAAAGATGGGCAATGTGTGCAAAAGTACACTAGTATTTCCATAGAAGGTTTGTTCAAATGGAGAAAGGTGTGCAAGATGAGAGTATTAATGAAGTACATTGAGGCCTTAACGACCATATTTAGGGGCTTGCATTGCTATCTAAATTGGTGGACATAGATAAAGCATGTGACCATACTCACCACCTTGAGGTAGATAGTGTTGGGCCACAATTGCCGTTGCACCAAAAGATCAACCTATTAATGCCCAATACAACTGCCAGAGTTAATGGATCCACGGGAGGCGGTTAGTCCATGTCACGAATCCCGAGGGGAGTGCTGATCATCTGCCAACAATCTCCCCCTCAACGTTACCCTAGGGGATTCGAACCCGACACCTTTGGCTCTGATACCACTTGTTGGCCCACAGTTGCCGTTGCACCAAAAGATTGACCTGTTAATGCTCGATACAACTGCCAGAGTTAACGGATTCACGAGAGGCGGTTAGTCCATGTCACGAATCCCGAGGGGAGTGTTGACCATCTGCCAACAAATAGTTCTCCATTCTCTCCAAGGATAAAAGGAGCAATAGCCAAAAAGGTAAATTCTACAGGTACAAATAAGAAATATGCATAACATTGTTGCCATTGTGATGTGGATGGTTATATACACTCATCTTGTTGGAAGCTACATCCAAAAAATGCTCATTTAAGAAAAGTTAAAAAAGATAAGAAATTTTTTATGCGTACAATACAAGAAGAAAGTATAATATTTAATAAAGGTAAAAAAAAATGACTATAGCTTGGAAGTGGATTTTAAAATTCTTGCACTACAAAGAAGGCTAGTTTTAACTTGTTGACACGAGAAGAGATTTAGTGATAAAAATTGTTTAACTTCAAAATTCAAGTTAAGGGTGTTAAAATTGACGCACTTTTCAGTTCTTGTTTGCAAGCTAACCTCATATCCAAAGAGTTGGTTGAAAATCTTTGTTTATAAACTTATCAACACCTCGAGCCTTATGCCCTAGGTTGGATTTAAGAAGGCATTGTTTTAATTTTGAGTAGACAATGTAGATTGAAGTTTGTAATTAAAATTATAAACCAAAATTTTGTTGATGAAGTGATTGTGGATGTTGTTCCTTTGGATGTATGTTTGACCAAAAAAATGTCGGTTGTGGCAGGGCAAACAATTGCCGCTTGATCAAAGGTGGTAAGAGCTTTATGTTATTTGCTTATAAAAGCAAAAAGGAGTAACCTATACCCCAAATCTTCATGAGGGGAGGATATTGAGTGAAAGCACCATGATCATTCTTTTGGAGGTTGAGAAAACAAATGTTGATCAAGTTCCTTTTAGTTCAAGCTCTTTGATATGTTTTTATCATTTAGATAACTAGAGCCAAATGTTTTTGGATCTTGATTGGAGTGGTGCAAGGTGAGATGGCAGCCATGCCATTTATTGAGTTAAGAGCCTTATTGGGGATGTGTGGTTTGTAAATGTATTCTATGGAGGAAGTTGGGAGAAATTAAGTAGTTCATGAAGGGAACTAAGTTGAAGTCCATAGGAGTTAATGGTTCCTAGTGAGCGTTTGTCATTGTAAGCTAATCAAATTTGTGAGAGAGTTGCATTAGAGGTTTTAGGGCCTAAGATTGTATTTCCATTGAAGATTTGTGGTTAAGTTAATAGTGGGTTATATTTTATTGGATTTTTGTCCTATATGTGGTTTTCTCTAGGGTAAATCCTTTGTCTTCTTGATTGTGCATGGTGTTTGCTTTCATTACATATTGCAAGTTAAGCTAGTTGTTTTGCAAGTTTTCAACACTTCATTTCTTTCATAAATCTGTATGTTGGCAAGTAATGTATTTTATAACTATCTTAGTTTATGGATCCTAAAATTCCAATTTAAAGCAATACAAAATAATGTTATTTGACATGCTACTTATCATATGGTCTATATTGATGAAAAAATGGGGAGTTGATCCAAAAAATATATTTGATTTTATTAACCAAGAAGACTACAAGTTGAGCTATCAATAATATGAAAGAATGCCTTGAAAGTTTCGAAGTGCATATCCATGTGTGGGTATTTGAATCATATTTCCAACATTTTAAGAATAGGCTCAATCAGAGTTTGGATGCAAAAGTTATGACCATTAGAAGATCATAGGCTTCATGAGAAGCTCACAGAAGATAGTGATTGACATCAAACCATAAAAAATTAATCTAGTGAGGGTGACAAGAATTTGATTGTGAACATAATAAATTGGTGACAAACTCTTGGCCATCAAATCTAGACTAGCATTGGAAAAACTTGAAAAAAGGTGAGCATGCAATTGATTGGTTTGTATGGATGTCGATATCATTCATGGGAAATTTGCTAACTTGGCATACTGATGAGGTGGTTGTATAGCTTGTTGATGTGTGAAGATCAAGGCATTGTGTTGTGGTGGTTGTGTAGATATAGCAATAAATTGTAATGGCCTTGTGCAGATTTGAACTTGGGTTTGTCAAATGAAATGCCATAACACTTCACTCATCAGCCGAAATGCCAAATTTTAACTAATAGAAAGTGAGGAAACAATTTGAATTTGAAGTAGAAAATTGTGAAGAAGGTGCAAAGCTCCATGGAGGGTCCTTCTAAAAGGAGAAAAGGATGGTTTGAACTAGGTTGCATCATTGCCGTAGGCCTATGGCAGTTGGTGGCCACACTAGATAGGCAAAAGGTGTTAGGGGAGAGGGCTTGACAGTAGTTCAACCTAAGTTTAGCAATTCACATGGCAACATACGTGTGGTGCTAGCACTAAAATAATATATCACCAAGTAGCTAGGGATGTGGACAATTTAAATCTTTTGTTTCACCATCATTATGACCTGTCAAACTTATGTCATCAATATGTTTTTTGTTGAGGTATCATAATAAACCCCAAAAAAGGTTCAACCAATAGTTGTACATTAGGAACCAATAGTTGTGCATTATGTCATGTTTTGTTGGTGTGCCCATGTGGCATCACATGATCTAACATGCGCATTTTCAATTATTAGTATTGGGTTCTCTCTCACAACTAATAGTACCATATTATTCAAAATATTGGGCTTTAAATGTACAAACACTATCATACCTATAGGTACTTGCTCAACTATTGGGCACTCTCCCTAGTGCTATTTGAATTGCCAAAATGTTCTATTTTTCAAACTTGCTCTCTTGTTCTCTTGGTTGATCGTAGTTGTGCAACTTTGGCTATTGTTTTTGAGGGAATTAAAGGTGAAACCGGTGAAAGAGAAGAGAAGAGACACTCTTTAAAATTTCATGACAAATTTAAAACTTCTCAAGGGTCTGAAAACTTCCGCCCAAGGTGCCTAAAAATAGCTATGGATGCAAAATATGAGACATAAAATTGTCTTGTCATGTAATATCCCCTTACAATTTTTTTTTCAATTTTGAGCACAAGATTTCACTCGTTAACGTGAGAGAAATCATAAACGAACTAAAAGTAACCATTCACTTTCTAATCACCCAGATCTCAATGAGGGCAAGGTGAGAGCATATGGTGGAAAGGGGATCATTAGTCGTAAAATTGAAATGTTGGGAAGTACAATATGAGAGGGGGCTCAGCTGATAATGAGGTATGAAATGCAATTCAACCACTTATTCAGCGGGAGTGTGATACAAGAAATGAACATGAAAGACGACTTAGCCGATTAGCAATATTTGCAATGGAACTCGACCATTTATTCAATGGGAGTGTAATACAAGGTATTGAAAGTAAAAGACGGCGAGGCTTGTCCCTTTTGCCAAACGGTGGGAATGAAAGTAAATAATAGAATTGAAAGAAATAGACGGCGAGGCCTGTCTCTTTCACTATTAGTGGGAATTACAAAATGAAAAGTGCAGAGAGAAGAAGAGCTGATTAGTACTACTGATTCAGCGTTACAATATGATGAACAATCTGCAAATACAATGAGATATAGATAACCTATGATCACCAAAACGTTAGAGCATAATCTTGTAACAAGTACTTGATATCCAACATATGAAATATGGCCAAAATGACTGAAATAACAGGTCTGATATAAAATTGCAGCAAACTGAAACACCAAACCAGCAAGTACAGATTTCACCTTTGTGCTCGTAACTTTGCCAATACTTCTCTGAATGATGTCAAACCAAGTGCAAATGAAGCATATGAGAAGGGTGACCAAGTACAAACCAAGAAATAGCATTAAGGAGCTTTTGATATTTTATGCACGCTTTCCAATGACCTCCAAAAATGGTACGACCTTTTCTACCTAGGGTGACCAGCATATAAAACAAGCACTTCTCTAAAAATCACGAAACCTTGTGGAAAGGGGCGCCTAGGATAGATGAAAACATATAGCTGATACCCAAAACCATGCAAAAATCGAGCAAGGAGCTATGAGTGAAAATGTGCTACAGCCAAAACTCGAACCAGCAACACCAAAATGTGAATTATCTATCAAACAACCAACTTGAAGCTCAATCTGCAACCTCTGGATGAAGAAACAATCTCAAAACAGCTAGGTACTATCTCATGTTAGTTTTATGATCAGAAATACAGTAAACAAAAATTGCATCACATAAGACAATGAACACCACAAGATACCCTGGGAAAACCCTCCAACTTGAGGGGAAAAACCCAACAAATATATCGCTTATATATTTAGGAATAAGAGCAGAAATCTGCTTACAACTCAAGCCCAACACAAGGCCGAATTTGATACAATGAATAATAGCACCTCTCCTAGATGCGAATATACAACATGAATAAATTTCCCCTTGAAATCGGTCTGCTGCTACAAAATAATGATCTGCTACTCAAGATGCTGATCTTCTACACAAGTGCGAACTTCTTCTAGGAATGCGAATATGATGAATGAACTTGATGATGATAATGAGCAAACTCGACCTTGTATAAATACAAAATAGTGTGACTCTTCAAGTAGGTCGGCCTCAAGCAATAATAAAGAAATAAATATTATTTCTTTAATAAGGTCGGCCCCTTTTAATTATTCACAATAATTAAATATAATAAGTTGTTAAGTGAAGCGCCTCTTCACTTTAATCAATGCAATAAATGAATAGCCATTAGGCTATATGAATTTATTGTTCAACAAGCAAGGTGGAAGTATGTAGCCCGAAGCTACAACATCAACATCTCACAAGTACAAAACTAATATAAGCTAGGAGGTATGCATTCCTCGAAGCAAGGGTTCTGAAATAATTTCAGCAGCATTTCGTTACGATGAGCAATGGATAATCCCAAATGAAGGCAAGCTCTCTTATTTATAACTTTCTCCACAAATTCAAAACCTTTTCCCTCCAATTAGGGCGCCCAAAATGAAATTCACATTCACCTTTTTTCAATTTGCATTTGAGTCTCATTTTGACTCTTGACCAAGTCGTCCAAAGCATATAAAAAATATTGCTTTATCAAAATGCAAATACATCATAACATGGGTGTCCAAAACTTAAGTAATTTAACTTTATAAAAAATCAAACCTTTTCTCCAAATACCACTCTCGAAGGTTGGACATCCAAAGGCTAAAGTGAAAATATATTTAATTTTTGCAAATATATCTATGCTAGGCATCCACTTAACTTTAGCCAATATTTTCACTTAAAACATCATTTTCATCAAATATTAAATTTGCCAAATCGAGCACCACAAATGCTGGAGACCAAACTGAATATACTGCCTTGCCAGATATAGCCACTGTACCAAACTGCTGAAACAATGCTAAAATAGCATTGCTAAAAATAGCACTTACTATAAATAGCATACTATAAAAAATAGTAAGTGACTTCAAATGCATTTTAACCACATTCTGAGCAATCGTCGTAATTTACTAAAAATAGTAAGTTTGAAAAAGTTACCTGTTTCAGTTGCATGTCATACCATCGCGAAGCTCTTCAAAAACCCAAAAAGAATCCAAAAACTAAACTGCAAAATTCCAACATGCAAACCCTTGAATCCACAAAAGAAACCTCCAAGCAGTTGGAAACCCTAATTCTGCATCTGACTTGCCTATGGCCATCCGGGGATAGGCTAACAGTCACTGGAAAGCGTAGTGCTAAAAATGGGGACATTACATGTCATCCACCAAAATGCCTTCATCAAAAGATAGTGGAGTTGTAGCATAACTCTTAAAACATTGCTCTTCTTTGAATTGCTTGCTTCCCACTTATCTTGAATAAAGAAAGTCACACTGGCTTTGATACCATCTAGAAACTTATTGATCATACTGCCGTAGGAGCAAAGTGACATAAGCTTAAATCAACATCAAAATGAGAGAGAAAAAGATAAGAATGAAGAATTGGAGAAGGCCTTCTTGGCCTTAGGTACAAATCAAGCTTTTGAATATATATCACAAAAATATAAAGGATAAACAATAATGAGCTTGGCGTGTGTATATATACACACTAAGTCATTGGATATGAAAGGGACAGAGTAGACCTAAAATAAGATTAATGTCAACCTACACATGTAGGTCAACTACTAGGTACAAGGTACCACATTAAGAGAAAACTGAAAATGTTACCTAAAGATGTACCACATGTTAATAACTCAATGAAACCAATCAACATCAAAATGAGAGAGAACAAGAGAACAACAAAACTTGGAGGAGGCCTTCTTGGCCTTAGGCACAAATCAAGCTTTTGGATATATATCACAAAAATATAAAGGATAAACAATAATGAGCTTGGCATGTGTATATATACATTAAGTCATTGGGATATGAAAGGGACAAAGTAGACCTAAATATAATATTAATGTCAACCTTACACATGTAGGTCCTCTACTAGGTACAAGGTACCTCGTTAAGAGAAAAGTGACAATGTTACCTAAAGATGTACCACATGTTGGTAACTCAATGAAACCAATAGGAAAGAGGTACAAGTCAAGAGTATAATCTCCAATATCCAATTTGTCCAGTTCTAAGTCCCTAAAAAAACATATACTTCCACAAATTTCTATCTCTTTTGGGATTATATGCTTGTTTTTTGTTACATTTCCTTGCAGCTCTCAGAGAGTATGGATTCATTTGAATTTGTCTTTTCTCTCTTAATACATTTAAAGAAAACTTTAATGGCACATCAATTTTTTGATTCAGTTTATGTGCCCTCTAATTGGATCTCCTTTTTCTCTGTACAAATTCATATGTCCTAAAATGATTTTGCAGCTCACCAGCTTTCCTTTGATTTTCATCACTAAAAGCACCGCATTCAACTTTATGAAAACCCAACGAGGCAGGGAATGAATTTGTTTAGCTTTGCTTCCTTGCCAAACATTTTACACTGTATTTGATAAACTTTAATTTGATCCATTCTTCATCCCTTGTTAATCTAGGCACCGAATTTAAAGCTTATACAACAGCTTGCCAACATTTGGACAACTGTAGTTAATATTCACGAAACATTACATTTGAATAAACAATGGGTATCAAACAGGTCCTCAACCCCAGCATTCATATGGGTTGGCATAGGAGGATGATAAAAACCAACAATTGCAGGAGAATTGGTGGCTTGTGAGTTTGCATAAACGACCATTTTACTGTTTCAGTACCTTGTTCCAACAATCACTGTAATTTATTTCTAAAAATGTTAATTCATCTGGATGGATGTATTTCTTATCAAACCATGTGCTGTGTTTCATTGCAATAAAGATTCATTGAGATATGAAACTTTTATACTGAAGGAAAACACGTAAACCTACTCTTCTTATATTAACATCTATTAGTTCTAAGAATAAGCACAATCATATTATATGAAATTTTACAATCGAACTGCATTATTGTTTCACTGGTACTGATGGATTGGATATTACTCAGGATAATTATCATAGATGCCAATGTTTAGAGTTAAAATATTGGCCAGATAATAGTAATTGGAGATCAAGCCAATTTTTCTTGGATTGTGTTTCTATTAGTTAGACATTTTGTTGTTGGAGTATGTAGGATTTCTGTAGAGTATGCTTATCGTGTTCCTATGTTTTATCTCTCCAGCATTTCTCCCTAGTATTCTGATATTGTTGTGCTGGTTTCTGGTTGGATTCTTTCTTTACCTTTTACTTGGACTCTTGGACACAAGTGCAGCAACATTTTTTATTTCTTCACAAGATTAAATTTTTTCAAATAGATCTACCTTGGGAAAATTTGGGAATTAAAATTTTTATGGTTAGCATTATGTTTTCCTCTCTTTAAATTTCATATGTATTTGTTCTTGAAGTTTTAATATTTGGAAATTGGCCACAGGTTGCCATAGGTTTTTCTTTTGAATTCTCAAATGTGTCTAGAAAATATGATATTGGGATGTGGGTTTTCTTCTGGACTGTTGTTTCTGCCGGATAACAGAGTAGTATGTCCATTGTGAGTTGGACTCTTGGACACAAATCTGGCAATACTTCTTATTTCTTGACAAGATTATGCTTTTCAAAAAGATCTACCTAAGGAAAATTTTGGGAATTTAAAATTTAATGGTTAGCTTTATGTTTCCTTCACTATATATTACACATGTATTTGTTCTTGAGGTTTTAATATTTGGAAATTGCCCATAGGTTGCCATTGTTTTCTCTGTTAAATTATCAAATGTATCTAGTAATATTATATTGGCATGTGGGTTTTCTTCTGAACTTTTGTTTCTGCTTGGTAACAGAGTAGTATGCCCATTGTGAGTTGATGTTAATTTCTATCTGAAGTACTGAGTAATAAGTTTAAGGTTGAGTTAATTGATGTACTTAGGTATAGCATTCTGTAATCCACATCATATATAACAGTCTCATGTCATAATTGAATGGTTATTTAAAAATGGGGAAAATCTGGGAATTAAAATTTTTGTGGTTAGCTTTATGTTTTCTTCACTTTAAATTACATGTGTATGTGTTCTTGAGGTTTGAATATTTGGAAATTGGCCACAGTTTTTTATAGTTTTCTCTATTGAATCAATGAATTCTCAAATGTATCTAGTAAATGTAAAATTGGGACATGGGGTTTTCTTCTGAACTTTTGTTTCTGCGTGGTAATAGAGTAGTATGTCCTTTCTGAGTTGATGTTAATTTCTATGTGAAGTATTATATAATAAGCTTAAGGTTGAGTTAATTGCCATACTTATGTATCACATTCCTTAATCCCTACAATATATATAATGGTAATTGATATGAAGCATTTTCAAAGTTGTAATCAAAACTAATGTTTTAAGTCACTGATCTGACAGGCTAGCTGCACATTGGAAGCAGGTGTAAAGATTTATTCATTTCGAGTTGACTCAGTCTACGCTGAAGCGTACAAGGTCCTTGGAGGGCTTAATCGTACAAATGGCATTGAGAAGGAACTCAGTGGTACGTGTTTGTGTTTTTCTTATTAGTATGCACTTTGCAATGCTATTTTTCTTTGGTATGAACTACTGCTTTCTACGATCATCATAAATGACTGTTTCTGTACTTTATGAGTAAGCTTTTTTATTGCTTTTTGAGTGAGGTACATAAGTGTTGAAGAAAATGACTTCAGAATGGGAGATAACCAGTGTTAAATTATTGACAAAACCTGTCATCTTCATGCAACTTTTAAAATCTCAGTCTTATGTGGCAGTTGATTGATGCATAAAGTTAGGAAAAGTATTTATTATTGATAATTTAGTTCTATGAATGATTGGAGCTTATATAACTAAGTTTTATTGGAAGAATTCATTATACTAATTGAATTTGCAATTTTCATGCTGCCAACTGCCAATAAAATATTTGTAGGGTTACAAATGAACTTACATATATCTATAGGTTCTATGAAATTAAGAGATGCATGTACCAAATGAGGTATATTTACTTATAATGACTAAAGTATGCTAACACAAATTAGCCTAGAGAAACAGAGACAGACTTAGCTGAGTCCACATTCCATGAATCAAAGTTTTTGTCTATCCTTCCTAAACTTGTGTTGCATTGGCATAGCACATTCTTTTGCTTCCTTTACACTTTGCTCCTGCTTGCCAATATTCCTTGTCATATCCTAACACTGTCAGCTATTATCTATGCTGTTGCTGATTTTGTGGATGTCTTGCAGGCCTTAACTGTTATTCACAATGCTCTTGGAATAGGAGGTTTGGCAGGGCTCAGTTTAATCTCCAGCTTGGTCATGAGGTCCAACCACAAGGGTACAAAAATTGAACAACACTTGTGCGTGCATGTGTGTGTGTGTCTCCTTGAGCCCCCACTCACCACCCCTGCTTTCCCTCCACATGTTGTGCAGGCGTGCAAGTGCCCCTACTTCCCCCGCCTCCCCCTCTCTCTCTCTCTCCTTTATAGTTTGCTCCTGCTTGCTAATGTTCTTTGCTGTATCCTAATATTGTCATTGCTATTATCTATTTTGTTGCCGATCTTTGTGGATGCCATGGAGGCCTTAATTGTTATTTACAATGCTCTTAGAATAGGCGGTTTGGCAGGGCCTAGTTTACTGTTGAGCTTGGTCATGAGGTCCAACCACAAGTGGTACAAAAATTGATCAATACGTGTGTGGGCATGTGTGTATCTCTCTCTCCTCGACCCCTCGCTTATCACTCCCTGCTGCCCCCCCTGCACAAATAAATTCTGTGTGTGCCACTCTCTCCCTCGCTCCGCCCCCCTCCCTCTCTCTCTCTCACTCCTACATACACACATTGTTGCATGTGCAGGCACACAAGTGACTCTCTCTCTCTCTCTCTCTCCCCCCTTGCACACACACATTCTTGTGTGTGCAGGCATGCAAGTGCCTCTCCTTCTTCTCTCTTCTCCCTCTCGCCCCTCTCTCTGCATACACACATTCCTATGTGTGTGGGTGTGCAAACGCCTCTCTCTCTTTTTCTCTTTCCCCTATATACACACATTCTTGTGTGAACAGTGGTGCAAGTGCCTCTCACCCCCTAGCCCCTGCCCCCTCTCTCCTTTGCATACACACGTTCCTATGTGTGCAGGCATCCAAATGCCTCTCCCTGCTTCCCCCCTGTGCTCCCGCCCTCTATCTCCATTTTTTACCAGCACCCGCTCTGCCCCCTGCATACATACATTCTTGTGTGTGCAGGCATGCCAGTGCCTCTCCCTCTCTCTCTCTTTCTCTCTCTCCCCCCATTCCCCTCCCTCCTTCCCTCTCCCCCACCTCTCTTTCTTTCCACTTACCACCCTTGAATCCCCCCTTGCATACACACATTCCTGTGTGTGCAGGCATGTAAGTGCCTGTGTCTGTGTGTGCTACAGTTTGCTCCTGCTTGCCAATGTTATTTGCCATATTGGCAACAACATTGTTATTATCTACGCTGTTGCTAATCTTTGTAGATGTCACACAGGGCTTAACTGTTATTTACAATGCTCTTGGAATAGGTGGTTTGGCAGGGCCCAGTTTACATGAGGTCCAACCACAATGGGTGCAAAAATTGGACAATACTTGTGTGTGCATGTCTCTCTCTCTCTTGAATGGTACCCAGAAAACATCTTTTACCTTTCCTTTTAGAAATCTTAAGTGTAGGTGTATTTTGCAATCGGGTTCTGTCAAAGGGTAAGATATATTTTTTCTTTTGTATGCTTCCTATGTCTGAATATGACGTACTGGTTTTCAAAATAAAGTGTTATTTCCTTTTAGATATTTGAAATTGGTCTTTTTGTTGTCTGTCTGGTCATTCTTGATTAATCACTTAGCTGTTTCATATATAGACATACATAGTTCATAGTTTCATGCAAGAAACAAAATGTGCAGGGAAAGACCTTGGAACCCTTCAATGGAACTGAATGCTGCAATAGTGTAAAGTTGATCAAAAGACTAGGTTGATAATGAAGTACTATTAACCATCTTCAGTAGTTGTGAACTGTTATAGTTCCATGATAACTGTTATTGTTATCTTTAACTTTTTCCTTTGTTCTAGATAATGAGTAATTGTAATATTTTCTAAATGTCATTTCTTATGGTTATTTAAATATATGTATTTTT
The DNA here is from genome assembly GCA_007115665.2 of Sequoiadendron giganteum. NCBI lineage: Eukaryota > Viridiplantae > Streptophyta > Pinopsida > Cupressales > Cupressaceae > Sequoiadendron > Sequoiadendron giganteum. The sequence continues at coordinate 241,549,434 of CM021110.1, read as the reverse complement.
TACTTTGATTGTTTTTCTCTTGCAGAAAATATGCATTTTATGGCTTGTGAATTTTTGTATTTTTAACAAATTTTAGTTGCTAATATAATTTATAATATGGTTTTTTCCAATACATTTTTCATTAAAACATTACTGGTTACTAAACCTGCAACAATGTCATCATAGGACATGGGGAAGAGGAAGAACTTAGAGGTATGGAGGAAGATGAAATGAGGAAGGAACACCCTAAGAAGGTCTGTCTTCAGTTTATGGATGTTTGGTATGTATAAATGATGCTTTGTTTATGACATGGAAATGATTTTGTGATATTTCCATTACGCTGCAGATCCCAGCTTCATCGGCTTCTTTGGAGCCTTCATTTGAGGCACTTAATATAAAGAAGTTTGATGGTATAACTTACTTTCCTTGGAAGCACTTTTTCTCTTCATTTTGGTATAGTTGTTGCATGTTTTTTCAAACTATGATAGGAATGTGAGGTTTAAAGGTCTTATTAACTCTTTGATTGATTTAGGCAAGTTTGATTTCAATCATTGTAGTTGCTTTCACGGTCGACCCTTTATACCATCAAACTTCTGCACAATTTGATGAGGGAGGAGCCAAGGGCCTTCTATTCAATACGTTAAGTGTTTATGATGATTTCCAAATTGTGTTCGACTCTTGGGATGTCCCAGAGAAGAGCATGAAGTTATCAGCAGCTAAACATACAGAAACAACATCCCTGATAGACCTTTCTTTAATGAAAGGTATTGCTGGACCTACTTTGTCTTGCAAAACATAATTCCCATCCTTGTTTTCATGCCAAGTTTGCAGCTTGACTGAAAATTATTTTTGTTATCTAGATATTGTACTGCACTCAATGGCTGCACTGCAAGACTCAACAGAAATTTCACCAACACTTAATGCAATCCTTAAGTTGCTGGATGATCCCTATGATGATGCTGCTCAAGCTGCATCAGTGAAACAACACGAAGACACGGTATTTGATTTATCTTGTGATGATGAAGTTACATATGAGGAAAGGCCTCAATATTTCGAAAACAATTATATGGCTGATGGAGACATTGATGATGGATTGGATAATGTGATCCCAGATTCAGCTTCATGGGGTTCTTTTGCTCCAGATAGACACAACCATGAGGTCCAATAAGTTTCTAAACAGTGCCATTCTAACCCAATTATGTGGTTCTTTATTTGATGAGAAACTTGTTTATCTTATGAGGCTCTACTGTTTTATACATAGCCAATTTCCAATTGTATCTTTCAGGAAAATCTCAATGAATGTACAGCAGAATATACAGTTGATGAGGATTCTTTAGGTGAGCAGACAGTTGATTTTTTAGTACTGGGGATGGGTATGCCCTCTAACAAGAATGCTTGGGCAGGCCCGGAACACTGGAAGTTACATAAATCAAAAGGTAAGGACTAGCATTTAAATCCTTAATTTCATGTTCTTCCTACTTCTGTATTTTAACATTCTTATCTGAATAATTGACAACTTGATTTGATATGCTTGTAGATATTAAACGAACTACAGAGGCTGAAGATGATTCATCCTTGAGTGGAAAGAAGACTAGAAAAACAAAAAGAGAGCCCTTTTTGGTTGATTATATGAATTTGCAGGATATCGAAAGCACTGCATTTGCTCCACCCAAAAATCAGCGGTCCTTACTTCTGCCCCCGAGTAATTCTTCTATTGAAACTATTCTTCCAGAAGACTGCCATTATCACCCAGAGGAATTCGTTAGGCTATTTATATTGCCTTCCATATTGGTATTGTCATCATCTTTGTAAACACTTGATTTTTTTTCCTTCTTATAGAGAGACAATGAAATGTAGCTCATGTCTATACACAGAACTTTCAAGCTTGATATTTAACTTTGGTATCTTGAACTGTAATAAAGTGTTTGTTTATTGTATTTGCAGTGCATCCGGAAGAGAGGAAGAAAAGAAAATGGTACATTCTATATCTTGTTCCTGAGACCAATGTGATTTATAAGTATTTTGATACTACTAAGAATCACATGTAATTTCTATATTTGTTAAAAGGAGTTCTGTAATGTTTGTAGCTGGCTATGCTACTTGCAGATGATTCTATGGAAAGAAACCATAACTATGAAGCATCATTTACGTGTGACAGTGGAGATTTTCATGACCTGTCTAGTGCTAATTGGGATAATGTACATGATGGAAGTGATGTTGAAGACTTGAGTGATAGTAACATGGTTGCTCAACCTCGGAAGGTATGGTTTGCAAGTTACTACACCCCCTTTATAGTAGTCTGCATTTTACTTCTTTCTGTTCTTCAGCACAGAATCATTAGGTTAGAAAATGAGCTTTAACTTTATGCTTAAGATATCTCTTGGAGCATTTGTAAAGGTTATTTTCCACCGTCATTATTTATTGAAAAGATTGAATGAAGACAAGGCAACAAATGTAGGAGAGAATCCTGGGACTAAAGTTCAGTTTAAATTTTGAAGAGTGATTTAGGTTAATACGACAAGTTTTTTTATTGTTGAGGGCTATAATCCTGGGAAGCCTCAAGATTTTCTTTTTCTGTCTGGATGTCAACATTGTGAATGGCAGTTTGATTTTCCAAATTGGGTGTGGCTACCTAAAGTCATGGTGTTATTGAGTTATCCTCTCTTTGATTTTCAAGCCAACAATACTTTTCTAATTTTCTTAGTTCTATCTTTGGAGTTCATTGTGGTTTATAAGTATATATATTCTTTTAACTGATTTAGTTATGATTTTAATAAGCTAGCTGGAATGGATGTTTGTGTCAGATCAAAAGTTTTTCAAGTTTTGAGTTTCTAAATGAGAGATGCCATTTTTCCGTTGGCACCTTGGTAGAGGATGTATTTGTGAGCCATTGTAGCTACAGCTTGCATATAATGAGGATAGAATGCCAAGGTTTCAGTTTACAAATATCATATCAAATGACTTAATCAGTGGAACGGCAATTTGGTTTTACAGATAGTATAAATGCATCTTCACTCAAGTTTTATTTGCTTATGGATGAATTACTCACCTATGCAGCAAAATGGACTTGATCCTTGGGTGATTTTGTGATTGATATCTAATGATTGAAATCTTGCAAAGTTTTTGGGAAATGGGCAAAACAATGGTTATTAGAGACGAGGATGATCCAACAGTTGGAGAATGGTGGTTCATGCTAATGCCAAAATATATGCCTTTTATATTTTGATAAAAAAATCTCAATATGCTTATGCCCCAGCAGTATCAACCATAAATCTAAATATAAGTTATACCCACAATATTACTACCATGAGTTCAGCAAGCAATACAAGTGAATAAAACACAGTTGAATCTAAATATACATGTTTAGGAAGTATAAAAGTCTCAGATTAGATCACTTTAATGCTTTGCAATTGTAAAAAAAGCTCTAAATGCATATAGCAAGGTCCTAGCATAGTCTCTTAAACCGATTCAGCATCTTCATGGTCTTCTTGTCTAAGTTACCAGTTCGGGTTCGGGGATGGGTTCGGGTACGAGAACCCGGTACGTGGGTACGTGAAATTTTTTTTTAGGGGTTTGGGTACGTATGGGTACGTGCATATATATACAAAAAAATAAGAGAAATATACAGAATTGCAAAACTAAATCATTTCATAGTATGATACAATGATACTTGATCATTGCTCAATGCCAAATGCCAAAGATAAATATTAAATGTCAATTGATAGTTGAAAAATAATCAAATACGCCATATCAATGATATCAATTATGGAAATCATCACAATTACAGTATTACTGAATTACAAAATGTAGTTCATGAAAGTTGAAACATGATTCAATTTCAATGTTCATCAATCATCAAAAGGATTATCAAAAAAGTCAACGTGATTTGGATTTTCAGTGGCTTCAACTTCAAGATCATCATCATTTGAACCCAAAGCGGTTTTGCTTCCACTTCCAGCACCATGCATGTCATGATCATCATTATCATCCACATCATCCATAGTGGCTCTAGCAAGATCTTGAATGGTTGCATCCAAGTCAGCAGACTCGGGTGCTACATCCCAAAGCTTTGCTGCCCCCTGCTTGTATTGAGGTTCCTTACGTGACAGAAGACGCAAATTGGAATGAATATACACCAAGTCTTCAGCTCTTTTTGCAGCCAACCGGTTACGCTTCACTGAGTGGATAAAGGATTATGTACTCCAATTTCGTTCAGCAGCAGAAGAGCTTGCAACCTAGAGAGAAAACCAACAAAATAAAAAATAAAAAATGCAAGATAAATTCAAGAATGTTAAGTGTTAAATTCTACAATACAAGTGGCAAAAAAAATAAACTTACTTGTGAGAGGATCTTGATTGCAAGAGGTTGGAGGTACATATAAACTTGACCATGGAGGTACCACCATGTAATAGCATCCATTTTGTATTGGTCTTTGACAACAAAAGAGCTAAGATTTTTTCCTATGATAAACATTCCAAATTCTTTCATAACACTTGTCTCCACTTCTGGATCAGTGAAGAGTCTATTAAATGCACTCTTATACCCTCTAGCAACTTCAAGATCTCTATATGGCGGTATTCTCCTTGGGATAGAAAGTACTTCTCTAGTATAGTACCTTGGAGATAGGGCATATGCAAGGAGGTGCAATGGTGTTGTCATCTTGTTCCAACGATGAAGAACGATTGCTTCCACCCTTTTGTAAAGGGTGTCTTCAGGATCATTCTCTCTCTTTTGTATTTCAATTTTTATTTTCTCCAACATTGTGTCCATGCTATCATAGACATCCCCCAAGCATGGTTCATTTGTATCAGCAAACCGAAGCATAGACATGATAGGTTCGGTCATCTCCAATACATAATTCACATGATCCCACCAATCGTCATCCAAGATCAATGCCTTGACTTTTTGGGCCCTCTCTGAATTTGATTGCTTCCATATACCCCATTGGTTGCTAATAACCATTTGACTCAATGCCTCTTTCACCTTCACAAGTCGTCTCAGAACAATTGTGTGAGATGCAAATCGGGTCTCAGCAACCTAAGAACATGTAAATAACTAAATAAGTAAAAAAAAAAAATTTATTCAATTATGTAAAACATGACATAAATGAAACTAAATAAATTAAATTTACCTTCAATAATTCCAATCTTGAAATTTTTTTGAAAATTGCTTGTGACATATGGTGGTTTGTCACAAACATCTGGATCTCCTCGGCCTCTTGGTATATTTCTTTCACCCACTTTATTTGATTTCCAATTGCTTGCATCACCAAATTGAGGGAGTGTATGGTGCAAGGTGTCCAAAAGATGTGCTCATATCTAGCCTCTACCAAAGCACCTGCAGCCTTGCAAACTTTTGCATTGGTCGTAATTACTTGGACAACATTTTCATCACCCACCATCTCTATGGAGTCAATAAGAATCTTGGAAATGAACTCTGCATCTTTCACTTCCCCTTCACAGTCAACTGCCCTCAAAAACATTGCCCCCTTAGGGGACATTGCAATAACATTGATCAATGGATGGTTTTTGCAATCTTTCGATCCATCAGAAACAATAGATACACCTATTTCAATCCAAGAATCTCTAATTGGTTTTAGTTGGGCCTCTAAAGATTTTTTCTCTCTTTGCAATAAGGTGGTATGCACCTTTTCAAACCCAGGACTTGTGAAACCAGGAGGTGCACTATTTATTGCTGACACCATGTCCCGCCAATATGGTGATCTCACCAAGTTGAATGGAAGACCATTGGCATAGAGGCAACGTGCAATTTTTTCTTCAGCAATATCGCTTGCCTCCATTTTAAATGCCCTCTCCAATGGACCTCTCTTGCGGGTGGTGATTTGTTGTTCATCTTCATCTTCCTCTTCCGTAGAGGGCATAGGCAAGAAGGGATTTCTGGAGGCCCTAACTGCCTAAGAGTGTAATGTTGGTGTTTTTTTCTTTCCAGAAGAATAACTACTTTCTTTTCCTTTTGCAATTGATTTGTCAGCATCTTCTTGTTCTTTTATAAATTTTGCTATTTGTACAGAAGACAACCCCTTCTTATTTGGGCCCACACACATATTAACCCCTTTGCCACTAGGGCCCATAAAATGAAGTTTCACTCGGTAATAGGAGCTATATATTGTGCATTGCATAAATTACACTTCCAAACAAAACCCCCACCTCCAGGAATTTGTGAAATTCTTGTGGTATGTGCCCATAAAGGAGATCCTTTCTCAATTTTGAACTTTTGACTTCCCTCCCCACCCACTGAACTTTGACTACTGGCCATTGTTGCAATCTATAAAAAAAATGAAAAAAAAAAAAAACAAATTTGAAAAAATTCTTCACAAACTTGAAGAAATCCATCAAAAACTAAGAAACTTGAAAAAATAGTTCAAAAGATCAAAGAATAGGGTTTAAATGCATACCTTAAACACTTAAATCTCCTTTGTAGAAGCTATTTGGCACTCCACAGTCGATCTCCTTCGAATACAATCACCTCCCTTCAAAATGCCAAGATGTAGAGAAAATATGGTGAGAGCAAAATGAGAAGTAAAAACGAAATGTTTTAGTGTTGAAAGGCCTCATATTGGGCCGGATTAGGGTTAGGAAACAAAATAATATTAAAAAAAATGCTTTTTATTTATGTTTGGGCACACTTTATTAATTTTGGGCCGTGGGTTCTTCGAGGTACGCCCGGGTACGTGCTTGGTACCTTCGGGTCCACGCACCAATCAACTGGGTGCGCCCCGGGCTCGCACAAGTGCGAACCCAAGAGAACCCACAGGCTTGGGCACGCACCCTGTGCGTACCCAGGGCGCACCCGTACCGGGTTCGAACCCGAACCATGTTCGAGGCCTCCGGGTGCGAACCCGGTAACTTAGCTTCTTGTTTTCTGTACCCTGAGGTATGCTGGCATTCTCAGCAATCAGAAGAGGAAAATAGAAAACTATAGTAAATATATGTAAATTCTACAAAAAAATATTTACAAGATTTATTAAACAAAAGTTCTACAATGCAAGCAAAATGAGTGTGTTTTGATGTGCAATATGTGAATGGCCAAGAAAATGGAATTCTATTAATATTTTTTAGATGGTATTGTATACATTCCTAAAAGAAATATGGAAAAGGATTTTGCAACACAGTTTTAATCCAAAAATCTTACAACGATATTACTATGGACTGTGGAAACTTCATGAATTTAATTGATTTTGCAACATATAAATACTGGTTGAGCAGGACTTGGCACTTACTTTGACTTACTGTGCAATGTCTGTACTTCACACCATATGTTGTCTTCAATACAAGCTCGAGAACCTTCCCTAGAACATGTGGTCATACCACAAAGCTTTAACTCTTAGTTTATTCTGCAAATCTACAACAGAAGCAGTTAAACTCTGCACAAATGTTCTGCAACATTTCTAGAAAACACAAAATGAAGGAATGAAACTGATAGAAGGAGAGTGGTTGCATATTTTGTAACTGTCATGACTCATGACATCCCTTCATCTTCCACACCATATTAATGGACCTTAGCTATTCTTTGATTGCAAGAAGTGCAGAAGTAAAGATAGACATATTGTGGCAAAATTTGATCTCTCAAAATTTGTAAAATGCTTTTGCATGATATGGTCTTGCGATTTCAAATTTGTAGTTCAAGCACAGTGCCTTATTGTTCTTGAATTATCTCTTGTCAAACAATTCTCTGATTAATATTTGTACTTGACTGTAATTTCATTCATTTCTGTTCATCACACATTTGAATCTGTTTAAGAGTGTTGCCCGCCCTGGGTCACTAGTTTTCTGGAATAAGAGCAAGCGTGTGATTGTTTAGCAGCATTATCAGAGTTTAACATCTAAATCACTGTGCACATTTTGGATGTCCACCCGAATGAAGTCTAATTATGGTAAACTTTGCCTTCAAACTCATGATCCCTCGTTTTGCCATCATTCACAATCTCCACAAATCACAGACAAATGCATACCAAAGATGTTGACTTTAGAAATTATTAGAAGACGATAGAGAATACTTTGCAGTGATAGAGGAATTATTTGGAGCAACACTATATGTAGGAAAAATTGGCAAAATTAATCACCTAAAGCAACTTTTACAATATGTTCAATCCCCTTAAGATTTGTCAATTTTAAACACCATACAAGGTACTAGTAAATCTGGATATACCTATTTTTGACAGAAAATATAGATGGTGATGTTCTACGTAACTGGCTTAAGCTCATTTGTTCATAATATGTGGTTAATTAATCTTGTGATGTAGAAAAGATCACATTTGCTCATTTGAGAGTATTCTTGTCTATAAAAAGTTGTTGAATAACTACTAAACTACCCACAAGGATGACCTTATACTTGTAGAAAGTTGAAACTGGGGAATTGAATAGTTGTTGAAGCCTTGGAAGTAGCCTATTATCCTATTGAAAATTATGATGAACAGTATGCCAAGTATTCCTAGCTTTGTCAAATACATGACTATTGTGCTCAAGATTAGACAAATATTTTCTATTCTTTGACTTCCAATTTGAACATTAAAGAGTGAACAAACTCTAAAGTTGTAGTATCGGTTAGGCTGAAGACCATATACCCAAGTTGACAATGAATTCCTTCCTATTTCTTTTGTAGGAACTTAGAACAAAATACTTGTGAATTTGGTTCCACACCAAAAGACCAAATTGGGGACTTCAGTAAGGAACTCATTTTGTAAGGACTTTGTATTGTGCTGGCGAGAGTAAGGCATGTAAGGTGCATATTAGCATTGGCTCATGAGATTAGAACTTGGAACCAAATGCTTGTAAATTTGAGTCCACACCAAAAGATCAAGCCAGTTTTGTAAGGAATTCACTTTGTAAGGACTTTATCGTGCTAGTAGAATTAAGGCATGTAAGGAGAAGCTTACATGTATGCATGGAAATTTGAAGCAAAAGGAAAGCACAAGTCTAAGAATGAAGACTACTAAGTTCCATGGTAAGTTGTAGAGTAAGAATTCTAGTCTAAAGCTTAACAAAACTCAAAGCAAGGAAAAGGACCTTTGTATCATTCTTAGAAGAAAGCATTAGTTGAGGAATAAAAGAAGCAATCAAAGATTGACAAATGGTGCACAATACATAATTCTCGTAGACACTCTACCAAAGGATGTCGTGTTTGGAAAGTTCTTGCACAAATACAAATAAAAGCATCTAGTTCTACCATAGAAAGGCAAATAGGTTGTGGATTGTGAACTAAGCACTAGGGTAACAATTACCAATTTAACCTCATCTTCCAGTTCTAATCTAGAAGCAAAAGGTTGTTCCGTTCTCAAATGTGGGTTAATGGACAAAGATGTATTTGGTTTCTCTTGAAGCATTTTGAAGATTGAACTTGCCTAGGATGCCTCACTTAACATCATACTCCATTAGATGGTTTAGTGGTTTTTGGGAAATGTGTTACTTATTAGTGTCACTTGGTGTACAAAATCAAGCCTTTTCAAAATACAATGCTTTGTGATGCAGCACCATTAGAGTTGTGTGATATTTTCCTTGGGCAACCATTTCTCTTCCATGGTTGTGCAATCTATGAAGCTAATCCCCTAAATGTTATTATAGATGTTGGTTGGATAGATATTGCATACTAGAAGTAGACCCTAAGCTTTCACTCATTTGTGCCAATAGTGTAGAAATTAATGCTTTTCATGGTGAGATTTGAAGGCAAGGAAGCCTTGCAATACAATTTGATGCCACAACCCATTCAACAAAGCAACTAAACAAAATGTTGTAGGATTACAAGAACATTTTGAGTTTCCTATTGGAGTGCCTAAATAGTGTGTAGTGAACCATGCTATTGATTTGATTCTAAGATTATCTCTTCCAAGTGCCTCTCTATACCTTTGTTCATTCTTTGAGAATGAAGAGATCAAACACCATTTCCATGAACATGTGGAGAAGGACACAATGCCTAGCTCGTTTCCTCATGATAGGTCCATTGTCCTCACATCAAAGGATGACACATGGAAATTGTGGGTAGAATTTAGAAAGCTCTCAACAACATATTGTGAAGAACCACTATCCGCATTCTAAGATTGAGAATCTATCGGATTAGCTTTGCAATGCCAAATTCTTCACTAAGCTAGGCCTTACATTAAGGTACCATCATCTTATTGTTGAATCCTTAGATGTTTGGAAGATAACCTTCAAAGCTAAGGCAAGTTTGCTTGAATGGTTGGTTATGTGCTTCAGTGAGATCAAAGCATCCTTGACATTCTTGCGGATGATGAATGATATTGTTTGGATATTCACAACTTCATTTGTTGTCTACTTTGATGATATTCTCATTTTTGGCCATATTCAACAAGTGCTCAACACTTTGTAGCAACATAGGTTGTATGCCAACATGGAAAAATAAATATATTAGAGATACAATACCTTAGATATATAAGTGATGCAAGTACATGTAGATATAGATAAGATCCATGCATTTAAGAATAGCCTATTGTAATGTCCCCTTCCTAGCTTATTCAGTAGTTTGGCAAAGTTAGCCTATTCAGTCGTTCTTGCAAGCTAACAGGGCTTGGTTAGGGAACTTTGGAGTTAGTTTACCCAACATGGTGTGGTTGGGAGTTGTGCAACACCCTTTTTTGGAGCATTTTTGGTGATTTCTTCCATACTAGTTTTAGTTAGTCTCAGGCACCGACAGAGCCAGTTGTCTATCCTGCTATTTTTAGTATTGTCGGTGGATGTCATTTTCTGTGTTATTGTGGCTTTGGATATAGCTCGGTGAATTTAAATTAAATAACGATAAGCTATAAATAATAAAGTTAAATTAAGTCTTAACTCTATCATTATTTTAATTAAGGACTATTGTGGGCGCTAAAGTTAAGTATTTAAAATTAAAAGGTAAGGTCCTTTTTATGTTTGGGTGCCACAATGAGGAGTTAAAAAAATTAAGATTAAATATTTTAAAAGTGAAAAGCCAAAAGGGGGTGTGGTGTTTTGGCATGATATAAAAGTGCTCCATTTGAGAAACTCATTCCTTATGTTGATTTTGGTATGAGAACACTTCTATTGCTGGAGGAGCTTTCTTCAGAAGGGTTTATGGGGATGAAATCCCTCGTAGGCGACATCTCCGACCTTGGTGAGAGATCCAATCTTGGGGATTGAAGGTGATTGCCATTCAGGAATCACACTAGGGTTTTATTCTGAAGTTTTTGTAAGACTTTCAGTTTTGAATATCCGGAGTTTGTGCTTGAATATCAAAGAGCAGGGTTGTGGAGTTATTTGCAAATCAGAAAATCTTCCTTTGGCTGGTCGACCCTTTCCAGAACAGACTGTACCATCTATTCGTTGCATTTGTAGACATTGTTTGGCAACTTATATGGCATTCAAAGCATTTGCTGAGTGAAGGAGGGTTAGGTGTTGGATTTTTGAGGCAGATTGGCAGGCATTTCATTGCATTTTCAGACTATCACAGGGCTGTACCATTCCCAGCTTGGATGTGGGAGCTGCAACTGTGAAGCGCCTAGGGTTTTGTGCCAATTTCTCCCTTTGGTGGTGGTGACATTTGCTGATTGTATTGAGCTGTTCCTGAGTTTGGGCAATTGTATTTGAAGATTTATTGCTGTAGCTGAAGCCATTCTCAGACCTGTGTATGAACAACAGTGCTAGGTATGTGTAATTTGTCAATTTGATACAAGAAAACCCTCTGGGTATTGCTGCTAAGTGTTATTCTTGTTTGTAATGCTATTTGCTTCATGTTTGGTGTTGTATTTGGATAATATTGTGTATGAGATCATTGTTTTAATTGCTGCAACTTTCTATACAAACTACCATTTGCAATACACACAAACATACATCAAACTGCAAGTGTAAAACTCAAAAAAATAAAAATAAAATTGGGCTTGACACTACACCTATGCTGAAGATCTCTACATAACTTCATACTTTTTGGGGGTTTAAAAAACTTACATTGAAAATTCCTTCTTGGTTTTTCTCACATCACTTGGCCATCAAATCAAGCTACCAAAGGTGTCACAAAAGCAACTTTCAGCCAGTCAATTGCACAATAGAAAGTGAAGATGATGAAATGGATAAAAGACATAAAATGAAAGATAAATGTAGATGAACACACAATTACCTTGCCTTTTACCTTTCTCACCTCATGGATTAAGCTGAAGTAGATGCACACATGTCTATTTGATGTGCTCCTTTTGATATTGTAATTGGATATAATGTGGTTGTTTAGACCAACAACATGATATTGGGATTGAGGATTGATAGAGGAAAATAACAGCATAAGGATGTGCTGATGGAAGAAGCTTTTTACCAAAATGGGAGCAAATGCCTCAATTTATAGATTTTTGATGGGGGAAATCAATGGCCAAGATGCATTGGCTAAATGGAGGGTCAAGATTGAACGAGATGATGAAGGCTTAGCCTTGTGACAAGTATCACAAGAGGGAAGGAGGTGTAAGAGCAAGGTGTGCTCACATTGGGAAGAACACGAAAGAGACATGTCTATGACATGTGTAAGAGGTAGGGTGGCCTCACATGTGTGAGCAAGGGGTGGGATAGGTATGTTAAGACACTATTCACATTGTGACAAGTTTAGATCTTGACCCATCTAGATGGATTCAAGGGCTAGGATTGAATGGACAAGGATTGATGGTGAAGTGGAATTGAATAATAAGAAAATTGTAATGAAGGTCAATTAGTCTAAATAAATTAATTAAGTAGGTATTAATTAATTAATTTAGTTGGATGGTTTGGGGGATAAGGTTAGTTTATATTTATTTAATTAAAGGTGAGATAAGGATGAATTAAATAAATAAATAATTATTATTTATTTAATTTATGGATAGAATGAGGTAAAGTCAAGTGTGGTCGAGTATGGACATATTTAGATGTCTACATAAAACATTCAAGGAAATGAAATGTAGACTCTATTATGCGGCAATGCTTGCATTACATGATCTTTGACAACCATTTGGGATTGAGATTGTTGCATTTGAGCATGTGTTTGGAGTAGTCCCATTGTTGTATGTACGAGAAAGTATTCCACATATGTTTGAGAGACTAAGCTTTTTTCTAGGCATGTAAGCATTGGAAACACAACATATTGGGAAAGAAAACCATCCACAATATGATCACAAACCATTGCAACTCCTATAGATGAAGAGCAAGTTGTAGTAGGAATGAATTCAATAATAGTCATCATATCTTTAGTAGTTCCACTTGCTAATCAAGCATAAGAGGGCAAGTGCCAATTCAATGGCAAAGTGTTTAAGAAAACCTCTAAGCTTTACTTTTCATGCTTGAAGCATGTGGAGATGAGATTGACATTAGGTTATAATTTTACAAATTTGATAAAAATTTCTGAAATGAGCCAACCAATTTTTTCTTTGAATTGTCACAACACAAACCAGCACTATGCCAATTGATTAGCATTAGCTTCCAAAATGATAACCAAAATTAAATGCACTCAACGCCAAGAATGTTCACCAAGATCTTTAGAAGGTGAGGTGATAGCATATGGCGGAGGAAACTGAACTATAATTGAAAGTAAAATACAACTGAATGCAAGGAGGCGATGAACCAGACATGAAAGATTTCCACACTTCCACTAATTTAGCGGGGGGAAAAGATTACAAAGCAAAGCTAATTCATCCACTGTAGCAAGCACCACTCAATAGTGGGAATTCGCCACTTTTCAGTGGGTGATAAATGAGAGGTTAGTTTGTTCTTTCTCCACATTGGCGGTAAACCATCCAGGGGTTACAAATATGTGAAAATTAACATTAAAGTATGCAGCAAGTTAAATGACTGAAACAGTACTACTGTTTACAGTCTTACAATGAAAAACAACTGCAATTTTCAAGTGTTATTACAATCTTTACAAAACACAATGAAATAGATGATTTCCCACTTGATAATCTCTCAATTATTGAAGATAGAAATCAAAATCAGAAATTGAAATAAGTCTGATATAAAAATCTGCAAACTGAAAATTTGAACCAGCAATCAATGAAATCTCCAAAATGAACAAAACTCTTACCACACTTTGCAAAATCCTACTAATTGAAGGCTCTTCAATTCAATGATTAGGTGACCTTAAAACAAGCACTTTCCAAGCTTCAAACTCAGCAAAACACCCAGCACAGATTCCAATGCATTTAATGCATGGTACGGCTCTAGGAGAGGGTCGACCTCACTTTAAAAATCATCCTCTTCACTATTAAATCTGCCCTTGCAAAAAAAGAGGCGCGTCAAGCATATAATTTGAAAGGACCAATACCCACGTGCAAATAAAATTTACCCTCGAGGCTGTATTCAAATTCGCCTTGTAGCCATGACTGACCGGCAACTTAAAAACTCAGGAAATCTTCAAAATTCATTAACCATGAAGCTCAATCTGCTAGTTTGAATGAGAAGCAGCCATAAAACCAACTAGGTGTTATCTTTCAAACACGAAATTGGACAAATGCTAGGAGGTAAGCATTCCTTGAAGCCAAATTCATGAAGTCATTTCGATAGCATAACATTAGATAAAACAACGGATGATAAATGCTGGAGCAAACACTCTCTTTTATAGAATTGAAGGTGACTTTTCAAACTCCATAACTCCTCCAAGAAAGGGACGCCAAAACTCCTTTTCGAAATATTTTAAATTTGAAAACACTTTATTTCATCTCCTTTAGGCGTCCAAACTTCAAGGCATTTAAGACATTATAAAATATCAAATATTCTCTCCATGAGGTGTCCACCCTTTATGGCCACCTTTTAACACAACTTCAAGTTAATACATTAGGCCAAGGGGTCAATTTAGAAACATAACATTAATGCCTTGAGATAAATTATTTCTCCAAATATTGCTCTTAAAAGCCAAAACCAAAGTCACACAACTGCTTCAATAAAAAAGGAAACTCACTGAAGTGCTGCCAATTGGACCACTGCCAAAACTAGAACTTACTAAAAATAGTAAATTTTGAGAAATGCCAGAAAACCTCCAAACAAGGAAAACCCTGATTTCACTTCAACGAGCCTACAGGCTTCCAGAATAGGCTGAAGAGCTATTGAGCTGATCACTAACTAGAAGGGGACATTACAGTAGATATATATCAAGCATTGCATGATGTTAAGACAATATTAGATTACTAGATATAGAATGAATTGTATATCATTTAGGACATGTGTACCGAATGAGGCAGAGTGCTAGAATCTAATGTTGCATGCTCAAGTCAACAAAATCATGGGTTATTTTGGAGTTGAAAAGTCTCTTGTGGTTTTGAAATTCTTTCTTTTGGTCACATCATAGATTAGATGCTGTGAAATAGATTAAATCTTGTACTAGCTATGTTATAGTCAAGTTGACAATTAAGAAACAAAGATTGTTAGGCTAGCAAATGGATTGTGAAAATGAAGGAAATGCAAACCTAAAATTGTATTCATTGAAATGAGATGCAAAGTGCATATTTATCAACAATGTATGATCATTCAATTCATCTCTAGGATGATTTTTCAGTTCATCTTCAAGATGACTGTTCATATTCTAAGAAAAACAAATATTTGAAAAATACTATAATATTACCTCCCCCCAATCTATAGGGGTTATTGTGAGACCAAGCATGCCTTTGAATTTTTCAAAATTCTCTCTTCCAAGTGCTTTTGTTAGGATATCAACTGGTTGCTCTAAAGTTGTGCAATATATCAATTTGACATTGCCATCTTTCACATAATGTTGAATCAAATGGAATTTGGTGTTGATGTGCTTAATTTAGTTGTGAAATACTGGTTTTATTGCTATTTTGATTGTAGAAGTTTTGTCGACCATGAGTGATGTTGATGAAACATTCTTTTTCACAAATCCTCAAGATTCCTTTAAGCCATAATATTTCCTTGGTTGCCTTTGGAGCTTGTAAGCCGTATTATTGTACATGTTGATATTTACTGCAAATGACTAAAAGCATTCCATATTTCAAGCATTTTGTGTTCTCGAATATGTAGTTCTGTTATATGTTCTATGTATACTCTAGTTTACTTCTGTAGTACTTTGAATTACACCTAGTGAAGTAAACAGAGCTGCCATATATTCTACTTATAATGAAGAAAGAACTAGCATCAACTGCTTTGTTGACTTCCAAGTGATGACTGCTTATCTTAAATTCATTAAAAATATTGAAATAGATTTCCCTTCTCAAATATCACTTGCATAGTTTGAATCTTAATATCCAAATAATTTGAAAGTTGTTACTTTGGAGTATTTTAAACCTCAAAATCTTGAGTTACTTTCCAATATCAAAGTACTCTTGTTGCTGTTACCTAGTGATTCTCAGTTGTTGCATGAATCTAGAGAGAACACCAATAACAAATAAATGTCTAGTCTACTTGTGGTTATGTAGATCAGACTTCCATTGAGCTGTTTGCACTTAGTTGCATCTTCAAACTCTAATGTCAACTTCATATATTGTTACATGGGCGTGTTGAGTGGTTTACAAATTTGTTATAATTTCACCAATATACTTCTATTGTGTGATGAAAATATTCTTGGATTATGAATCACTTCAGTACCCAAATAATAATAAAGATGACCCAAATTTGCCATTTGAAACCTTTAATTAGTTCTACTTCGACATTTGTAGTGTGCCTTTCATTATTTCCTGTTATGAGCAGATTATCCACACATACAACTAGGTATACAACTATTTTGTCATTTGTCTTGAGTCTTGACCATAGCAACAAAAATCTTTTCGGCAAAAAATCAGCAAACCAGAAAGATTAAGATTTTTCAAAAAAGTTGGAATTTTATTGGGAAAAATGAGTTTTTTTTAAAAAGGGTAGAAAATAACAAAAAATGAGAAAAATCTACAGTTTTAAAAGTTTAAAGGAATTTTAAAATCATAGAGATATGAAAAGCAAATAAAATCGAGAGTGTAGCACATGAATTGTGGAATATAGATTTTTTCATTTATGTTCATATCGCTGATTACATTGCACTGCACAATGCATATTCCATAGTGCATAACTGATAACTAGATACTAATATTTTTCAGTTTTTGAATTACAATCCATTTTGTACAAAGTGAACCTACAAGCTAAGCACAAAGTTCCAAAACAATCGGACACAACCAATTACTTTTGTTGCTACAAAGAGAACCACACTAGAGGGCTATAGGTCTTGATGACGAAGCTCTTGGGTTAGAGCCTCTCCTCGGCTGTTCGACCACATCACTATTAATGTTGACCCCTGTTAGGATATCAAAATCATCATGATCAAATGGATATCATCATTTGCAGTCCACTTAGAATCTAGATTGATCTTGTCATGGCCAATTGGCTGGTCCTCCTTGACAGTCAAGGATCTAAAATCATTGAATTTAGTGTTAACCATAGCAGTAAAAAATAAAGACCACAGTCCTTTAACAAACAAATAAGGAAAATTCAATAAGAATTTCAAATGTTATTGCCTTATGATATAAAGTGATAATTTGTGTCTAATTCGTTTTACTTAGTGCTTGGTTGTGGTCTGTGGATTCATTGACTTGAAAAGTGAAGAGTTGTTCCTTTATTTTTAAGCTGTAAAATTCTATTTATATGACATAGTTAATCTTCGCTCCTTTATTTTAAGCCTTTCATAGATAAGCTTCTTCGTACATTGGTTAGTAGAGTTGCTGCTATAAGCTTTTTCTGAAATCGTATTGTTGCAGATCTGCCAATATTTGAATATTAATCAGCTGTTGCAGCCTTAATAGAGGTTTTGATGTTGCATAAACTTTGGAATAAATTGCTGGTTTGATAAAAAACAAGTTTGGTATTATGGTGCCTCATTTTAGATCCAATTTCTGTTATAATAGATGCTTGAACTAGTTATTTTACTGTCATAAAATTCAGATCTACCCTCATAAATAATTTATGATGCATGTTGAAGTGTACTTAAGGGTTTCATACATTTTATCAGCTATTATACATCAGATCTGCTTGTACATTTGTCATATTTTTGTCATTCGAGGGTTCTAAAATTCATATCAGCTTGTGGGATGTTGGGTCCGTTGTTCGTAGTTGTGTATTTTGATTGATAAGGGTTTTGCAGGTTTGTTATATTGCTGTTCAGCATTAATTTCATTGGGGTTTGGCATCCACACTTAGGCATTTTATTATTATTTCAACTTGTACACATTAGAAAAATTGTCTATTTTCTAAGGTTGTCTGATTGGGGGCATTACATATATGTTTGTTGCTAACATCTTAGATGGAAATGTGAAGGAGAATAAGTATTTGACAACAAATGGTTTACTTTTGAACCTTGTTAGTGCCTAAGTTTAAGACAAAACAAGAGATTCTGAAATCTTTGCATATTACACTCATGGTGGGATAGTTTGGATCCTTCAATACTTGCAAGAAAATAAGACAGACTCTCATGGAAGGGTTTCAAGGAGAATGATCTCAAGCACAACAACAAATGCATCGCTTGCCAATGGCATGAAGTAGATCATGTCTTCCCTCCAAGTCTACTACGACCATTGCTTGTTCCTAAGCAATGTGGGGAAAGTGTGTTCATGTTTTTCATCACAAGCTCTCTTGAGATGGTAGATTATTTCTTAGAGAGGTGTTTAGGCTACATGGTTTGTCTAAAAGCACTAATAGTGACAGGAATGGTATATCTCTCGACTCTTTTCGGTAGGGGTTTTTTGCTTGACTATTAACAAGCTCACTTATTGTTTTAGTTATTGCAAACAAATAGGTGGACATGTACAGTCAATGGACAAGTACAGTTTGTTGGCCCATGTTTGCCATTGCACCAAAAGATCGATCTATCAACGCTTGATACAAATGGTAGAGACATGGATCACATGGGAGGCGGTTAGTCCCTTGTTACGAATCCGAGGGGAGCGCTAACCATCTGCCAACAATCTCCCCCTTAGCATACTTGAGGGGATTCAAATCCGTGACCCAATGCTCAGATACCAATTGTTGGCCCACATTTGGCGTTGTATCAAAAGATCAATCTATAAATGCCCGATACAAACGGTAGAGACATGGATTGCACAAGTGGCAATTAGTCCCTTGTCACGAATCTCTTGGGGAGTGTTGACCATTTGCCAACATAGTTAATGTCAATAGGTAGCATGAATCAAATGGTTGCACCTTGGAGATTACTACTACGATACCACTTATCATGCACTCATTGGTATGTTTCCATTATGGCATTGTATGTTTGTAATCCACTCTCATTGATTTAGGGTTCATAGATAATAGAGTGTGCCATTCGTATTGTGAAAGATCCCTTACCAATTCTACCCTGAATTTTTCAGTTTTGCTCTCTTGCCATAATGTCAAACACTTGTCTTGCATGGTCTGATTTGGTTTTGCTGATTGTTTGTTTGAGTTTCATTGCTTGTTTTTCATTGCAAAATCATAGAAGAAAGCATAGAAATGAGAGAGAACTATTGCATAGGTGAAAGACAGCAATTGCAACTCAATAGAATCCCTTTTATTCAACTATATCAGATCTGATTACAAGTTTCAGTCTGTAACAACAGTCTAAAACCCTTATATAATGCAATATTTGACTACCCAAAATGATAAACACATACCCGGATGTATAGCTCTAATTTGTAGGTTGATTATTGAAGTCAAATCATGAATCACTTCATTGTTACAACTTCAAACGGTATGGCTGAGTATGATGACGAAATAAATGTTGTAGAGGATCACCAATAGGTTGGAAATAATGATAAAAATCAGGAACATCAACCTTTTACCAAACCCTAGGTGCCTCTCAAAATACCCAACAAACAGCCTTGATCAAAACTCCACGAATAAGGTACCAAATCGAAGATAAATTGTTGCCGTGGAAGAATATGCCATAAAATCAAATACCCATGTGCCTTAGCTGCCATAAACTATCAAAATCTGCAAAATACATATCTGAAACTCATCCAAATAAGCCCAAATGAAGACCCAAGCTAGGCCCTCCCCAAAGGTGAACTGGGTTCTCGTCCAATCCACGATAGCCTTTGAGAGTTTTCGTTCCCAGAAGGCTGAAGCAATGTTGAAACCCTTCTCCAGAGCTCAAACCTGCAAAATGTTTAGTAAAAATGAAAATAGAATGCTCAAAAAAGAGCCCAACACTTTGCTTTATAACCTCTCATGGACTTTTTTAATAAAAGTCAATAAAATAATTTTCTTGAGGGTCTTTCCTCATCCAAATAAGAGGGCCACTTTTTAAAAACAACTTGAGTTGCTAGGATGGGGGCACTTTTCACTATTCACTTTATGATTTTCAGTTACTATTCACCTTTTACTATTCCCATAAAGCAACTTTAATCTTTTCACTTTAGCTCTAGATTCATCAACTGAAATTTAAACTGAAAGGCTCGTAAGGCTCCCAGCTAGACTCCACAGCCCTCGGTTGGGTACCCTAATCATGTTGTTGACCTATGAGAACCCTAATAGTAGGCCAACCTTCGCTATAGATTGAGTTGTCCAAGGAAGGGACATTACATATTGGTAGTAGATACCATCAATGTCATAGGGGTGAAGAAGTTAGGAAATAGGGCCATCACAAAGTATTTAGTCGATTGGAAGAACTTGCCTATAGATGATACCACTTGGCAAGAATAAGAAGAAATGAAGTAGCTGAATTTGCAATTACTTGAGGACAAGCAATTTTGGGAAGGGTGGACTTGTAATGCCCCCTTTCTAATTTATTTAAGTTTGGGAGTGTTTTGGCTCACTTTCTTGCTTTGGGTGGGATTTCAGACTTTTGCATAATGTCATGCCTTTCTTTCATTCTCCACATCCTTGTTTATTTGATCCCTTGCCTTTGGTTTCGTGCTCCTTGAGCCCTCACTTTGCTTTAACAGTTAGAATTCTAGAGTTTTGCTTCTCTCCTTGCAATTGGGTTGAAGCAATTGGTTTTCCCCTTCTTTGATCCTCATAGTATTTGACATCCTTGAGCTCGAACCTTTGCTATATCATGGGTTCTAGGAAATTTCCTTGCCAACACATCTAAAGAGCATTTGACATCTTGCAACCTTGAATCTCAATCCCCATTGTATTGATACTTTTGGGTACATGGACATCAGTTTTTCTAGCTCATTATGTTGGTATAGGGTATGTTGTATTCTTGATTCTTGATCAACAAGCGTCGATCCTTGTTGGTACTGTCATTCCAATCTCCCCAATCCCCACTCTGTCTTGCATTAGGTATCTTTGAAGCATGATCCTTGCTCCTTGCATTAGGTATCTTCAAAGTTTGATCCCCACCCCATCTCACCATTTCATCCTTCTGATACCCGAATCCTCGAAACCTTGCAGTATTGCATGCTTCAAGCATGCGGATTTCAAAACGCCAAGTGTTAAATGTCAAGAGTATTCTCTTCTCATTCTACTAGTAAGCATTTCCTCAAACCCCAATCTTTTGGCACAAACTTTTATGGCACCATACCATTCAAATAAATATCTTTTGGCATAGATTTTCACGAAAACCTGTTGTTTAAATAAAGGAATTCACTGATCATCAAGGTTGACCAAAGATGCCTTTAATGGGCTTATAGTTGAATATAAAATGGCAAGAGACTCTTAAACAAATCTTAGCATGTATAGGCCCATGCTAAGCCTTCAAATCCTATAAGGCGAGCAATTTCGTCAATTTGGATCATCCTTTATCATCACATCAACAAACCTCAACCTTAGTTCAAGAACTTGTGTTTAGTTATTGTATCTAAGGACAAAAATCCTTGGATTTTGAGATCGGAGGATGAAAATCCTTGGGTTTTGGATGGCAGCTTCATATGGAGGTTGCATCAACACTTCATCTAAGAGGTCTATAAGAATGTTTGGGTATTTCAACAACTTGTTATTTTTCAGAATATCTTTGTAATCGTTGCAATCTTGATTATAAACAAATATTTGTAGTAGTAGGCCTATGTAATCATTCGAGTGAAGTGTGTGAATGAAATACCTTGTTCCATCTAGTTTATATGTGCAAATTATTTACTTTGTGTGGGATTTTTAGATCTAAGTATTTTGTATGAATGTTTGATTGATTTTCATTTTATTATTCCAATTTGAGTAATTTATATGAATATTTTAGTTAGGGGCCATTACATTCTATTTTATAACAAGGCATTTTCATTCTCAACATGATTGTAAGTCGTTGAAGGCTAATTTTAATTTTAATATGCAAGCAAATTTGATTGCTATTCCATCTATAGTGTGTGATTGCTGTTCGAAGTTTGTTAGATTAGGTTTATTTAATTAGGCACACCTATCTAAATTGCACCACTTTTTGGAGAGTCACAATGGACTAGATAATGGTTGGCATTTCCTTTGTTTGCATACATAGGCAACAAATGGATGGACCAATCAATCATTGATGTTACGTCGTATTGAGAGTTAGAATTTTCTCATTGGTTGGAAGCTTAGCAATTGTGTTTGCTTTGGGGGAAAATGTGAGGGTCAACATTAGGGTAGAGCTTGTACAATATATGGTGGTGGGCTTGGGCCCTAAATACCAGTGTCTTGTGTCATTCATAGTTGTAAGATTGACCTCTACCTCTAGGTATTTGCATTGTCACTTTAAGGTGTGCACCATGATGTGTGTTGGTATAGAGCTTGAGCTTTCAAAGTATTGAATAAATATCAAATGGTGGAAATACAATGGACAAAGCTTGTTCTATTTGGAGATTGAGCCTAATTTTCAATGCTAACCGGATTGGATGAGAACCATGTTAAACTCAGGTAATCAAACTTTCTCTCTCTACCAACCAACATAAATCATCCTATATCTATAGTTGGACTAGACAACTGACTATTAGTAGTAAACCACTTTCTCTTCCCGTTGATACCATGTTGAGGTACAATGATGCAGGTGTTTGAATCCAAGCTAGTGATATTGATTGATGCAGGTGTAAATAGCGAGCTAGATGGGATGGATGACATAGCATAGAGCAATTAGTGATGTTGTTGGCTACATACATGTGGGATAGCCTATGGAATGGGACCTTGGTCAAATATGTGAAAGTAATCATTGTCCACCATTTTACTAGATCCATTGGATAATCAATGTATAATCTTTGCATTACCATAATGTTTCTAATTTCATTAATCCCTTAACTTATTTATTTGGTTTGAAGGTGGTATTGTGGCATGTGTGACTTGCTGGTCCCACCTATTATTTTAATCTAAACATATGCTTATGATAATGACTTCTTGTACTCCTACAATTTTTTTTGTTTTAAGTTGTTTTTCATGTGAAAGCCATGATCGTTCCCTATGTAGTTAGTCATTGAGAAGTCCTCATGCCTTAGCTTGTTATTAATGTGTTGTTGAATTCTAATTGATTTCATTTTAACAATGACAAATGCTTTCCAATGTATTGAATGAGGCAAAAATTGGAGCATGAATGTGAGAATTGTGCCAAAACGATGAAAATTGGCATATAAATGGTAGGTAGCATGACTCACAAAAGTTTGCCAAAAGTGGTTACAAGTAAAAAAAGGCAAAACACGTTAGATTGTGTGTTTGTTTAAGTACATGAAAATAACTGAAAGTTGGAAAAAATGGCAAGGGAGTGTGAATTATGCAACTTGCCATTAGGTAGTCAAAAGTGAAAGAGTGGCAAAGTGGCACCTCTTTGGTAAGTTGTGAAGGGGGCCAAAAAGGGTAAAACAACAAAAAAGGGCGAGTCACATTAAATTGCTTGATTGCCTATTGTAGTGCCCAAAACAAGGCAAAGAGGAAAGTGCTTAGTCATGCAAGATTGCACAATAGTGTGAAGTAGAGCCAAAAATTGCCATAAGTGACATAACAATGTGAATGATGTGACTTAGGAAAGGAATAACAAATTTGGAGAAAAATGAAAAATTCGCTCATAAGTCATAGAAATGCAAATCATGTGATTAGCACGAGTGAGATAAAAATATAAAAGTGATTGTGGGATAGGTTGACTTAGTAGTGCAATTTTTCTCTACAAGGAAATCTTAAAACTCTCATTCCATACAAATTATATATCATTTAGTTTGCAAAGGGCAAAGGAAGGACTACAGATCTTTGGAGCTTTCAAGGGAATCAACCAGGTTTTTAGTGTCATTGGTCCATTGTTGTCAAGAATGAACCAAAGTTGAGGAGGTCACCATTAGAACAAGTAAAGGGTCTCTATATTTTGGAGGCTTTTGAGGCATAGTGGGCCACTATTATCAAATGGCAAGGGTTTTTCATTTATTGTAAATATTTCTAAAATCATACAAACATAAGGCACTAGGGTTTTGATATCAACCATCATGAAAAGAAGCACACTAGTGTTTTGGCACCTAGGGTTTTGGTATGATGGTCACATTGGGGTTTTGCACATAGGCAACCATTCTCCAAGGGTGTGCTAGGGTTTCTAATACCAATTTGAAGGATTTGTGATCAACAAGGCATTTGAAGGAGTGCTTTTATTAAGAAATTAAGTCACATCCAATCTCAAGTCACCGAGATTATTTAAGATTTTCCAAATTTGTTGCTAAGGTTTTAGGGCTCCTATCACAATGGCCTTTCATTTTCAGATCATGGAGCTGCCTTTATTGTTGGCTTGTGATTATCCTATGATCAAGGATGTAGAGCTAGGGCACGTGGATGTACAAGAGTTAAATTTGGGTGAGAAGGTAAAAAAAAGGAAACAAAATTGTCTTAAAGAATTTTGTATAGTGGCTTTGTGCAAGCTGCAATGTTTCCCATTTCTGATTGAAGCCAAGTTTTGGTCATTGCTTGCATGAGGCATTAGGATGCAAAAAAGAGGGAAATCAAAATGATATTTTTGGAAACTTTAGTGCTGATTTTCTTGAAGATGCCTTCAAATTACTGCTACATGAGGAGACACAAGAAATAAATTTGGATGACTACAATAGCACATGGAATGATAAATTGCTTGATTATCAAAAGCAAGTGGGGAAGCATTTGTTAAAAGTGTCCCAGAGGCCTAATCAATCCAAGGTCATGAGGAGGAACGAGTTGAAGGAGGAGCTATCAATTGTGGTCACTTTGCTTAGTAGTGCGATTGGACTAGAAGACACATTAACATTAAATAATAGATAGTTGAGTGCCTACAACATGAGCTTGATTTTTGAAGTTCGATTTATTTTGATTGGAGTGTTTTGATTGGTGAATGCATTCATAGATAGTTGTGTGAGTTCGAGCAATCATGCAAGTTTCATATGATTTCCTTCCTAGTTTATAGTATGGTGAGAATAAGGTGTTTTGCTTGCTTAACAAAGTTAGGATCGTGTAATATGGTTCACATATAAGCATCATCCACAATTGGAATGTAACGAGCCATTGAAACAATATTGAAGGGTTGATGATGCTTTCCTAATGTATTTAGTAAGAGCCTTGGGTGACCATTTGCATATTAGGATATTAGAATAGGCTAGGGTGGTGATCTCAAAAGGGACAAATTGGTATATTTAATTTCCCACCTTCTATATTAGGGTTTATTGTTTGACATCTTACCCTTACATGCTTCTAAAGTATCCAAGTGATTAGGCAATCTTGATGGAATATTGTCAACTATTTTGAGGTGCATTTTCTTTTGAGGAAAACTTAAAATAGGTGTTTGGTTTCCTATTCAGATAGGCATCTATAGATGTCCCATATCTATGGATGCCAAATAAATGGATGGAGATGTTACTAGATTCAACTTCAAGGTTTTCAATGAAAAGAGGACGTGTGATATAAAGTGCTTCATGGTGGAACAATTAAGATGCAAGTACTCTCATGTTCCAAAGATAGAAACTATTAGGCCAATTGTGCTAATGAGTTTAAGGTTAGGAGATTAGAGCATAGCTACAACCCTTAGTTTTCCTATCACACTATTGAAGAGGTGCTTGAAGGGCTTTCAAATTCAGAAAGAGAAGTGATATCTCTTAGATACATAGAAGCACATATGAGTCAATAACCTTTGTTGTTGGTTAATTGGTTTGTCAAGGTGAATACATCCATCCAAGTCAAGACCAAAACAATTTTGGATTGAAGCATTAACTACCTTCAAAACAAGATATTAGAAAGGACTTCAAGAACATCCAAATGTAAAAGTAAAAAAAAATTGAATCTTAAAGTATGACAATCTAGTTAGGAGCAACTCATAAGGTTTTTGCTTCTTAGATAGTATTAAGATTAGGAGTTGAAAAAAGTGGAGGGATGAAGAGGAGAGAAGGAAGAAATTGAAAGCTTCATGTGAGATTGACCTCGAGGATAAGAAGGATAAAGTTGATTATAAGGAAAAGCCTCATATCTCCTCCATTAATGTACCTAAATCTTGAGCAACAAAGGACATGGTTGGCATTTCAGAATAGCTATTTTTAGCTACGAGTGTTTTTAGAGCAGAACTATTGATAGGCAGCCTTCTAGAAGAACTATTTTCAGATATAGTATTTTTGTTGAAATCTTTTTATGGATCTCTTTTTGAGGATAAACTATTTTGAACACTTTTGTATTTAGAGTTTGCTTAGTTTTCAAGCAACCTATTTGCAGTAGAGAACTTCTGTTATTTATTTTTTATTGTATTTTACCAGCAATAAATTGTATTGTGATGCAAAATATACAACTGATTGATTGTATGAGCATGCAAATCTTTGTAAACACCTATGATAATTTCTTTATGCACTTAGTTTTTAGGAAAGAGTAATTTTATGCCTACTCGCTGCTGAAATCATTATTCAAGCTGAGCGTGTGCCATCTTGTGTTAGTCTATTTGAGATTTTATGAGTTGAATATCAATTGATAACTACTGCAGGCTTTGTATTGCATTCTTTGTTGATTTGAGTGTTTGGAGATGTGTATACAAATCTAAAAAATTTAACTCATAAGATCTTGTCTTAAAATTCTAATTTATTTTCTGTGTATATATTCTTTCTGATGTTTGCTATTTAGGATATGCTTGTGTTGTCATAGATGCATTATTAGTGTTGGTCATAAAATTCAAAATCTCTTGCTTGTTTGTGGAGGTGCTATACCAGCTTTGTGTTCATACCGGCGAATCAAAAGACAGGTTAGTTTTTAGTTTGTTTGCATTGAATGCTGAAAAACCCAGAAGATTATTTGTGCATTTGTAAAATCTAAAAAGCTGAAACTAGTTTCCGTAGTTAGATTTCTAGGGTTTTAGTTTAGTTTTCAACTATAAGAGAGCTTTCCCTTCCAATTGGAAGAAAGGTTTTACCTTACTTTCTATTCCATTTTGCATTCTTTTGAAAAGGAGTTATAACATAAACTAATGGTTTTTATGTTATAGGAGTTAGCACCACTATTTGTATAGTAAAGACATTGCTTGAAAATGGGTTAGTTGTTTCTTTGTAATATTTCCAAATAAAATAACCACAAATTTCTTTAACATAAAACAATACTCAACAAATCTGAGACAAATTAAATAATTTCAAACCCTTTTAAAATTGCTTTTTATAAAATATGAAATGCCCATAAAGATTTGGCAATTTCTTCATGAACCTAGCACCTGAAATTGGCAATTTTTGCACAGAAAATTATTGGGACTTCTTCTATTGACATAATCTGATTTTTGTATGGGAAATATGCTGTTACAACAGCAAAAACTCTAGCATAAACAGAAGCAGCAAAATCTGGAAACCAACAAAACAAAAGAACACCTGAAAACTGCAAATCACATAACACTGCCAACACTAATTTTCTCCGAATTGAAAGATGAATTTCTCAACACTTGAGGCTGATCTAATCGAACCCAAAAATGAAAACAAACTGATCTTCTATAGCAACACACTCCAAACTATGCAACACCCACACTAGCAACAAACCCTCACACAACTTTACCTGCCACCTACAACAAACACATGCACACACATTGAACAATTGTAATAAGCTGCAAATCCTTAAACTCCAATGCAATCTCTGAGTGAAATTGCGTCTAGAAACCAATGGGGTTTCATCCACTGATTTCAACCTTCAATGGGTTTCCGTCCACAGAAGGAATTGTAGAAGCAAGTGCTCACAGAAAACTTGAATTGTAAAATGATCCAAAAGTCCTCTTGAATGCAAACACTTGGCTATTTATAATGCACTAAGGCCAATTTGGGTGCCCAAATACCAATGGCATATTTGGGGGTAAAATAATAATTAAAATATCTTTCCAAATCCTCACTCCATGGAATCTGCATGCTGAAAATTAGCCCACTCTTACACCTTGTCATACATTTGTCATAGAATCTGCTTAATTTGGCAACTGATCATCACAAGAGCATCCCATAAAATCCCACACCCCACTTGGAGTCCAATAAATCAATTTGATATGTAAGTGCCCCAAAAATGTTTTGAGAATATAAAATTTCATTGGGGTCATAATTAAATATTAAAAATATTATTGTCTCATTTATTCATCTTAGCCCGAGAAATATTGGAATTAATAAAAAATTTGTCCATAAAAATGAATTAATTGAAAAAGGGATATGGCATTCTTAGAGGCAGATAGTCTCTTGAGTTGTTTTGTCTTTCTATGATGATCTTACTGTACTTATAGAGGATTTTATGTCCTGTATCAGACGATAATAGTTGAACTTGAACTTTTTGAATTCCTGGGTGAATTTGGCAGAATCTTTAACTCTTTTAAACTTTTTAGCTTCGAAGTCAAGTTTTAGTATATATTTAGCTTTTTTTGAGCTTATTTCATTATGCAACATTTTAAAATCTCATGCTAATTTTGAGATTTTATTTTGATTAGAATTATGGTTTTGTTGTTGTTTGTAGGCTGTGAAGTTTTTGAAACTAGGTTCTTATTTGAATTTACAGTACCTTGTTTTCTGTTGATATTCTTCTTTTGTTTTGCACAATTTGAAGGATAACTTCCACAGATAAGATTGGAATTTTTTACTTATTCTTATATGCAATGCTTTTCTAAATGATTTTAATTTTTTCAGTTTTTGTCAATAAAATTTTTCTTTTACAGAAGTCTAAGTATTTTAATCCCTCCATGCTGTTGATGAATCTGTAAAATAGAAGAGGTCTTAAAGGAATCCATATAATTGAACTATTCCCATTACATGTGCACTGAAACAAAACTAATGCTATCCTATAATCCTAACAGATGTAAGTTACTGAATTGTGTGTTGTATTTAAAATTCACAGGTTGTAAAAATCGATGTGGACTATGACAAGACATCTAAAGATGTAGATGTAAGGATTCTGAAAGAAACTCTTTGGAATTGCATTCTAGACTCTGGCAAGACTAAGGAAGAGGTATACAATTTGACTCATATACGTGTTTCTAAGAGTGCATTGGTCACCTGCTTAAGTATTTAAATTTTAAAATACTATTGTCCTTTCCTATAGAAGAGTTATGTGGGTTCACATAAATGTTTCTAAGATTGCATTGATATTGTGCATCATTGTTCTTAAGAGCTTAAACTAGTATTTTTTGTTTCCTGGTTTCCTTAGCAGCAATCATTGTTTGATTGTTAAACTTAGTTGGTTTGAGGGTATCCCAGAGTGGAAACATGTTATATATATGTGTCCTCCTTTAGCTCTGCACACACCTTTTAGGTAGAAAAATGTCCCCATGTGAGGTGGTTGCAATACTTTTTTAGAGGGGACGGGAGAGGGCAGGAAGGGGCGGGGTGGAAACATCCCTTTTGGAAGACAACTTAAACTTGTAAGTGCCCGTTAGACGTTATCAGCATGTGCTTGTGTTGGAGGACTATGTCTTTCTGCTGGCAATCCCTAGTTTGGATCCAATAAAAAGGAAGGTATACCATGGCAAGCTGCTGTTGGACCAAGCCTTGCAATTTTCTCAAATATTAGTTATAGAAGGCACCAGAAGCTCAAGTAACAATCCAAATATCTTGTGGAACTTGCTCAATGCATTCACACATTATGAGTGAAATCAGGCAGGGAGGAGTCAAGACATTATTGGTAAGAATTAGATGGCTTTCAATGTGATTGTTAAAATAAAAGAACGCTGGGGAAGAGTAAAGACACTGTGTGTGCTCTGTCCAGTACAGCCAACCTGTAAAGAAAGCATCTTTCATTTTGGATCATGTTACTTAAAGTGTGGATTTTGCTACAGTTCCTGTATCACAATATCTTATGATTTGATAATCTTCTTTAGTGAATAAGGTTTCTTAAGTTTTCTTACCCATAAATCCATATTGAAGGCTTTGAATACCATGGCTCTTTATTCCTTTCATTTTATTTGTATTATGTTTTAGAAGTTTGGAAAGTTGCATGAAATGTGTGAACATGCGAATTCATATGATGCCTATGGGATTCAAGGTCCATAAATCAGCCAGCGAAATTAAACTAATGACTGAAGAACGAAGACCTTAAATCTGGATATTAAATTGAAAGATTTTCTTTAAAACATATTAATGACATTAATCCTTTTTGCTTTCCTCTCTATTTGCCTTAAACTCTACGAGGTTTTGCAATATTCTGTCTAAAAATGTTTGACACAACTGGAATTCTGCTTCTAGGCATTCTAGTCAGCACATAGAACATATGTTTATGGTAACAAAGATTTCACTAGGTTATTCAAGCATCTTGTCTGAAGTCCTCCATTGCATACAAGTTTTGATTTTTGGCACATGTGATTGATACACACATATTTGTTGGCTTATTTCATTTGTTTACTTCTTTTTAACTCTTCAGTCTACAAGAAAGGGTTTCCTATTGAGCATTATTTTATTATTCAGTACTTTCGAAACTTGAGCTGGTTTCTTTCTAGCCTTTCCATTTAGATACGGTTGTTACCACCAAAGATGTTCTTTTAACAGTAGAGTGAATGCTTTGTCCATAGAAAAAATATAAACAAAAGTGCATTAGCAAACCGCTAAGTTTATTTGCTCTGAATGCTATATAGCCAGGCATCCTACTGCTTTGCCTATGAGCTCAAGTTTGTCTTGCAAAATATGCATGAATGCCCTATGGCTCATTCAAAATCATGAGACTCACCAGTAAATTACATGAAAGATTTTTGACTTCATTGCACTCAATGGTCATTATAACCATGGATTGTATCTAATCCATGAAAACCTATTATAATTTATTTATATTTTGCTTTGTAATTCAGGCTTTTGTATTTCTCTTAACATCGAACAGATATTGTTTCATTTCATGACTTGATGAAGGAGCACAAAATTATGGTCATTTGCTAATTTCTAAAATTATTTAACCTTGAATGCTAAATAGCCAGGCTTCCTACTCCTTTGCCTATGAGCTCAAGTATGTCTTGCAAAATCATGATTCTCACCAATCAATTACACCGAAGTTGAATTCATTACACTTATTGGCTGTTATAACTATGGATTTTATCTATTCCATGAAAATCTATTATAATTTATTTATTTTTTTCTTTGTAATTCAGCCTTTTGTATTTCTCTTAAAATCAATTAGAATATTGTTTCATTCCATGACTTGATAAAGGAACACAAAATCACGTTAGTCAGATACTATGTTCATTCTGGATTGAACACAAATGTCACAGGACAATTTTTTTTGGTTTTGATCTATTTGCTCATTTCTTATTTCAGTTTATTGAAATGATTATGTGCTTTTTTTGTTGTTCTCGTTGAGAATTAATGTGGTTTTGAGTGACATTGGGATTCATTTTATCAGGATTATGAAGCTAGGTCAGAAAGCTTAACATCATTCAAGAGACTACTTGACACATTTCCAGCCACATGCCTAGCTGCTGGACCTGAGGATATCTCTGTGCATCTTTGTTTCATTTGCTTGTTACATTTAGCAAATGAACATAATTTAAAAATTCAAGGTTGCTCAAGCTTGGATGATCTCCTTATTTTAAGTATCCCAAACATTGATCATTTTTCTGATGCAGATGATTAAGCAGGGTGCATATGTATGTTATGTACATTAGTCTAATAATATGTATACTGTGTCATATGAGAGTATTATAATGATGTACTGTGTTGAATGGGAATGTTAGAATGATTCTTTGCCTTATAGTATATTGCAGTCTGTACAAACACCTTTCTAGCAGTTTTGTCACCATTTTTGTGCCACGCAAAGAAGACCCTGAAGGATTTTTTGATTTTCCTATCTCGAGCTTGAGATGGTAAGAACAAAACTGGAACAAAATATGATGATTTGAGTGCAAAGCCTTTTGCTTAAGTATACAGCTTGTGAAATCTTAGCATCAGGGTTAAGCTTTCAAAGGTGGTAACTTAAAAATTCACTAGTGTGCTATTTTTGTGAATTTTCCCCTGAAAATAATTCACAATTAAAAAACGTTTGGAACAGAGGAATCCTCCCGATTTTTACTCGAGTATGTTCTGTTATGGTAGCTGGCAACCATGTATATAAAAAGTATAGAATTTCAAGAAAAATAGAAGGATGTTTTTGAATTTATGCGAAATCAAGAATTCAATGTTGAGCTTAGAATCAGGAGGATTCTAAGCTTCAAAAGTTGTAGGATTTCTTAATATTAGCTATAGCAGGGAAGTTATATTGTGATCTGCAGAACCTTTTTTGTTTGTTTTATGACATGCTTATATGTTTTGGGCCTATTGTAAGGTTACCTTTGCTTTTAAAATTATTTCCATAATGATGTCTGCAAAGTAAATTCCAGTAGTCGTAAGCCATATCTGAGAAAAGATAACCATTGATATTTTCATGTTCCTTAGCTTTATACTTGCAACTCATCATTTGAAAGACATTCTGCTGTGATTTTATTAGACAAAAATCTAATGCCTCCTACATTTCTTCCAGGAGCTCATTTTGTTTTTCTTCAGATGCTGGTTCATTACTTCTTATCGTTGTTAAACTGAAAAACCTGGCTTGGTATGCCACTACGATGAATTTGATGCCCCATATCTTGGGATGATTGAAAGGAAATGGTCATAATGTTATAGATGTAATTGTAGATTTGTGAAAGTGTATGTTCGTGTAACAGATTTTGTTTCTTTTGTAGCTGGAGACTCTATTGGGCAACTTAATAAACAAAAGCTGCAGTGCAGCCAAGTTCCTGTAAAAGACTGCTAGGGTGGTTTTGTTATGGCCCTCGTGCTTTTGTCTTAATTGACAATTGACTTGTTTGACCAGTTGCATTTTGGCAAGTTGCTTTAAAAGTTAGAACTGACTGGCTCTACCGGAGGATGCTTTCTGGGAAATCCAGAGCCTAGTGCCTTAATATATCCTCCGGTTTTTCTTCCAGCTAAGACATCCACGAGAGTTGTCTTGCCAGCATCAATTACTCCGGAACAGCAGGTCTGAATTCCCCTGTAACATCTCCAAGCAATTGAAGTCTATCTTCATTTGCTCCCTGTTCCCTCATTTTCTACAGTCAAAGGCAAAGCTTGTCTGTGAAATTCTTCGAAGTAAAACAAATTATTAAAAACAGCAATAACTGAATTATGTAATTGGCCAGTCCTAGGGCTCAATTCACATGCTGAAGGCGTCTCAACAAAGTATTTGACATCTTCAAAAGACATGCTTAATTGTTGAAATGGTAGAATCATTCCTCGTTTTGGAGCAACTCCTGTTGCAGTCTCCAGTGCTAACTCACTGTTGCTTCGCAGACTAGTTCATTGATTGATCATTTGTCTGACCTGCATTTTAAATGCATAACCAAATAATCAGCATCAGATCATAATTTGGCAAACAATCAGAAAATAATGGATTGCATAGTAATCTACTCAAGTTCTACTTAAGTTCTCCCTGTTCAAGTAAGAAGAATATCTGAACCAGAGGAGTTTAAAATATCTCTTACAAGTATTGCTACCATCTGTGGAAGACAATGGCCATTCCAGATTGATTTCTTGACCTTGATATGTTTAATGATAGTCCCTTGTAATGTCCCCTTTGGCCCTTTGGGGATATTCCTAGTTTTTTCCCTAAAACCACAATTCCAAGTAAAATAAAAAATGTAATACATTTAAAAATATAAATTTACCAATTGAAATGCTCTTTATAAGATAAATTCGGTTTAGGTCCTGCACATAATATTAGTCATTGGAAATTTACGTTAAATCATAAGTCTTGATAACATCTATTTTTTTTTTTTGCTAGTTAAACCCCTGCAGAGGGGCAGCACCCTATATTGATTGTCTAGAAAAAAATATACAAGTTTTACAGAGAACGAGATGAGCTGCTGATGGCCCCGACTGACAAAATGGCCAATAAGACTTCTTGACTAACTGTTCTATTTTTTCATATACAAAAAGGCTTGAATTTACATAGGCTATACTATTATGAACCCAGGACTGACACAAGATAGTAAACCTAAACAACAAACTGAAAATTAACGGAGGCTTGTGCACCTTCAACTTTCATCTTCTTCCTCATCTTCTCCCTCATCTTCTTCCTCAGGAGCGTCGTCCTCAAAATCTTCCGACACCACCTGTTTTTTGTATGCTAGGTAGTTAGCAACCATCGGGCAGTCAGCTCTGCACTTTTTGTGAGTTGGTCCTTGCACTTTTTCCTCAGGGTCTTTGTCATCCATTGGTATCCATTCTTCGTCGGTGCCAAAGTCCCAAACGTTGTCATCCCCAGCGAGTAGAACTTTTGCAAGCCCTTCGTTCTTCACATACCTCAAGACCCATCCACGGGGTTGATTGGTGGTTAGCTTCACCGCTCTAAGAAGAAAGGTTATGCTCTGGTCTCTCTCGTCCAATAGTTTTTCGAAGCCTTCCGGGTCGACTGTCCTGATTAGTGGGAATTTCATTACCTCACGGCCGTGCATGCTCAACATGTTGTAGTGCTGTGGTATTAGGATGAGATTGTTTTCATCAACATTGTCAAGAGCCGCATCAATGTTTTCCAGCCACGCGTGAACGAACACCATCTGGGTCAACTTCTTTGCTAATGTCTTCGACACTCCCATGTGGAGGATGATCGCAAAAAACATGGTTGGAATTTTTGTGTTGGTTTTAAACCTGTGGTATGCTTTCAAGAACTCAAGGCCAACTACCTTCTTGGTTGCCCAGAGCACAACCAGATGGGAGGAGGCTAGTAGCCCACTGAACCTTTTGTCAATTATTTCCCCTAGGAATGCTTGTTGTTGCTTGTCGATATTTAGGGCTAGTGGCGTCTATATTTCTTACCAGCCGAGTTCTTCGAGCTTTTGCAGATACCACACTTGCTATTTTGTGAATGCTTGTCCTCGGGTGGTTTTTTAAACGGCGGTAGCCATAAAACTTCATGATTGTTTTACTTAAGGACGTGTCATATGGCGCGTGTGAGCTTGTTGGCACTTTGTTGGAGTATTGGTCGTGCTTTAATGTTAGGTAGTTTTGAGATCCGCTCAATCTACCTGTTGCCTTGGGACTTGATCGGAAATATTGCATTCCGTCTTCCACTGATGGGCTTGTCACTTCCGAAAAGACCCATAGTTCGTCCTTTCATCCTCGTGTGTTTTTGGTTGCCTACTTTTGAGTTTTGCGGTGTCAATTTTTTTTTTTGACGCCAACACTTGGTGGAGTCTACGTGGGGAGCTTGGATGCCAATTTTGCCAATTCATCAGCCATGTTGTTACCTTCTCTGTAGACGTGGCTGATTTTGAAGGCTTCGAATTTGACAGTTAGATTTTTGATGTTTTGTAGTAGATGGTTTAGTTTCCAGTTTGGGGTGGTGCCACGATTGATAACATTGATTGTTATCAGTGAGTCCCCTTCTAAATTTTTTTTTGCACTCCAGGTCAATTCCCAATTGCAGGCCTTGTGATGTAGCCTTGAACTCAACTTCATTATTTGTGCAGATGCCTAGGTGCAAGGATTTTTCTGCTATACGATTACCTTGGGAGTCCCTTGCAACACAACCCGCGCCTCCTAGACCTAGGTTGCCACGAGCCGCCCCATCAAAATTTATTTTAATCCACCTTGGCTCCGGAGCCTGCCAAGTAATCTCTACCCTATTGATTTTTGTTGGCTTGGTTGACCCGTTGCCAATCATCAGTCGCAATTTGAGGCCATTGAACTTTTTGGTTAAGCAATCGTCCCAATTTGTGAAGATTCTCTGCTTGGATGAGTTGGTCTGGGTATCCTCATTTACTACTTCTACTATGGCCTTTTCGATTTTATCCCACAATCTGTCTTTGTGTAGTTCCTTGTCTTGGAAGATTCTTCTATTTCTTTCCTTCCAGATTTCCCATATTACCAAGGAAGGGATGGTCTGCCATATTCCTCCAAACACTGTTTTGAAGCTTTTTTGTGGCCACATTTTAAACCATGAGGATAGGTCAATTAGAGTGGGGCATTGCAAATCTAGTTTATTTTTTACTGTGCTCCAGCATTCATTCGATAGAGGGCAGTGCAGGAGGAGATGGTTTGCTATTTCTTCACTTACTTTGCATAAAATGCATTTGCCCGATCCTTGGATGCCGAAGGTGGCTAGTCTATCTGCTGTGAGGATTCTTCCTTGGACTGCCAACCAAGCAAAAACCCCTGCATTGGGGAGGCACTTCCTTCCCCATAACAATTTGCATGGCCATTCTTGATTTTTCAATGCTAGCTCCTTCAACTTGTAGCCAAGTCTCACCTTGTAGGTGCCTGTTGGAGATTCGCACTAGCAGATCGTGTCAAGTTCAAAAAATGGGATGAAGAATCTATCTTTGAGGATTTTTGATAGTCTATCCTTCTGATCTTGGGGAGCACTGAGGGTTTGGATTTCCTTCCAACTCCATACACTGGCACCTTGACTATATATCTTTTGACCAAAGTCTGCCACTTTGTCCTCCCATAGTCTAATAGTTTCCTCCTTTATTGCTTCTAGTCCGGGGGTGCTGCCTATGGGGAGTTTCCCACACCAAGAGTCATTCCAGAAGGATGCAGTTTTGTCGTTTTTGATTTCCCAGGTCACATGTTGAGCAATTATATCTCTGTTGTCTAGGATGAAATTCCAGATAGCTGAGCCTCTTGGGGGGTTGGGTGTGGTGAGAATCCTAGTCGAGGCATCTATGTTTAGGTATTTTCTCCTTAAAATTTTGACCCATTTCTGATCACCTTTAGTATGGATGTCCCAAACCAGCTTGGCACCCATAGCCTGGTTCATTATTGTCAATTGTCTGAGACCTGCTCCCTCAGCATCTTGGGGTCTACAGACCTTGTCCCAGGCCAATAGGGGGAACTTGTTGTGATCCCCTATCCCAGACCAAAGGAATCTCCTGAAGATTTGGTTGAGATCATCTTCCATTGCTTTAGGTAGTTTTAAGTAGGACATTGAATAAATTGGGATGGCTGACAAGATTGTTTTGACCATTAATAATCTTCCTGTTGAAGATAGCCATTTGCCTTTCCAAGTTCCCATTCTGGCTTTGTAGCTATTAACTAGGTTTTCCTAGTAGCATTTTTTATTGATTCCTACAAATAGGGGCATTCCCAAGAATTGCCCAGGTAAAGAGGCTATTTTTGAATTCAAG
The DNA here is from genome assembly GCA_007115665.2 of Sequoiadendron giganteum. Taxonomy (NCBI): domain Eukaryota; kingdom Viridiplantae; phylum Streptophyta; class Pinopsida; order Cupressales; family Cupressaceae; genus Sequoiadendron; species Sequoiadendron giganteum. Next base: position 241,512,117 of record CM021110.1, on the reverse strand, counting down.
ATTCTGGCTAAGATCTTTTGCATGCTTGGTTGAGTGTTTAGGAGGAAGATCTTTGATTTTCCCCAGTTGATGCTTTGTCTTGAAGCTCTGCAGTATTCGTCTAAGAAGGTTTTGATCATCCTTGCTTCTCTTCTACTTGCCTCCCCCATTAAGATTGTGTCATCTGCAAATTGGAGGTGTGACACTAGCTCTAAACCATTTGCTACTTGGATGCCTTTCCACTTGTCTTCCCTGACCAGATTTTGAATTCCTCTTCCCAAAACTTCTGCCATGATTATAAACAAGAAAGGGGAGAGGGGGTCTCCTTGCCTCAGACCTCTTGAGGACGGGAAAAAATCGTGGGCTGAGCCGTTCACTAGTATTGAGAATTTGGCTATGGAGATGCAACTTTTGACCCAGTTGATCCAGTTTGTCCCAAAGCCAAATTTCTTGAGGACTTCTAGAAGGAATTGTCTGTTGACCATGTCATATGCTTTGAGAATATCTAGTTTTAAAATCATACAAGCCTTTTTGGTTTTCCTTGCAGTATGGATGGTTTCATGGGTTGTAATTATTCCTTCCACTATTGACCTGCCTGGAGCAAAGCCACTTTGTTTTTATGAAATTATTTTGTCCAAAACAACTTTGAGTCTGTTCGCTATTATTTTGGTGACCACTTTATATATTGTATTGCATAGGGCAATTGGCTTGAAATCACTCATTGATTGTGGATCCTTTCTTTTGGGGATTAGGGCTAGGAAGGTGTGGTTCATTGCTCCCAGCATTGTCATCTTTTTTCTTGATTCCTCTATTGCTGCTCCTAAATCATCACCCACTATGTTACAATTTTTTTGAAAGAAGCCCGCAGGGAAACCATCCGGACTAGGAGCTTTATCTGGGTTCATCTGAAAGATTGTTTTTCTGACTTCTTCCAAGGGGATCTTTTGAAATAAGTGCCGGTTCTGATCTTCATTGATTAATGATGGTATTGCGTTCAACAACTTGTCTCTTGTTAACCTGTTTTCAGGGCAGTCCTTGTTTAGCAACTCCTCAAAGAAGTTGGTTGCTTTCTTGTTGACCTCTGCAATGGATTGTGTAACTTCGCCATTGGCCTTTTCAATTTCTGAAATTTTGTTCCTATTTTTGTTGGCAATTGCTGATTTGTGAAAGAATTTGGTATTCCTATCTCCTTCCTTCAACCATGTTTCCCTTGATTTTTGTCGCTAGTAACATTCTTTTTTTTTTTAATAATTCTGATAGCTCCTCCTTCAGGGATTTTTCATTTTCAAAGTCCTTTGCATCCATTCTGTTTTCTATAACATGTTCATTCAGCGTTCTGATTTCCTGCTCCACCCTTTTCTTCTCCTGAAATATATTTTTGAAATGTGATGTATTTCATTCTTTGAGTTTGGTTTTGATATGGGCTAGTTTTTTGCTAATTTTAAAAAGGTTGGTGTTGTCCCCTAATTTGATTTCATTCCACCATTGTTCAATTAGTTTTGGTAGTTGCTCATCTCTCAACCACATGTTTTCAAATTTGAAGGGGCTCCCGAGGGGTGGTATGTCATGCCCAAGGGTAAGTGAAATGGGTAAATGATCTGATCCTGTGAGAGGAAAGATTTGGGCTTCAAGTGTGGTTGCCAAATCACCCCAATCTCCCCAAAGTAGGAATCTATCAAGTCGTTTTGTAATGTTGGTAAAGCCTTTCCGCCTATTGGACCATGTGAATTCTCCATTTTTGGTGTTCACATCTTTTAAGTGGTTATTGTCTATGAATTCTTGGAAATCTTTTTGGATGGCAATTATCCTTCCCAGCCCACCCCGTTTCTCCTCATTGTTCAAAGTTGCATTGAAGTCTCCAACTATTATTCCCATCTCATTTCTGTTTTCTAATTCATTTGTTATTCCGTCCCAGACTTGTCTCTTTGCTGTTATGTCTATTGGTCCATATGTGTTGACACAAAAGAAAGAGGTGTTCTTTAGATCTTTAAACTTGAAAAGTTGCAAGTTATCTTCTTCTTTCTCCACAATACCTTCTATTGATAGGGGATTCCATAGGAGTCCTAGACCTCTTGATGCACCTATTGCATCCTTGAAATGTCCTTTCCATTGTCTCCAGAAATTCAGTCTCCTCAGACTTTCTTCCTCGCTCCATTTTGTTTCTTGAATGAGCAAAATATCCACTTTTGATTGGTCAATTTGGTGCTTGACCATGTGCCATTTCTGTAATACCCCTTCGTTTTGCTTTTTGTTCAAAGTTGCTTTATGTTATGTTTGGTTGCAGTTATTTTGATACTGGATACATTTTGTTATGATGTTTTGATCGCTACTATTGAGCGACAACTATTATTGTGGGATGTGGTTATCTGATTATTGTTTCACTTGCATTATGGATTAATGATGTTGTAGAGTTAACATGAGATGTTATTATGAGATTACTGGATTATGATGGAAGTGTCAGTTTCGATGAGTGTATTGGTAAAGAAAACGGTTTCGCATCACTCGCTTGCGAGCGCCCTACGAATCCGTAATTCCTTCTTCACGGTGTGTATTATATGTTGGATATATTGTATGATGTTGTTTACTTGTTTTCAGGATTGCAGGTACATGATATCGACTCCACCTGGTTTCACAGGTTTGAGCGTGTCGATCCAACGGTTAAGTTGAACGGGAGATAGTAGCTAGGTAACATGTGTCAAGTTTACACCCTAGCCTTAGTGTGTCGTCAGTTGTGTGTGTCGAGTAATTGTCTGTATTGCTTTGATGTTATTTAATTTTGAAGAATTCTTGATTTGGAAATAGATATTTAAAATAATTGCATTTAAATCATGTTGATGGTTATTTAATTTAAATAATGCAATGTGGATAAAAGTTTATATTTAAATTAATTAATTATATTTAGTTTATTTAATTAATTAAATTTGATCCAAGGGGTTGAATTTAGTTATTAAATAATTAAATTAATTAATTAAACGTGATGCAAGAAAATGAAAGGAAATAAAAGAATTAGAATTAATTTTGGAATTTAATTCCAACGTGTGGGAATAAAATTAGAAATTGTAATTAAATGTTTATTTGGGAAATTGGTTGCAAATTTGGAAATTAATTTATTATTTGAAATTGCATTTTAAATTGAAAGTGGGTTTTCGAAAAGTGAAATTGAAATTGAAATTGAAATATCTAATTTGCATGTAATGTGAATTAGGGTTGTAAATATTGAAATTGAAATGAAAATATCTAATTTGCATGTAATGTGAATTAGGGTTGTATTAGGTATTTTTGATTTATAAAGAATACATGTTTTAATTTTAGGGGAGAAAGGGATTTAGAAAGAAATACATTTTTACAGCAGAGAAGGAATTTTGGAAAATTGCACAAGAAGGGTTTGAAAAAAGTTTGATTGTAGAATTGATTGAAAGAAAGATTGTTTGTATTTGTTGGGTTTTGGATTGGATTCATTGGAGGATTGAAGAAAATTCAGAAAATTTTTGGAGGAGGCTTGCATCAGAAATTCATCTCTTCCTGTAGCTTCTTGTACCAGGTTTTCCTCTTTGTGTTTTATTATTCTTGATTTTTTTTAAAATAGTAGTGATTAAAGATTTGTTTATTAAATCTGTTTTAGAAAATAAATTTGATCTTAGAATAAAAGAATTAAATAAATTTACAGCTTTTGCTTGTGAAAATTCTTGAGTGAAAATTGTGAAAACCTCAGTTGAATTTAAACTATTTGGGGAAATCGATTATGTTGTTATTAGAAATCAAACATAAAGATTGAACAATACATTTAGAATGTTTTTAGAAAATAAAACTCTCTGTTTATTATTAAAAATCGGATTTTAAAATCTGCAGGATAGTTATATTTTTCATGGTAAAATGGTCTGGTTGCGTCGCCTATAACTCCATTTACACAAACTGGGTTGTCAGGAAATTTAAAGGGTTTTTGTATTTTAAATTTTTTTTATCCCTGTCAAAAAACCGCAAATACCCAAATCGTAGTTTTTGAATTATGCTTGAAACATGAGACTGCTGTTAAGTTATTTTCCCATGGCTGCTCTGAAAATAAAATAATAATAAATTGATATTTATAAATATTAATATTTTATGTATTGTTATTATAATATTAAAATATTATTTAATAATATTTTATATTATAATATATAATATAAAAATATTATTTAATAATATTTTATATTATAATATATAATATTAAAGTATTATATTTATTTATATTATTTTAAATAAAACTTGTATATTAGATTAGTGGAATTAAAATTATAAACGTATGGGGAAATTATTGTTTATTTTAAAATGACATGTTAAAGTTTAATTGAAAGAGTTAAATATTTGATTTAAAGAATCCATAATTTAAAATTTAATTGTGGAATTTAAATTCATGTGTAAAAGATCCAATTATTAATTTGATTTAATTGGAAAAATACATTTATATTTTGAAAAATTAATGATAAGGGATATTTTATTTTGAATTAAACAATTTGATATTTTGTAAATAATAGAAGATATGTTAATGATTAAATATATTTAAATATATTAATATTTATTATATATATATTGAAAGTATATATTCATTTGAGAGAATAAATAATATTTTATCTTATTTTATTCTGTTGTTTGCAAATTGGGTATTATTAGTGTTCTAAAAGAAATGATTAGTATGTGTAGAAAATGTATAAAGAAATATATTTTTTAATAGAAATAATTATTTGATTTAAAAATAAATATTTATTTTGTTAATATGATTGAAGAAAATATATTGAAATGTATATATATATATATCCATGAGTATTTTCAATCAGTATTTACCTTGTTTTATTTAAGTGCGTGTAATTTAGCTTTGCATGAAGAATTTAAAAGATAAATTTTGAATGTATTGTCAAAATTGATAAGGAAAAAAATATTTAAATATATTGAAAAATTATAGAAATATTTATATTTAAATGTTTGTTTTAATTAATGAGATTTAATTAGAAACAATATGAATGCGTGGTCAAATAGATAAGCCAAAAGATATTTTTATACATTGATGAAATTGCATGTTTTTAAATGGATAGTTGAAGAGACATAGACCCCGGATAGAAAATTGGAAAGATTATTTGCAATAGTGTTAGGTTGCATTAGAAGTAAATTTAGGAACTAACTATATTGAAAAAGATAAATAGTTATTATGTTTTATTTAGTTCTATAGAGTAATCTAGTCATTGTGAATGGAATACTAAAGAATATATGTAATTAAATTTATTAATATATATATTTGGTGTTTATATAATATGGAGCATATATATATATATTAAGTGTAAAATTCATTATCGTATTTTATTTTAATGAGATGCATGCAATATATTATTGAATAGAGATTTAAAAATGAATTGATTAGTGTATATGGAAAATGGATAGAGAAACAATATGTTATTATATTAAAGTGATTGAATGTTTTAAATAGAAAATTGAATGAGATGTAAGAGTTGATTAGGAAATGGAAAGAGTTTACTTGCATGGATTTGTGTCGATTTAAAGGTAAATTAAGAAGTTGTTTTATTGATGAGGCAATCAATTATGTTATTTATTAATTTCTATTTAGATTAATTGAATCATAGTGATTGGATTATGAAAGAGATTAATTGTTTTAGATTTTCAGTAATGAAAAGGGAAATAGGGGTTATGATTATTTTAGATGATCTAGTTATCGTATTTTTGACTTTGTCAACACTACCTATTGAATGAGTATGGATTTATGAAATCCAAATATTAGATTTGACTGATGACTTGAATGTTTTTGTTGCTATGTCGTCAAGTTGCATTGTTGGTTTTGGGAATTAATGTGAGTCCTAAATTATAAGTCTTCTAGAAGAACTTAGATGATAAGGGTTGTTGAATCTTTATGCCATCCTGTTGTTTTCCCTTGGGTAGTGTATGACGTCTTTTCAATTTTACCCAGTTTTTACAAACGGGGATGGTTGCACCTCCTTGGTTTAGGAGTGGATTATGGGATCCGTGTCTCCTTGTATGAGGTGACCTTGTTATGTGGTTTTATTTTGTTGCCTCCTATGAAAGGAGTGGACTATGTGTTGTTGCCTCCAAGATGTTTGGAGTGAGTTTTTTTATTTGTTTCCTCTTGTGAAAGGAGTGGACTATGTGTTGTTGCTTCCAAGATGTTTGGAGTGAGATCTTTTGTACCTCCTGTAAAAGGAGTGGACTATGTGATTGTTGCCTCCAAGATGTTTGGAGTGAGTTTCTATTATTTGTATCCTCCTGGTGTTGGAGTGGTTATGATGCCTAGTTTGTATGCACTTGTGTTTCCCTTGGTGATTGGTTGTGAGTGTGTTGTCCATTAGAAGAGTGGCTTTTGATAAGGGCCGAAGCCCAAAGTGGTAAACCGGGTAACTTTTAGAAGTGAGTTAATCAAGTGATAATTAAATTAATGTAATTAGATGATTAAGATGCAGTTCACACTAATCAAGATAATTTAATCCTCACTCATAAACACAAGGGCTTGTTTAGACTTGAGATGAGTGAGAAGGCCTGGAATGGCAAGATCAACTATCTTGTTCTTGCGAGAGGTAGTTGATTCCGCATGAGTGAGTATGAGTGCCGGGATTTGGTTGAAGCCACCAGGATTACTTGTGCCGGAGCCTATGAAGAATGCTCAGAGGAGATCTCATGACAAACCTTGCGATAACACTCTATCTAGGACAATTGTTGTTAATTATTTTATGTGTATGGTTATTTGAATATACTTGATCTACTTTATGTCTGGAAGCAATGTGACCTATGTCAGTGATGTTGGAGTTGTACTTGTATTGTACTTGATTTGTACTTGATTTGTACTTATGATGTACTTGAGTTGAGCTGGATTTGTACTTATGTATGACATTTATTTGGTTATGTCAGTATGAGTCTGCCTTTGGTTAGTGGTTGTAGATCTTTGTCCATGTTACTTAGTTACTATCTCCTAGCATGGGGGGTGGGCCTTCGGGTACCACATTGGTAGGGTGGAACATGCACCAAAACCGCTGGGTCCCCATCGATCTTTAGTACTTGGTGGCGAGACATCTAGATAGACAGCTTGCGGTTCTTGTTGTAATTACTTGCATTGTAATATTTTAACTTGTATAAGTTATTTTATCCCTTTTATGTTTATGAGGTGGAATTTTATAATTGTAACTTTGAGTACTATTGCCTCATTCTGGGAATGAGTGATGTAACTATTGGTTTAAGATAATGTTTATGAGATTGTATTTTGGTTGATTATCTTATTATGTTATGTGGTATTCTTATGATGTATGATATTTATTTCATACAGTTCATACTGCTATGATTATATGTAATATGTATGTGTGGGTTTTTAGTAATCCTAACCTTGTAGTTTTAGAGGTTTGTTGTTAATTAGTAAGTGAATGTGTATGTTAAATGCACTTTATAAAAAAAATTAGTTCGTTTATGACGTTAATTGCAACTTCATTTAAGGTTACTTGGCGGGGCATTACAATTTCTCAGGGACATTCCATGATATTATCTTCATTTTGCTCTGGAAAGAATGTTCTCCTTCCCAACTAGGATTTTTTGTTGTCCTGAGGCATTACCTGCTATTATCAGCTTGGATTTGTTTGTCATCTTGCCTTTGTTGGATTTTTTTTTAACGTTTGGTGCTTTTATTCGGGACTCTGATTGTTCTAATTGCCTTACCTCTAACAAATCCCCTGACACGGTTTCTTCCTAGGGATCCAATTCTTCCTCTGAGTGAAGGTAACTCTCCTCATCTTCTATTTGAGCAGTTGCATTTTCAGCTTCTTGTGGAGCGAAGACATTTGGCATTGGGGCAGCTTGTTCCAGCTCTTTCACTACCCCTTCAGGTGATTGGGGTTTTGATTCTAGCAACCCTACTTCTTTGGTCAGATTCCATAATTGGGTTTTTATGTCTTTTTGAAGATATTGGGCCCCTTCCATTAGTGCATTGAGGGCTATCTCTGCATTACAAGGTCCCTCAACCTAGGCCTCCTTGGCTGGTGATTCAAGATCATGGGGATTCAGACTCACATCTCCTGGAGTTTTATGTTCTGAACTCAGGTTGGCTTCCTTAGTTAGTGCTTCTGCTGATTTGAGGCTTGGATCATTAGGGTTTAGACTTGCACCTCTATACTCCTTGTTTGTGAAGTCTATCTTTCCACCATTTGAGGGTCCCTCCATGCAAGAATCTTTGAAGAGACATTTTCTAGACTCAGCTCCTTCCCATATTTCTATTTCCTGTTGCCAGCTTCCATACTTTGTCAGAATTTCCAAGTTTTTGTAGATCCCAACCCCTTTATCTATTTCCACCAAAATGCCTGCTATAGCTCCTTCTAATCTATTTATGAATTCCTCATTCACACCTAGGCACACTCCTAGGGCATCCCCAATGCGTAGCAAGGCTTCTAAGTTCCAAAATTCTATGGGCAAGTCTATTAGCTTGATCCAGCTTGTATTTCCAGGGATCAAAGTTAACCCTCTAATTCAGGCAGTGGAAGCTATGGCCATTCATGAATACGGGTTTTCCATTTATTATTTCAAACTTTAAATTTTGATTGCTAAATTCTATGAGGAAAAAGGAATTTGGTAGTTGACTTATGCTTGCCCGATCTTTAAATTTGTTTTTCCACCAATCTTTGATCTCCTTGCTTGGGCACCCTTGTCCCGTCCATTTGGCGAACATAGCTTTCTCCATCAGTCGATCTACTCTTCGTTCAATTGTTTCCGATGGCAGTTGGAAAAGCTGAGGCCGAAGCCCACGACCTTCATTTGGATTGTTTTGAAAGTTCTTCCTGTTGGCTTTCCGGTTGAGCAGATCCCGGTCTCTCCGGTTCATCCCTCTTCGATGTTCCCCTAAATGTTGGTACGGTTTTCCGTTATTGAACAGATTAGGGTTTCCCGAATTCTTGCTTTTCCAAATTTTGTTGGTTCGCACCGGATAGAATTTGTCTTTACTGCGCCAATTCTGGTCCGAGGGTTTTTCCTGTCGATCATTTTCTCGGAACCACCCACGCCTCTACACATTTGAGGAATTTTCTTATCTGATCTTTTGGTGCGTTATCCGATTCGGGTTGCCGAACTGGTTTCTTTTATGTTTGTAGTTTCCTGCTGTCTAGTAGTGGGTCGGGTTAAATTTGTCTACCCAGACGCCATTTTCAAATACCCGTTGTGGGATGTGGCCTGCGTTTTGGTGGAGGGTTTCGTCCACTGCCTTCTTCCCAATCTCTTCCTCCATTACCAAGTCTCCCCATGTTTTCTTTTCACTTCTTGTGGTTTTTCGCTCATGATCTTGCTTGCCCAAGAGCGCCATTTGATAACATCTATTTTTACTAACATTAGTAGGCATAATAATATCTTATAAACATTATTCATATTGAAATCTAAATAAAGCAATAGCCATTCCAAGTTATATTTCTATAATAGTCTCATTAGGAATTCATTTGAAATGTATGCAAACTACAATCTCGAGGTGGGTCGCCCTTGTATTGCGAGAGCATGGAAGGTAGGTCACCCTTCTATCCCTCAATTCACCTTGGAGGCTGGTCGTCCTCCTTGATCAAGCTCGGAAGTACGAAAGGCTAGTTTCCTTCATTTCTTGTGAACCCGGAAGGTTGATCAACCTCCCTATTTGTAAACTTCTATAAATTCAAAAATGGATTGTTAAAAGAATCTTATTATATTAATTGTTATTCAAATATCATTTCATTATGATATATATATATAAACCAATTGTTGTCCTTGTGTTGACTTCCTTAATCATTGTTTAATACTTAATACAATGATCATTACTTTAAAATTAATGAAAGTCTTCTATGTTAGTGCTAGCTTATTGAATAACTATATTCCATATTCCATACTTAAATTTTTTTTTTCATTGGTCAACGATTTGCTGTGATCTCCTTGGTCATTACTTTCTATGCAACCTGTGATCAAGGGGCATGACAGTTTGCCCTTCCCAATATTGCTTGTCTTCAAGCAATTTCAAATTGGGATGATCGAAGATTTCAATTTCTTCCCAAGTGGCATCTTCCATAGGTAAGTTTTTCCATTTAATCAAATACTCAAGAATAGTCTTATTCCTTAAATTCCTTTCTCGTGTATCAATGATGATATTAGGTTCCAAAATCAAATTTCCTTCATCATCGAGTGAGGGTAATTCTGAACATGGTGTAATATGTTGTCCCAGTACCTTCTTAAAGTGAGACACATGGAAGACATTATGAATTTTGATACTTGTCGGTAATTCCTACTCATAAATGTGAGATTCAAAAATGCAAAATGGCTAAGACCAAGTAGCAACCACTCTACCTAAGATCTAAGCCAAAATATCAAATTTAAACAAGAGAGCACAAATGATCAAAAGAGAGAAAACACGAACAAAAGCACAAAAGAAAGCTCCCCTATTATAGTTGATTCATCTCCCTTGCTTCTCCTTCGTTCTTTCTCAAGTTGCAAAGCTTTGCCCTCAGATTTTGAAGTGTTGGAATACCTACAAATGACAATGATAAGATAGCAAGAATTTTGGAGAAATGTGGTTGTTAAATCGAAAATGGAGGAAGGCTTCTTTTATAGACAACCATTCAAATGGATAGATGAGATCGAGCTTCTAAAAAGATTGCAAGATTGATGGATGAGAAGACATGCAACACAAAGAAGAAGAGGTTACAAAATGAACAGTCAAGATTGAGAAGAGACCAGAGTCAATCAATGATTGAGATTCGAAAATGAGATAGTGGAGGGAGATAATGGAGAAATTAAAAATTAAAATAATTTAATTCATGAGAAGGAATCTTTGACCAAGTGGAGGCATAAACAAATTATTTATTGAGGAAAAGGCAAGTGGGCATTTAATTAAAATGATTTATGCAACCATTTTAATTAAATAGGAAGAAATATAAAAATAGATATTAAATAATTAATTTGAATCAATTATTTAATGAGGGAGAAATGTCAAAAAATAGTCAAATAATTTAAACTTTATTTGACTATAGAAGAATAAAAGATTAACGAATAAAAAAGCAATTAATAATAACTATTTGACTATAGATGAATAATGAAAAGTAAATAATTAAATAAATAATTTATTTAATTATTGAAGAAAAGGAGATTAGTGACACAATTAAATTTATTCAATTGATCATAGTAGAATAAATGTTAGGAGGTGAATTAATTAAATAATTAAAATCATTTAATTAATAGAGGAATGCGATCAAAGATAATAATTAAATAATTAAAATTACTTAATTATGTTAGGAAGAAGACAAAGATGATAGAAAAACGATGCTTGCAGACCAAGACATTTTTCAGTGTCTGCAAAAACCAACCTTATCAATCCTCCTTATAATCTTGTAAGGACCATAGAATCTTGATTTGAGTTTGTCGGCTCCACTTCCTTTGATTGATGATTGCTTATAGGGTTGCAACCTTAGGAAAACTAAGTCCCCAACTTTGAATGTCTTTTTAGTTCTTCGATCAACATGTCTTTTGTTGATTTTGCGTGTGGTGCAAATTATCTTTAAGTGTATTCATAATGTCTACACTTTGTTGTACTATGTCTCTAGCTCTTAGCACTTGGCTTTTAGTGAGAGTTAAATATCCAAATGAGGTTGCCTTGTACCCATACAAGGCTTTGAAAGGACTCATTCTTATTGACATGTGATGAGTAGTGTTATAGCAATACTCCTCGAGGTGTAACCATTTGATCCACACATTTTGCTGTCTAGTGATATAGTTTCTTAGATACCCCTCAAGACATTTATTAACAATCTCAATCTATCCATTAGTTTGTGGGTGTAACTTGTACTTGGGGTGAGTTTGGTTCCCGCTAGTCTGAAGAGCTCTTGCCAAAACAAACTAAGGAATCTACTATTCCTGTCATTGATAATGTTTTTGAGTAAACAATGCAATTTGAAAATTTCTTTGAAAAATACATCAACCACTTGAGGGGCTCTATAGTCGGTAGATATTGCAAGGAAATGTGCATACTTAGTCAAACGGTCCACCACAACATATATACAATATTTTCCTTGCACCTTTGGGATTCTTGTAATGGAATCCATTGAAATGCTTTCTCATTTTTGATTAGGTATAGGTAGGGTTAAAGTAATCTTGTGGGAAATGTATGTTCTTTGTTTCTTTGACACACCATGCATTCTCTAATGTGTTTTAGGATGTCTCTCTTGAGACATTTCCATGAGAATCTCTCTCTTATTTGTTTGTAAGTTTTTTAGTACTCTTGATGCCTTGCTAAAGGGGTATCATGATAGGCTTTCATAATTTTCCCCTTCATCTTTGATCTTGGGGTGATATATATTCTATTTTTGTAGAGGATGAGTCCATCTAATACTTGGTACCTTTCATTTTGGAGTTTTCCTTCTAATAAATCAATTGATAGTCTGTCCTTGGTATATTCTACGATTATGGAATGTTTCCATTAGGTGGAGATATCCATCATGGAGCCTAGATGGGGTTTTCGTGATAGGGCATCAACTAAAACATTATTTTTGCCTTTCATGTACCCAATGTCAAAGTCATAGGCTTGTTATTTGTTGACCCATTTTTGTTGTCTATCATTTAAATCTTTCCAGTTTAAGAACCTCAGGCTATTATGATAAGTTTTTACAATGAACCTCTCACAAACTAGTTATTGTCTAAATTTTTCTAGGGCATGCATGATTGTTAACATTTCTTTATCATATCTAGAGTAGTTCTTTTCAGTTTCTTTCAGTTTTATACTTTCAAAAGTTGTAGGATGTTTATTTTTCATTAATACTACTCCAACACCTTCTCCGAAAGTGTCACATTCTAACTCAAATGATACCCAGAAGTTGGAATGGCCAAAATTAGGCATGAGCTCATTATTTCCTTTAGCTTTTCAAAGGCTTGTTGGGCCTTTATACTCCATGGGAATGCACCTTTCTTGGTTGAGTCTATTAGTGGGGCCGTTAACTTTGAAAAACCTTTAATGAATCTTTTGTAGTAGCTGCAAAGTCCTAAAAATCTTCTTAGATGTGTTAAAGTCCTTGGTCTTGGCCAATCCTTTATAGCTTTAATATTTTCTTCATCGACGTTGACTCCTTGGGCATTGATTATTTGTACTATATATAAAATTCTCTCTAATCCAAATTCACATTTGGACATTTTGGCAAATAATAATTGTAGTTCAAGTGTAACAAGCTTGATATTTTATCTATTGATTTTACCTAAGTTTTAATCCATATGTGAATAGTTTAAGTTCACCAACACAACAATAATTCTTTTTGATTTCAATAACAATGATGCATATTTGAAATAAACCCATTCCAAATTTTTCATTGAATTTCAATAAAGTAACATTACATAATCCCAAGTAATGATTATATTTCCAAATACATTTTTCATAAAGATATAAGATCATGATTACATACATAGCTTTCAATAGCTCAATGGAATAAAGTACAATGGTCTAGATGTCCCTTCCTAGGCATACATCCTCAAATTTTGGTTGCTGACTGCATGAGGGAGAGTATCACCCAAGTGCTTTTCCTCCAACCAAGGACTAACTACGATCCCTCACACATCTACCTAATTGGTAAGATGGCCCTCCCTTCAACGAAGAGATTGTTTTGGTAACCCTCATAAAAATATCCTTCCTGAGCATGGTGTTGTGTCTTACATAACTAGAGCTACGATACAGTGGATACTTGCCTACATGCATGACATTCCCAGCCTAGTTATGCAAACTTGGCTCACAATGAACCGACAAGTGTAAACGATGGCAACTTACACTACTTTGGCCAAATATTTGATAATTACATCAAACTCACTTTCTAAGAAGTGGTATCTCACTTCTACAAAGTGGATTGTTGAATGCACAAGACAACTGAGAGGGGGGGATGAATTAGTTGTACCTTAAAACTTCAAAACCCTCACAAACATTCAAATCCACATTAATCCAATTAACCCTTAATCTGTTAGAATGATTTATCATGAAAGCAAATAACAGAAACAAAACCAAATCAACACCATACACAAAGGAACAACAGATTTACGTGGAAAACCAAAGATGGGAAAAACCATGGTGAGGATTAGCTCACAATATAAAGTAATATCAACATTAGATACAATAGGGCTCACTACCCAAAAGAAAGAAATGATCACTACCAGAATAGAAAATAAGATAGAGAAGAGTGTTACAATGAGAAATCCATCTCAAAGCAACAAAAAGTTTCACCACAACATCACCAACACCTTCACAATATTTTTGAAGAATTGTAGACACTTTCTGCTCATTGCATTCAATAATCTAACACATGAAATCTCACACTGCACTTCACAAATCTGCACCCTACAACTCTGCAAATCGCATCACTTGCATCATACTCATCTATCTTATCATCCCTCAACAACTTAACTCATATTTATGTGGAAATAATGAAGAAGATATGTGATGTCATTGATGCCAATGCTACATGGTGAATATCAGAATGGTATGAAGAATATCTTGCTCAGTTGAATTGATTCACATTTAAGCACTTTTGTTATATCTATGTCGACAGTTTTTGCTCTCTCAACCCTTCGTAGATTAATTCAAATTTCATCACACGTAAAAATATTTCTTTGCGATTCCAATGTGTTGTTTGTGGATGATATCAGTGCCTAAATCCAAAATTTATGTTGGTTTCGACGAATGATTCAAAATTTGCATATGACATAAGTTCTATATGTAGAGTGTTCTCAGTTTTCAGTGTAATGGGCATGGCCTTTTCTGTTTGTGCTCCTCCGCAAGTGTGTGATAGGTCTTGCGGTTTTGGGATTTGTTTACAAGTGTCTATGGGTTAAGATTTCCAGTTGGCATGACATTTTGAGATCCACGTGTTCTGTGTGTGATGATCAATTGAATTATTCTGTTTTATGTCTTATGTCTAGCCGACCTAAAATATGTTAAAGGTTGTGGAGATTAAAATTGTGACGTGAATGTAAGAAGGAGCTATTATAGGTCCATGTTGACCTATATCTCATAGGTGTTTGGTGCAAAGGTATTTGAATTTGAATTGGGTTTCGACAAGGCACGTTTTGCATTCCCTTTGGCGTCATCTAATAAGGCCGACCTAGTTATTGTTTGCAATGATGCTTATATATAGAATTTTTTTTTGAGTTTGAGGAGAGGAGAGATGTGATAGTGAAGTGATTCGAATGCAAGCAAAATAGTAAATTTTCACAAAATGTTGAGAAAAGGATATGTGAATATAATTTTGAGCAAAGAATTGAGTTCTGTATCAAGCAAAGTGATTTGGATCAAAATCTTGAGCTTCAAAGGAACTAAATTCAAAATATGACCGATGCACTTTGTATGAGTTCAAATCTTGGTTGTGTAGCCACTTTACTTATCTTACTTTTTGTTGTGAACAATGAGTTCACTTGGATAGTGAGTCCTCCTGGCACTGAGCCCTTGTGTAATATTTTATGACCGATCATACTATATTGTGAGCTAATCCTCACCATGGTTTTTCCCATCTTGGGTTTTCCACGTAAAATTTTTGGTGTTCATGTGTTGCATGTGTTATGGGCTGTTTGTGCTTTCATTTCTATTAATTGATAAGTATGTTATGCTAATCGGATGGTTGGTAAATTAAATCATTTTTAGGAATACTATTTCACCCCCCTCTCAGTATTTTGGGTGTTCAACAATTTACATCATCTTCAACCTTGAAAAAATTCTCCAAGGTCAGCTATGCACCTCAACCGTGAAAATTCAAATTAGGTCAACACTAAAACATTCCCGCGATGGAAAGGAATGATGACGAACCACAACACACGTTAGCTAGGACCTAAATCCACTCATACACACCATGCCACACTTCCACAAACATCAAAGCAACCTCACAAGTAGTGTAAACACCCAAGGTCAGACAAACCTATGTTAACACCATTAATACTTAAGTACATGCTTCCTCAAATCCAAAGATGACTCACAAAAACCACATAACACTTGAACACGATTTAGAATATTTCACAAACACCCTGAAATTCAACAAGTTCCTTCGCAACAACTTTCAATTGAAGAATGTACACACCTAGTACACTCAAATAACTCTTCTATACATTGTAACTCGAGAAATTGACTTCCGAAGCACCAAAACTCAAACAACTTGATTTGAAGAAAGATACACACACTATCATCACTCTTCCAGATCCGCAAGACCTGAAACCACTCTACAGAGAAATGCAAAGCAAGAAAATTTCTCCTAGACACCTTTGCAATATACAGTTTACACACCTTCCTCTGCGCAATGATCCAACACACCAAATTTTGGACGCAACACCTCTAAACACCTCTGATCAACATATACGAACTACAAAAGAATATATTCAACCTAGAAGAAATGCAAAGCCAAACTAGAACACTACTCTGCAACACAAAACACCACTACAACACATTGTTTCCTCTTTTTATTCAATTTTCTCAAAAGCACTTGGAAACCAAGCACTATCCTAAAAATATATCATCAACATCTTCAGTACTTCCTTATCACCACCAAGCCAACTACAACATAAAAAATCAACCATACATCCATAAACATAAGCTTATCGAAGCAACAATAGAGGTTGACACCAATAGCTTACTAATGACAACATAATGCAACTAATCAAAGCATCATCAGAGACAACACCAATTGAACACCAACTGCATATCCTTGCAATAAAATCCTCATATATTTGACACCAATGAAAACACCAAAGCTTGTTGACATCAATGAAAACACCAACTACTCATACTTGCAACAATATCGTATGTTCACCAACCCTCTTTGCTCAATTTGGTAAATTACATGACCGTATTAAATCTTGATGAGTTTATTGCATAACATGATCCCAACCCAAAAGGTATTTTTCATTCAAGTGATCTAACTGACCATCTAGGTTACTACCATCCATGGATTATCCTAATCCCAAGAAAAAACCTCATTACTAACACGCGTTTACATAACATCACAAACTAACAATTTCAATATAGCACTTCAATGCAATATCATTCCTCGTACCTTATGATCCATTCCAAAAGTATAATAACAACATTAAATGACTCAAATATTCACATGTTTACAATTTTCACTAAATTCATATCTAATTTGGAGGACATTATCAACTTGATAGGCGCATGTGCTTCTGCACCTTTAAGTCCTCTCATATTATGACTTTGGATTGCTGAAACGTGAGTCCTTCTTTAAGACTAGAATACTGTGAAAAGGTATAGACTCTTGGTCAAGTATAGATATTAGCATAATTATAAAATATATCACTTATACATTTTTCAACCCTAATGTTGAATATCATTATAATCATATTCAAGAGTATACCCTAACCCTAGGGAATAAATTATTCTCCTACTTTCAGGGAAAATATGAGTAACCATTCAAGGATAAACTATCAACATGGTTTGCATAACATCATGTCTTCTTAATGACGACATATCTAACATGTTGTTATTCTCATAGTATTATTGATCATCATAATGCATGCAAACATATGTGTAGCATGTAGTCATCTTGGTATCATGTACATATACCTTCTATATAGTTAAATACAAGTACGTCATACAATCATGACATTCATAATAATTGTATATACATATCATACTAATATGATATCCAAAACAACTTATAACCAATTTAGCTACATGCACAAGCTTGCTTAACAACTATGGAAAATAACTATAACTTGCTCAAGCATTTGCATTCAATTGGAAAAAAATATAAGTCCAACATAGAAAGGAGTAAATGTTAGAATAACTAGCATGCTTGGAATTTTCGTTTCCAATGATGAATTTTCCTTCTAAGCTCAAAACCAAAATTTCGCTTTCTGCTCATCCCCAATTCAAGCCTCTTTCCCAACACTTAAAAACTCTCATTAAATAACTCACAAACACTCAAGAAATCTCTCACTCTTCACTACTTGCACTCAACAATACTTTGCACAAATTTTTTATAGAAGAATGGAAACAAATGAATTCCAAAAGAATGAATGTCAGAAACTAAGAGGTTTCCCTCTATTTATACTAAACTTTGAGAAACTTAATGCTACAGTTTAGCACCTCAAATTTCCACCTTTTCCTTTCTTTTGACACCTTTAAAACTGATAACATAAATAGAAATCCAACTCCACCTCTAAATAGGTCAACTAAGCAAGATTGAGTGAAATGTGACTGCTAAAAGAATCATAAAACAAACACATATATAGTCCCAACAAACTCAACTTCTACTATATGGCCGAGTCACCTCTAAAAACCGTTAGCAATGGTTATTTTACCAAGTCAAAACATGACAATGGTTTCTTCACATTTTCTACTTCTCGTGGCTTTTGTTGCTTGCCACATTCTACTCATGGCACCTACATTGGTGGTTACATTTTGAATGCAAAACAAATTCTCTTCCTTTTCTTTTTAGCTCGTGGCAATTTGACCATTTCAACTCCTTATTATTGCAGTTCATATGTGGCTTTCCCAAAACACAACAAACCCACCATTTAAATTCATTGTCATTCCTTTATATGGTGCAACAGGTTTAGTGTTATACCTTTGTTTTATTATATTTTTAATTGAAATGTTGTTTACATTGTAACTTTATGCGCATTAATTGAAATGTTGTTTACATTGTAACTTTATGCGCCCCATATTATGCGCTAAATGAAGCCATTCCATATTTATTCCATCACTTTAAACAAGTGTAACATTTAGTTTAAACCATTGTTTTATTTACAACCTTATGTATTCATTTAGCTAAAACAACCATAACCTAATTCATGTGTGGTATTTCAATTTTAGTTGATTCTTATTCCATCGCTTTACATAGCGTGTGGCATGTTATTATAACTCCCCCCCCCCCCACACACATATGTTAATATATTTATATATTATAATAACCATTATTATAATATATATGTATTTACATATATATTGAAAATCACACTTTTTTCAATCTTAACATATATATATATATATGCGTATGTATGTATTTATAAGGCAGTTAATCTAATACATACATATATACACATATATTAATGTATATATATTATTTTAATATCTTTTAATAAACACACACACACACACACACACACATATATATATATTCAATCGATTTCCCACATACATGGGGTATCCATATATGCATATACGTAAGTATTTATACCTACGTGTGTGCATACACATATATGCTCATATACACTAGTTATCACATATATACATTTAATATATATTTGTATCGATTAACACATATATCAAATACATGAAGAACGTTTACCCAAAATAGAGACTCAGTGACTTTAATTCAAACGAAAGAAACAACCAAAGGAAATTAAAGACCAATAAACAAACATTCCAATTATCCCAAAAACTATGACCAAGGGTTTACTTATCGAATCCCGACTTGACTTAACTTGACTAACTAGGTTGTGAGTGTGTGATAGCTCAAGTAAGTACACTAAGGGTTACCATACCAAACTCCTCTCCTGGGTGGTACTCTTCCTCTGTTAACTATCCAGGGCTCGATTCTTTCCTGCATCCAACTTAGTGCATCACAAAAGAAGTTAGTCAATAACATAACATTCATATATACCATTTTCATCATCAAGGCATTTAAAGTATTCACATTACATTGCACATTCATTTATCTCTTTTCATCGAAATATAAAAAAAAACATATTCATCCATCCATTGAACCTATCAAAATCATGATTTTGCATTTAATATCATATTTACTCATAAAGGTAAACGTGATTTGGTAATTCAAAAATGGGGTGTAACGTCAAGTATCCCCAACACTTCATCTATGTGTCTTAGGTGGTCTTCCCAAGTTTTGCTATAAATCAATATGTCATTGAAGAATATCAAGAGGAATTTTCTTAGTTGTTTGCTAAAAAGGTGGGGCCATCCCAAATAATTGGTTACATTTTTTGGCCAAACTTGACATTGAAATCAACATTTTGAACAAAATCTTCACTTTCTGACACCTATACTAGTTAAACTATTAGGAATTTGAAGATGATGCAAACTAGTGATTTATGAGATTGTTTGTAGATTTTAAATGTATTTAAAAAAAAAAATGAAATTAAATTGTTTTTTTTTTTGCATCTCCTTTGATAACTAGTTTTTAATAGTAAACAACATTTTTAAAAATAATGTGTATTATGTTTCGCATAAAGTTTTTTAGACAAAGGATAAAATTCTAATTATTTTGAATTTAGGTTGGTAACACCAATATCTAGTGGTTGCATTTCATTTCATAATGTTTTGTTGAATATTTTTCTTTTAATTAAGTTTTGGAGTCAACCCAATTACAATTTAGACATAGGTGCATTAAGTCCCACATCACTTTTTTTGTGTATTGAAATTCAATTTTTTTTGTTGGAACAAGGACATCAATACCTAATGCATAGATATTTTTCAATTTTTTCCACATGTGTAGAACAAAGAACTTGATCTTTGGTGAAAAACCTATGTTTAGTAAAACTAAAAAAAATAAAAATAAAAATAAAATATATTAAAAATCTCGTTTTGAGAACTATGATCCTCCAATTTGGTTTATCAAGTTGACTCCATTTGCACCTCCAAATTGGGCTTAGAAGTCAAAAAATGCATTCATTTTCGAGTGGAGGAGGCAAGGTGAACAAAGGGGGTCTTTGAATGAAGACCCCTTCAAATGAAGGGTTGTTAGAATAAAGAACCCCAATATAATGCCATATTGAATACAAAGCATAAACGTTGCATTTAAAAATATTCGCATGACATTAAATATTATTTGTTCGAAGAGGGTGTTCATTTGAATGTATGAGTGTTTGAATGAAGCCCCTTCAATTGAAGCCATTCAATTTTTTTTATGGGTGGCTCCAATTTTTGTTTGTGCAAATATTCATAACCCACTATTGTGGGTTCACTTGGTGGTTCATGCAAGATTGGAAGGTAGAAGGAGCATTAGTTAGTCCAAAAGGCAAGACAAGGAACTCAAAGTGCCCAAAATGACATCTAAAGGCTATTTTGTGGGCATCCTCCATTCTTACCCTAATTTGGTGGTACTTTGGATGTAGGTCAATTTTGAGAAGTATACTACCCCATGAAGCTCATCAATTAGTTCATCTACCTTAGGAATGGGGTAACAGTTCATAATGGTCTTTTTATTAAGGACCATATAATCAGTGAACATCCTCATGGTACCATCTTTATTTTTTACTAATATTACAGAGGAAGCAAAGGTGCTAGAGCTAGGTCGAATATGTCCCATTTCCAATAATTCCTTTATGGTTTTCTTGATTTATTCTTTATATTTTCTTGTATGTCGATAAGGTGTGGTGATAACAGGTTTCACCCCCTCTTTAAGCTCAACAGTGTGTTCAAAACCCCTTTTTGGTGGAAGTTCAAAAGGAATGTCACTATTTTTTTGTGTGTTTGTTCAAGATAGGTTGGATGTATACATGTATAGTTTTTCCTTTATTGGTTAAAGATTTTTCAAGTATCATACATTGTACAACCCATTCTACTTGACCATGTCTAAAGGATCTCTTCATTCTTTTGGATGATAGTACCCTTGGGGTCCCATCAAATAAACCTTGTAAGATCACCTCTTGGTTGTTGTGTTGAAAATAAAGCTCCATCTTTTGGAAGTCTTGGTAATATCTCCATAAGGAGTGCAACCATTGGATTCCTAAAACCACTTTGGTATCACCCATGTTTACAACATATAATTCCTCCTTGATTTGATGTCTCCTTGAAGTAATACTTAGTTGTTGGATTCTTTGTGTGCATGGAGTAGTAAATCTATCTGACATGACCACTTTGAAGCCTTCAATTTTTTTTGTTTCTAATTTCATTCTTGTCACAAGATTTTCGTGGATGAAGTTGTGTGTAATGCCCCGCCAAGTAACCTTAAAGGAAGTTGCAAATAATGTCTTAAGCGAACCAATTTTTTTTTTTATAAAGTGCATTTAACATACACATTCACTTAATAATTAACAACAACCTCTAAGGCTACAAGGTTAGGATTACTTAAACCCACACATACATATTACATATAATCATAGCCTTATGAACTTTATGAAATAAACATCATACATCATAAGAATACCACATAACATAGTAAGATAATCAACCAAGATACAATCTCATAAACATTATCTTAAACCAATAGTTACATCACTCGTTCCCAGAATGAGGCAATAGTATATAAGATTACAATTACATAACTCCACCTCTTACAAAGAGGGATAAAATAACTTATACAAGTTAAAATATTACAATGCAAGAAATTACAACAATAACCGCGAGTTGTCCATCTGGATGTCTCGCCACCAAGTACTGAAGATAGATGGGGACCCAACGGTTTTGGTGCATGTTCCACCCTACCAATGTGGTACCCGAAGGCCCACCCCCATGCTAGGAGATAGTAACAAAGTAACATGGACAAAGATTCTACTACCTCTAACCAAAGACAAACTCATACTATTATAACCAACCAAATGAATTAACAAGTACAACTCATTCACCATACAAGTACGAATCAAGTACAACTCAAGTACAATACAAGTACAAATCAAATACAATACAAGTACAACTCCAACATCACTGACATAGGTCACATTGCTTCCAAACATAAAGTAGATCAAGTATGTTCACAGAGCCATACATATAAAATAATTAACTACAGTTGTCCTAGATAGAGTGTCATCGCAAGGTTTGTCATGAGATCTCCTCTGGGCATTCTTCATAGGCTCCGGCACAAGTAATCCTGGTGGCCTCAACCGAATCCCGACACTCATACTCACTCATGTAGAATCAACTACCTCTCGCAAGAACAAGATAGTTGATCTTGCCATTCCAAGCCTTCTCACTCATCCCAAGTCTAAACGAGCCCTTGTGTCTATGAATGAGGATTAAATTATCTTGATTAATGTGAAAAATTAGTCATAATCTTCTAAGTACATTATTTTAATTATCACTTGTTTAAATCACTCCTGAAGGTTATCCAGTTTACCTCTTTGGGCTCTGGCGCCTAACAGAAGCCACTCTTCTATTCGATAACACACACCCAAACAATCCACCAAGGGAACCACAAGTGCATACCAACTAGGCATCATAACCACTCCAACACAAGGAGGATACAAATAATAGAAACTCACTCCAAACATCTTGGAGGCAACAATCACATAGTCCACTCCTTTCATAGGAGGTACAAAAGATCTCACTCCAAACATCTTGGAGGCAACAACACATAGTCCACTCCTTTCACAAGAGGCAACAAGATGAAACCACATCACAAGGTCACTCCATACAAGGAGACACGGATCCCATAATCCACTCCTAAACCAAGGAGGTGCAAACATCCCCGTTCATGAAAACCGGGTAAAACTAAAAAGACGCCATGCATTACCCAAGGGAAAACAACTGGATGGCCTAAAGATTCAACAACCCTTATCCTCTAAGTTCTTCTGGAAGACTTATAATTTAGGACTAACACTAAATCCCAAAACCAACAATGCAACTTGACGACATAGCAACAAAAGCATTCAAGTCATCAATCAAATCTAATATTTGGATTTCCTAAATCTATACTCATTCAATAGGTAGTGTTGACAAAGTCAAAGACATGATAACTAGATCATCTAAAATAATCATAACCTCTATTTCCCTTTTCATTATTGGAGATCTAAAACAATCAAACTTGCTTCCCTTTACTGAATACAGAGAATTAAATCCTTTAAGATAATCATGAGGAAGATACTACTTTTGGATATACTAAATCCATATTTCTTTCATAATCCAATCACAATGATTCAATTAATCTAAATAGAAATTAATAAATAACATAATTGATTGCCTCATCAATAAAACAACTTCTTAATTTACTTTTAAATCGACACAAATCCATGCAAGTAAACTCTTTCCATTTCCTAACCAAATCTTACATCTCATTCACTTTTCTATTTAAAACATTCAATCACTTTAATATAATAACATATTGTTTCTCTATCCATTTAAAAACATGCAATTTCATCAATGTATCAAAAAATATCTTTTGGCTTATCTATTTGACCACGCATTCATATTGTTTCTAATTAAATCTCATTAATTAAAACAAACATTTACATATAAATATTTCTACAATTCTTCAATATATTTAAATATCTTTTTCCTTATCAATTTTGACCATACATTCAAAACTTATTTTTTAAACTCTTCATGCAAAGCTAAATTACACGCACTTAAATAAAACAAGGTAAATACTGATTGAAAATACTCATGGATATATATATACATTTCAATATGTTTTCTTCAATCATATTAACAAAATAAAAATTTCCTTTTAAATCAAATAATTCCTTCTATTAAAAAATATCTTTCTCTATACATTTTCTACACATACTAATAATTTCTTTTAGAACACTAATAATACCCAATTTGCAAACAACAGAATAAAATAATAAAATATTATTTATTCTCTCAAATGGATATATGCTTTCAATATATACTAAATATAAATTAATATATTTAAATATATTTAATCATTAACATATCTTCTATTCTTTACAGAATATCAAATTGTTTAATTCAAAATAAAATATCCCTTATCATCAATATTCCAAAATATAAATATATTTTTCCAATTAAATCAAATTAATAATTGGACCTTTTACATATGAATTTAAATTCCACAATTAAATTTTAAATCATGCATTCTTTAAATCAAATATTTAACTCCTTCAATTAAACTTTAACATGCCATTTTAAAATAAACAACAATTTTCCCATATGTTTATAATTTTAATTCCACTAATCTAATATACAAATTTATTTAAAATAATATAAATAAATATAATACTTTAGTATTATAAATTATAATATAAAATATTATTAAATAATATTTTAATATTATAATAACAATACATAAAATATTAATATTTATAAATATCAATTTATTATTATTTTATTTTCAGAACAGCCATGGGAAAAATAACTTAACAGTAGTCTCATGTTTCAAGCATAACTCAAAAACTACGATATGGATATTCACGATTTTTTGACAGGGATAAGAAAATTTTAAAATGCAAAAACCCTTTAAATTTACTAACAACTTAGTTTGTGAAAGTGAAGTTATAGGTGACGCAACCAAACCATTTTACCATGAAAAATATAACTATACTGCAGATTTTAAAATCCGTTTTTTAATAATAAACAGAAGGTTTCATTTTCTAAAAACATTCTAAATGCATTGTTCAATCTCTATGTTTGATTTCAATAACAACAAAATCGATTTCCCCAAATAATTTAAATTCAGCTGAGGTTTTCACAATTTTCACTCAAGAGTTTTCACAAGCAAAGGCTGTAAATTTGTTTAATTCTTTTATTCTAATATCAAATTTATTTTCTAAAATAGATTTAACAAACTAATCTTTAATCATTACTATTTTAAAGAAAACAATCAAGAACAATAAAACACAAAGAGGAAAACCTGGTACAAGAAGCTACAAGAAGAGATGAATTTCTAATGCAAGCCTCCTTTAAAGATTTCTTGAATTTTCTTCAATCCTCCAATGAATCCAATCCAAAATCCAACAAATGCAAACAATATTTCCTTCAATCAATTCTACAATCAAACTTTCTTCAAACCCTTGTGCAAATTTTCCAAAATTTCTTCCCTGCTGTAAAAATGTATTTTTCTAAAACTTTCTGCCCTAAAATTAAAACATATATTCTTATAAATCAAAAATACCTAATACAACCCTAATTCACATTACATGCAAATTAGATATTTCAATTTCAATTTCAATTTACAACCCTAATTCACATTACATGCAAATTAGATATTTCAATTTCAATTTCAATTTTAATTTCAATTTCACTTTCATTTCAAATTTCAATTTCACTTTTCAAAAACCCACTTTCAATTTAAAATGCAATTTCAAATAATAAATTAATTTCCAAAGTTGCAACCAATTTCCCAAATAAACATTTAATTACAATTTCTAATTTTATTCCCACACGTTGGAATTAAATTCCAAAATTAATTCTAATTCTTTTATTTCTTTTCATTCTCTTGCATCATGTTTAATTAATTAATTTAATTATTTAATAACTAAATTCAACCCCTTGGATCAAATTTAATTAATTAAATAAACTAAATATAATTAATTAATTTAAATATAAACTTTTATCCACATTGCATTATTTAAATTAAATAATCATCAACATGATTTAAATGCAATTATTCTAAGTATCTATTTCCAAATCAAGAATTTTTCAGAATTAAATAACATCAAAGCAAGACAGACAATGGCTCGACACACACGACTGACGACACACTAAGGCTAGGGTGTAAACTTGACACATGTTACCTAGCTACTATCTCCCGTTCAACTTAACCATTGGATCGACATGCTCAAACTTGTGAAACCAGGTGGAGTCGATATCATGTACCTGCAATCCTGCAACCAAATAAACAACATCATACAATATATCCAGCATATAATACACACAGTGAAGAAGGAATTACGGATTCGTAGGGCACTCGCAAGCGAGTGATGCAAAACCGTCCTCTTCACCAATACACTCATTGAAACTGACACTTCCATCATAATTCCAATAATCTCATAATAATATCTCATGTTAACTCTACAACATCATTAATCCATAATACATGTGAAACAATAATCAGATAACTACATCCCACAATAATATTTGTCACTCAATAGTAACGATCAAAACATCATAACAAAATGTATCCAAAAACAAAGTAATTGCAACCAAACATAGCATAAAGCAACTTGAACGAGAAGCAAAACGGAGGGGTATTACATTGTGAGTGGCGTTGCTATCCACTGGGACAATCACTTTTTTCCTTTTAGAACACTACAAATTCTAAAAGGGTGGTATTTGGCTGCTTTCAAAAGTGTGGCTACTGTACCACTTGCATTTTTTTCATCCTCTTGTTTCCTTTTCTTCCTTTGGGTTTCATATTCTTCTTCATTTATCTTCTCATCCGATATTGCTTCTAGGTTGTGTGCTCATCCTCTCCTTGTGCACGTATGTCCTGACTCCCATTTTTCCTTGCACTCAAAACATAATCCCCTTCTTTGGAGTTTTTTCCTTTCTTCCCATGTTGTGTGTGATTGAGAAGGTAATGACTTTTGTTGCCAACTTATTTTCTAGGGGTTGGTTTTGTGATCTTCAAGGTATGTTCTTGGATTGGCTCTTTTCCATTTTTGATGTGGTTTCTAGCCTTAGGGCCTTTTGAATCACATCTTGAAGAGATGTGGGGTCAAAAGCACTTAGTAAACAATGATTTGACTCCGATAGTCCTTCAATAAATAGGTATGCTAGATTTTTCTTCATAATCCAAAGTACCATGACTGAGACCTTTTGAAATTCGGTATATAGTCTTCTATGGACCCTTGTTTTAATTGTGTTAGTTCTTTAAAGAGTTTTTTAGGGTGTTTTTGGTCAAATCACTCCATAATATTTTGTGTAAATTCATCATAGGTTGTTATGTTTTGGTGCCCTTGAGCAATAAAACCATGGTGCTACCAGTCATGTGCAACTCCTTCCAAATGTAAGATGGTAAATTTGATGGCATCTTCTTCAGTCATGGGACTGAGAGATAGATATGTGTCCAATTTTTGGATCCATGAATTGGCAATGACTTTTCTTGACCCATAAAAGTTGGGAAGACTCATTTTACTCACTTTTTGATGTAAATATTTATTAAGTCAACCCCTTTCTATTCTAAGGTTACTTCTTGTTCCAACCTCACAATACTCTCTAAATGGAATATTCCTCCTAATTTTAAGGTCAAGTCTTGAGTAAGCTTTTGAATACTCATCTAAGTTATTTTTTGGTGTATTTATTTCTTCTTCCTATCTTGATGGTCCCTCTCTAGACAAGAAAGATGGTTAGGTTACCTTAGCTGTTGACCCTAGTGGAGCTCTATTTTCATTTTTTGAATGGTTAGAAGTGACATCCATCCCATTAGTTTTGTTGGGTTTGACTGTTAATTATGTTCATATTTTGAAGGGTTTAAAGAAGTAATTGGTCTATCTTCTCATTTTTCTCAATGGAATCCCTCAACTCATCTCCCAATTTTTCACCCATTTGATTACTTTGAATAGAGTTATTACTTGTTGCAAGTTGTCTTATTCCCCTTTCCAACACCTTTTGAGCCCTTTGGCTTAGTTGTATCAACTATGTTTCATCCCGTAGGTTGGCAAGAACAATGCTCTAATACCAATTGGAATGTCCCCTTTGGGGATATTCCTAGTTTTTTCCCCTAAAACCATAATTCCAATTAAAATAAGAAATGTAATACATTTAAGAATATAAATTTACCAATTGAAATGCCCTTTATAAGATAAATCCTACTTTAGGTCCTGCACACAATATTAGTCACTGGAAATTGATGTTAAATCATAAGCTTTAATAACATCTTTTTTTACTAACATTAGTAGGAATAATGATATCATATTGAAATTCAAATAAAGCAATAGCCATTCCAAAGTATATTCCTATAATAGTCTCATTAAGAATTTATTTAAAATGTTTGCAAACCGTAATCTCAAGGTTGGTCATCCTTGTATTGCGAGAGCATGGAAGGTGGGTCACCCTTCCATCTCTCAATTCACCTTAAAGGTTGACCGTCCTCCTTGATCAAGCCTATAAGCATGAAATGATTTCTAGTCCATTCCACCCCCAACCCATGAATATGGCAGGTTGGTCATCCATTCCATCTTTGGGCAGCATACTTAATAAGAGTATAATGAAGGTTGGTCGTCCTTCATCTCTCGTGAACCCGAAAGGTTGATCAACCTCTCTATTTGTAAACACTTCTATAAATTTGAAATGGATTGCTAAAAGAATCTTATTATATTAATTGTTATTCAAATATCATTTCATTATGCAATTATAATGCATATATATTCCTAATTATATTTAAAACTTACTTTCCAAATATTCTTGCTAAAAATAATATTTATTCCAATAGATCTATTTTTATCTCAAATTATTATTTCTCTCTTATCCCATCTACCTCATTCATACCCCTTGTGATGTTGTGAATGGTTACAACCTTTATTATTATTACATCCTTTTCCATATTTGTGGCATTTTCTACTAACTGAAAGACAAACAACATTCCAAGAAACAAGTTCTTTTGAGGCAAGCAATGAAAAAAATTCCCTGTAGCTTAAAATTCACTTCAAGTACAATTATGATTTTAACATTTGCATTTGTTGCAGCCCAATATTCCATCCAGGCATAATAGGCCAGAATTTTATTTGTTCTTAATATATGAAATAGGTGGAAGACTAAAATTTTTCCATCTTGGAACCCAACAAAGAAAAAGCTTCAGAGGGGGCAAGTAGGGAAACAAATATCGGTTTAAACCTCCTCTGGTGCCTTTGAAAATATATCTCATGGCCAACTACAAATATTTCACTCAGTAGTTACCATTTTGGCCGAGCGAGGTGATTGATCAATGAGAAAATGGGGTTTGGAAGTTGTGTACATAAAATTAAAATAAAATAAGATAAGAAAATAAAATAATAATATAATAAAAAATGAAATAATATATTAAAAAATAATAATAGAATAATAAAAATAATATAATATATACTTATATTAATTATATGGAGAGACATTTATTAATAGGAGAATGGGGTTTGAAATTTTGTGTACATACAATTAAAAAGTGAGGATAAGATAAGATAAGAAAATAAGATAATAATATTATAATAAAATATAATAATATATTAACAAAATAATAATAATAGAATTAAAAAAATAATAATAAAGATGAACGATTGGTGTTTGAGTTTGGTGGTTGCGTGTTGAGAGTTTGCTGGGTTGCGCGAGGTTTGCATGGCTTGGTCGTGACCCCTCCCTCGTTCTTTTTTCTATTATGCGTTGTCTTGGGTGTTGGTGCATTGGGTGAGTGCTTTTTTTAGTGTTTTCTTTTGATATGTAGTTACTTTTTGGTGTTTTGGTGTGGTGAGTGGAGGTTTGGATAGTTTTTTTTTGCTCTCCTTTTTGATCATTTTTTTTATCTTTGTTTTTGATTTTATTGTGGTGATTGTATGGATTTAAAAAACTGAAGATGAGATTAAGATAATAATATTATAATAAAAATATGATAATATATTAACAAAAATAATAATAGAATAATAAAAATAATAGTAGGATAATAAAAATAATAAAAATATAATAATAAAGTGATTGATTGGTGCTTGACTTTGGTGGTTGTGTGTTGAGGGTTTGTTGGGTTGTGCGAGGTTGTATGGCTTGGTTGTGACCCCTCCCTCATTCTCCTTTCTATTGTGCATTGTATTGGGTGTTGGTGCATTGGGCAAGTGATTTTTGTAGTGTTTTGTTTTACATGTTATTTTTTGGTCTTTTAGCATGGCGAGTGGAGGTTTGGATTTTTTCTGTTCTCCTTTTTATCTTATTTTTCACCTTCCTTTGTTTTTGATTT
Organism: Sequoiadendron giganteum; assembly: GCA_007115665.2. Classification (NCBI taxonomy): domain Eukaryota; kingdom Viridiplantae; phylum Streptophyta; class Pinopsida; order Cupressales; family Cupressaceae; genus Sequoiadendron; species Sequoiadendron giganteum. The sequence continues at coordinate 241,481,635 of CM021110.1, read as the reverse complement.
TATTGTGGTTGTTTGTATGGATTCATACAAGGGCTTGGGGGACCCTTCTAACTCATTCAAATATATTATCAATTCAAAGGAATCTTTTGGTGTTGAGCATGATAGAGCTTTCTAGTTTTTTTTTGCATGTAATTAATGAGGTTAGATTTGAGAATTAAATTTCAAGCCGCTAAAATTGCAATGGGTGTTTAGAGAAAAGTAAATATTTTTTGATGATAGTTATTAATCAAATCACTTGCATATGACGTCCTCTAATTTTCTGAGCATGCAATATGTAAGTTTACGGGTCTTTAGATTTCTCTTCAATTTTTGGAGTTTTGGACTCATAAAAATTGGAATTTGGAAGGAGATATATAGATTATATTGTTTAATGGTAGATCGTAACACGATCTTTGAGGGAGATCCTTATTTTCATAATCATGTAGGGTTTGATCCAATGGAGGAGTTGCCTATAAGAATTCCTATTTGGATTAGTTTTCCTAGGCTTCCAATGGAATTTTAGAGACAAAACTATTGGAATATGAAGTCAATTTTATTGTTATTCTAATAGTGATGGATAGTCGACATAGATATCTAGAAATAGATTGATTACCTCACACATATTTTTGAGAAGAGTAACAAAGGGGTCATTGAATCTCCGTTTTCATCAAACCAAGAATCTCCTAAGAAAAAGGGAAAAGGCTATGCAAATAAAGGAAAATATCTTTGTGCTTTTACGAGTATTGGATTAGGGAAATAGATTCTAGATTTAGGAGCTTATGGTATGCACTTAGTGTGGCCGAAGGCCTACTATACAATTGAAGGTTGTAGTGACGGGGGGTACTAGGGGTTTTTCGTAGCCCCCCGACACGCCAAAGGCAACCATGTCGAAGGCATTTTTGGAAACACTGAAATTTTTTTGGGACTCTCTATTTTGGCCATTTTGCCAAATGTTTGACATGTAGTTGTATGAGTCACACTTTCTATTTTTGGAAAGTTGTGTTTGACAAGTACTCTGCAACTTAGTTTTCTTATACTCTATCGGAGTCATGTTTTCTATAACTTTTCGAAAGATTGTTATAATTGAAAATTTCTTGATAAATAAAATACGAAAGATATTTTCCCATGGTTTTTATTTTTGGTACAATTTTACCAGGTTTTTCACGTAAATACTGTGTTAAAATAGTCCTTATTGTTTTTCTCTATTTTTTGCACTATAAATTTTCTTACAAAGACCTCCTTCAATCTATAGTTGCAAACATTGGAAAAATTTTAGGCCCATCTTGTCAAACTTTGGATAGAAAGGTAGCTACTTATGCTTGCATGTGTAGAAATAAATTTAAATAACCCTCTTCTAGAATCTCTAGAAATCATATTAGGGAACATGAGCTAAATCCGACATTTTGGTTATGAAGCCCTTTGCTTATGTTAGAATTTTCATGAATACATACATCTTCAAAGGAACTATCCAAAGTTGGGACTCAATCTCATACATCGCTCCCTTGTTTCTTAAGTTAGAAATCCAAGGGAAAAAACAAGAATCCACTCCATCTAGATCAAACATATGTAGAAGGATTGATTCTAAAGGGAGAAAAGGGGACAGTGTGGAATACCTCCCTAACACTAATACAACATAGGAGAGGAGCGAAAATAGGTTCTAAAGCTTCTTAAAGGCTTCTGAGATGAATACATACAACATAAAAGAGATACAAAAAAATCAGCAATCATAGATTGACAAAAGTATTTACGTGGGAAAACCTTTTCAGGTAAAAAACCCACCACACAAAGCAAAGACAATTTGTATTACAGCAATAAACAAATTACATACAAAGTTCAGTCTTCACTCTTTGATAATCAACTCACAACAACACACAAAGTTCACTCACTGTTACAATGGTCATAGCATACAATGAATTTCCATGAACCTTGACTTAGCTTACAACCACTATCTCATCCGTCAACCTATGATTGATTTACATACATAATATATTCGACTTTACAAGTCTTACATCACATTTACACTTTCCAACCAATCGCATGACTTGCTCCATGCTGCAATGTCCATCCAAACAAGTAACTGATCTACACATATTGCATCGATCCACCTAGGCAATAAATTCATGCCTTAATCGGGTTTTGTTTCTAGCTAGAAATTGGCCTGCAATAATTGCATTTTACAATTTTGGCTTTTAGCCAATCAAATTGTTGACACTGAGCCACAAGTCGACCTTTGATTCACCTACCGCTCTGAATTTTTGGTCCAACTCAGTCAAGCTCGGTTGATCGAGCTCTGACCTCATTCTTACTTCTGCCGTGCCACCGTCGAGCTCATTCTACCCTATCGCGGTAGGGCGGTGAGCCCACTCGACTCACTCTTGGCCTTTCTTGTGCTACCACCAAGCTCTCCAAGACTCCTCGTGATGCGATGGTGACTGCTAGATAGATTGCAGGCAGTCATATTGCGCTATTGGACCCTGAACGCCAGATTTTCACGGCAAGGTGGTGACCGCTTGCCCAGACCGCTAGTGGTCAACCATGCTATCACGGAGGCCGACAGGCCACCCCATGATAGGGCAGTGACTGCCCTGGAAAGCTACCAAATGTCAACTGTGCCTACCGTGAAGGGCGCTAGGCCACCCCGCGGTAGGGCGGTGATCGCCCTAGCAGATCGCCGGCGGTCACACCGTGACCACCGCGGTGACCCAGATCACCGCCCACAATGTGGTGGTAGTCGGCATGAAAGACAATGAGCCACCTACCATGGCCATCATGGTGAGGGAAAACATTGCCCACGATAAGGTGGTGACCGCCAATCCTTCTCACCGCAGTATGACCAAAGCATGAACATACCGCCACGGTAAAGCGGTAAGGGTAGAAATGATGCATTTTTTGCCAAGTCTTTTTTGACAGAGGCACAAGACTGGAAGTTGAGACATAAATTTTCCAACAAGCTCCCACTCGGTGAAGACTTCCAGCTTCCTCTAGACTTCAAAAATTACCGACGGTCATAGGCCCCAAGGCCCATCGATTTTTTGCACCATCTAAACTTGTCTGTGCTTACTGACTTTGTTAATGCATTTGCAACATTCTTCAAGGTGTCGACCTTTTCAAGACAAACCTTTCCATCTTCAACCATGTCCCTCACGAAGTGATATTGCACATCAATGTTCTTTTCCTAGCATGGAAGGTTGGGTTCTTTGCCAAACAAATGACACTCTGACTGTCACAGAAAATAGTAATCTGCCTTGCATTAAAACCAATATTCGAACACAAATGACTCAGCCAAACCGCTTCCTTGCAGGCATGAGTGGCTGCCATGTACTCTGCCTCAGTAGTGGATAAAGCAACTACAACTTGTCGCTTTCTCATCTAAATGGCTACTCCACCATTTAACATGAATGTGTATCCACTGGTGGATCTCCTGCTGTCAATGTCCCCTACCCAATCAGGATCAACATATCCACGAATGTTGAGTGTTCTTTGTGATGCAACCAAAGTGCCATGGTAACACAAAGCATACTCTGAAGTCCCCTTCAAATATATGAACACTCTCTTCACAACATCCCAATGTGATCTTCCCAATATTTTCATAAATCGGCTAAGAACTCCCACTGCTTGGGCAATGTCTGGTCTTGTACAGACCATCACATACATTAACTGTCAACAACACTTGCATACAAAAGCCTGGTCATGTCCTCCATCTCAGTAGCAAACTTTGGATAGTCTTCAACAAATAGTTTTGTTCCCTACGTAACTAGAACAACTAGCTGTTTGCAGTCATCCATACCAAATCTCTCCAAAACCGAATTGACATACTTACTCTGACTTACCCAGATCTTTCTGTTCAAACTGTCCCTGGTTATCTCCATTCCCAGAATATACCTTGCTGTACTTAGATCTCTCATTTCGAACTTTGCAGACAACTGAGATTTAAGATAAAAAATCATAGACTTGCTATTTCTTATGAACAACATATCGTCCACGTACAGTGTAATAACAAGCACACGATCATTTTCAAATTTATAATAAACACAATGATCATATTTTGATCTAACAAATCCCATAGACAACACAAACGTGTCGAATTTTTGGTACCACATTCTAGGGAATGCTTCAAACCATACAAAGATTTATTTAACTTATAGACCAGATTTTGTTTACCTTTTTCAACAAAATGCTCAGGCTGAGACATATAAATTTCTTTTTCCAGCTCACCATGGACAAACGCTGTCTTCACATCTATCTACTCAATTTATAAATCATGTGCAGCTGCTAATGACAACAAAAATCTAATAGATGTCAGCTTTGCTACAAGGGGAAAAAATCTCTCCATAATCAATTCCCTCAATCTGGGAAAATCCCTTTGCAACCAATCTTGCCTTATACTTCTCAACACTGCCATCAAGACTAGTCTTTTTTTTTAATACCCACTTACAACCAACAAGCTTTTGCACTTTAGGCAAAGGTACCAAAATCCAGGTTTCATTCTTCTTCAATGAAACCATTTCTTCATTCATGGCTTCCAGCCAAGAATTCGAATCAAACATGCTGATTTCTTCTTTTATAGTCCTAGGCTCATCAAGTCTAGTAATCAAGGCATAGGCACAGTTCAAATCTAACAATGAGAAACCATACCTTTTAGGTTGCCGATTTTCTCATATAGATCTTCTTACTAGTTGAGGTTGTGGTTCTTCATCATCAGAACTCTTAGAGTTGCTTGAGCTCTCCTTAGTTTCAAGTACACCATGCAACTCCTCCTTTTCTAGAGTTTGAGGAATCTCAACTGCATCATTCTTTTACTCTTTCTGATCTATCTCAAGTTGTTGATCACTTACTGGAGGTTTCAGCTCATGAAAAATCACACTTTTGTTGTACAAAACCTTCTCAGTAACAAGGTTCCAAAGCTTGTATCCCTTCACACCAATTCCATAGCCGATGAGGATACATTTAATAGCCTTGTTATCCAGCTTTGATCTTTTCTCATTTGGACATATGCATATGCCTCATAGCCAAAAACACGAACATGTCTCAGAGAGGGCTTCTTACCAAACCATGCTTCCAAAGGTGTTTTATCAACAAGAGCAGAGAAAGGAAAATGATTTACTAGATAACATGCTGTAGCCACAACCTCAACCCAGAACTTCTGCTCCAGACCAACACCGCTCAACATACTCCTTGCCTTTTCCATCAGTGTCCTGTTGAACCTTTCAACAACTCCATTTTGCTGTGGAGTATAAGGCATTGTTTTATGCCTTTTAATTCCATGATCTATGCAATACCTTTCAAAATATATGGAACAAAACTCACCGCCATTGTCTTTCCTCAAACATTTAATTTTCCTTCTAGTCTGATTCTCAACCAAAGTTTTAAATTCTATAAACTGACTGAACACTTCTAATTTACTTTTAAGAAAGTATAAAAATTCCCTTCTCGAATAGTCATCAATAAAAGAAACATAATATCTAGACTTCGATAACGAAGGAACATTAGCTGGAAAAAACACATTAGAATGAACATAATCCAAAATTCTAGAAGATTTATGAGGACTCGAGTAAAATGAAACACCGTGCTGTTTTCCATAAATACAGTGTTCACAAAAATTGAACTCAAGGTTACAATCATCAAGCCCTTCTACAAGATTCTTATTCTTCAAGTTTTTAAAACCTTTCTCACCTATGTGACCAAGTCTATGATGCCACAATATAGTCTTCTTTGTTGGGAGTTTTACCTCCAAAGCATTTGCAGCCAAAGAAGTGTCTTCACCTTTCTCTATAGGGACTGGTTTACATGACTCTACAAAGGTACTGTTACATTGAACAAGACGTGCATCCAACCTATATAGAGTGCCAACATGAACACCCTTAGCCAACACCATTACACCTCTAGCCATTTTACATTCTTTACTTGAGAAAGAAACTTCTACACCAACATCATTTAACTTACTGACATAAAGAAGATTACAAGCCAAACTTGGTATATGCAATACGCCACCAATACCTTTGAATCTCCTGTCAAGAAACTGAATTCTAACCCTACCTCTGCCAACGATCTCCAACATTGAATCACTTGCTAGGTACACCTTTCCACCATCATACTTATCATACTTGGAGAGCCATTCTCTATGACATGTGTGAAAAGACGCACCTGAGTCAACCAACCAGACATCATCTAATTCCTGAGCTGCCAAGGATGCAATGAAGGCGTCTGCATCACTATGAGAAGAGTCATTGTTTGAAGCATTCTTCTTCTTCTTCTCCTTACAATCCTTTCAAATATGACCATGTTACCCACAGTTCCAACATTTCACCTTGGAATTTTTACCAGGAGACTTTGATCTCCCTACAGATTTGGATTTTGAATTCTTGTCTTTCTTCTTTCCTTTCTCCTTTGGTCTACCTCAAACAACAAGAGCCTCTTTGGCCACCTCCGAAGACTTCCTTCGCATTTCTTCAGACAGAAGCGAAGCAACCACATCATCCATCTTGAATGGAGTTGTCGTGCTTCCAATAGCCATCACCAGATGATCCCAACTGTCAGGTAATAAACACAACAAGAGCATGCAATGATCCTCCTCCTCAGTCTTTACACCTACAAATGCCAACTGAGTAAGACTCATGTTAAACAAGTTCAGATGGTCTGCAACAGATGCACCTTCTTCCATCTTCAAGGAGTACAACTTATTCCTTAGGAAAAACTTATTTACCAGAGACTTTCCCTGATAAATATCACCAAGCTTCTTCCATAATGAAGCTGCAGACTTCTCCTCATGGACATTCAGGAGTACAAAATCATCCAGACTCAGTCTAATCAGACCTCTTTATTTTCTATCAGCAAGGTCCCAATCCTCTTGCTTCATACTTTGTGGCATAGTTCCAAACACTACTACCTAGAGGTCTCTATCCACAAGCAAGTCCTCCATTTTGAGTTTACATAACTCAAAGTTGCTGCCATTGAATTTTTCAATCTCTACTCTACCTGATGTACTCACCATCTCAATTTTTTTTTTTTTTAACAATGCAGGACTCCCACTGGAACAATATTAGCATAAAAAACCGACCTTTCAAACAAGGATAACACAATTGGCCAGGCTCTGATACCACTTGAAGGGAGAAAAGGGGACTGTGCAAAATACCTCTCTAACACTAATACAATAGAGGAGAGGAGCAAAAAGAGGTTCTAAAGCTTCTTAAAGACTTTTGAGATGAATACATACAACATAAAAGAGATAACAGAAAAATCAACATTCACAGATTGACAAAATTATTTACGTGGGGAAACCTTTTCAGGTAAAAATCCCACCACACCAAGCAAAGACAATTTGTATTATAGTAATAAAAAAATTACATACAAATTTCAATCTTCACTCTCTGATAATCAACTTACAGCAACACACAATGTTCACTCACTGTTACAATGCTCATAACATACAATGAATTTCCATGAACCTTTACTTAGCTTACAAACACTATCTCATCCGTCAACCTCTGATTGATTTACATACATAATATATTCGACTGTACAAGTCTTACATCGTATTTACACTTTGCAACCAATCCGATGACTTGCTCCATGCTGAAATGTCCATCCAAACAAGTAACTAATCTGCACAGATTGCATCAAGCCACCCAAACAATAAATTCATGGCTTAATCGGGTTCTGTTTCCAGCTAGAAATTGACCTGTAATAACTGCATTTTAAAATTTTGGCTTTTAGCCAATCAGATTTCTGACACTGAGCCACAAGTCGACCTTTCATTCACCTACCACTTTGACTTTCTAGTCCGGCTCATTCTTGCTTTTGCTGCGCCACCACCGAGCTCGTTCTACCCTGTCGCGGTAGGGCGATGAGCCCACTCGACTCACTCTCAAAATTTTTTGTGCTATCACCGAGCTCTCCAGGACTCCTTGTGGTGCGGTGGTGATGACTAGGTAGATTGCAGGCGGTCATATCGCGCTACCGGACCCTGACCACCAGAATTTTGCAGCAAGGCGGTGACCATTTGCCCAAGCCACTAACGATCAACCGTGCTACCGCGGAGGTCGGAAGGCCACCCTGCGGTAGGGCAGTGACCGCCCTGGAAAGCTGCTAGTGGTCAACCATGCTACTGCGGAGGCTGTCGGGCCACCCCATGGTAGGGAGGTCACCGCCCTGGCAAACTACTAGCGGTCACACCGCAGCCACCGCGGTGACCTAGATCACCACCCACGGTGCGGTAGTAGACGACATGACAGACATCAAGCCACCTACCGTGACCACCATGGTGAGGGAAAACACCGTGTGCGGTAAGGTAGTGATCGCCAGTCCTTCTCATTATGGTACTGCCAAAGCATGAATAGACTGCCGCAGTAAAGCGGTAAGGGCATACATGATGCATTTTTCACCAAGTCTTTTCTGATAGAGGCACAAGACTGGAAGTTGAGACATAAATTTCCCAACAAATTCTTGTTATTCAAACTGGAAATTTGGAAATCATACACACAAACATACTTTGAGAGGGCTCTCCAATAGTAAATTCAATATCCTAGAAATCTTTGAGGAGATTGAGTCAATTGAGCAAGATGAGATTCTTTTCAAACAAGGTATCACTTTTAAAGAATCAAGCTTTGTAGCATCTCCTTTAGACCCTCCTTTGGTTTTTGAGGTTTTGGGCTGTCCAAATTAGAATTTCTTAGTTGCAAAGGACTTGTTACAACTAAATATCCCACAAGAGAAAGAGGGTTTATTTGTTATAGAAGCTGAGGATATAGGGATGACAAATCTTGAATGGAAGAAAATGTTCAAAATTTTATAGAGTTGGAGCCTATATTTTGTTAGATGCACATGACAACTAAGAGGGGGGAATGGGTGAATTAGTTGTATACTTTAAACATTAAAAAACCTCATTAACATTAAGATCTGCATTAGCCCTTAAACCCTTATCCACCATTAAAACCTTAACATACATTAACAGAATGTAAACATGTAAAGTAATAATGAAAACACATAAGAACACCAAATTTACATGGAAAAACTAAGAAGGTAAAAACCATGGTGATGATTAGCTCACTAATATATATGAATTGCAACACTGAATATAATAAGGTTCACTGTCAAGGTCTCACTGCCTAGAAAGATAAAGAAAGGCTCACTGTCGATGACTCACTACCAATTTGAACCGCTAGTAATGCATCTCTCATATGTCAAAGGTATAGTTCCACTGAAGCACAAACAACTCATGAAATAGACTAAAATGTAGACACGTTCTGCTCACAACATTAGGAAGTCATAGGAACTAAGGCTCACACTCATATCAACACACTTGATCAAATTTTCATATATTTCACATCTCACGCTCTGCTCTTGCTCCACACAATAATTGACCTTGCATTTATACCATCCATGACCTAAAAAAATTTCAATTAGGTTGGACTTAAGGAAACATATACACCTCAACCGTGCAACATTAAATAGGTTGACACAAAACACTAACAAAATATAAAGAAGTGAAGCCAAACCACACCACTACTTAATTAGTGCCCAAATCTACATCAACATTGTTCTCAACATTTCCTCAAACAACAATTATAATCCACAATTAGCGCTAGCATGCTAGGCCAGTCAAACCTGCACTAACATTAGCAAGTGACTCCAAACACACCTCTTAAGGTTTTAAAACATCTCACGGACCACACAACACTCCATAATATCCATACAAAATCTCAGGATATTCTAGCATCATCAAAATATTCTGCACAACTACTGCAGCCCCTTGAAACTCAAGAACACCTTAATTTTATGCAACCAGACACACTGGCACAAACATACAACACACCAAACAACTTTGTGAAACAAAAAATCACCTAAAACTTCAAGGGAAGGTTGATACAAACATTATAAGCACATTTTTAGATGCACAACACCAAAACCTTCACTACAAAGAAATGTGGAGCAATATCATTTCTCCTAGACACCCTGTTTCACCAGACAAACATATTGTCAAACACATCTTCCACTATAGAACGATCCAAAACCTAAAAATCTTTATATGAAACCTTTGAAAACCTCTAAACATCATACCCAAAATACATGGGCATAACTTCAATCATGAAGAAATGTGGAGCAGAACACTAAACACCACTCTGTCACACTAAGCTCTCTTTAACTCAAGTTTTCTCAAAAGCACTTGGAAACCAAGTGAGCCAAATTCATCAAAAACATTACTAACATCTCTCAAACACATCTACAACATATGCAACATGCAACACTTCCTAACTATAAGTTAGGCCAACAACCTGTGCAACTTTACAAAAGTAGGACATCAATGACAACACCAACATGTGTTGACATCAATATCAACAGTTCGAGATACATCATCAATACTAGTGGCATTCCAACAATATCTTCATACAAGGGGTTGACATCAATGACAACACCCAAGCAAATCACAAACAATTCAAGTTTCCAACATCTCCAAAATTACAACAGTCTCCCCCTTTGTCATTGATTGCAACACTTTCTGTATGAAAAAAACATCAAAAAAAAAAATCAACCAGCTACAATAAGTAGTACTCGCCCTAACTGGGAAAAATCTTTACTCTTTATCCTCTCTCTTGATAGACTTATTTTCCTAAACACCTGCATTCTAGATCACTCTCTTCCATTTCTCCTCAGACAATACTTTTCCATACTCTCTCCCCCTATGATCTTCAAACCATATTCAATTCTACACTAAGCACTATGTTTTACAGATTCTCTCGCCCCATTTGACATCAATGACAAGGGCCATAGACTCATCCAACTCTTTTTCCTACAATGAACTCTTTTTATCTCCCTCTTTGACAACATTCAAAGGGAAACACTTTCATACACCTCTTGCAATATCAACAAGCAACTGCATTCACTTCTTACAACACAATCTAGCAACCATTACTACCTACTCCCCTTGAGAGGTAGCCTTCAACATCAATACAAGACCAAGAATGTATCTTGAAATGATTCCCAAATAGATGCACACACTTATGCATCTAGTTGAAAGGAGGGGCAATAACCCCTAACTTGTCCCAGAGATACTCAAAAGTATCTTTTGGAAGAGCCTTTGTGAAAATATTAGCAGTCTGATCCTTAGTAGACACATACTCCAACTTCACCTCATTCTCTACAACTTTCTCTCTCAAGAAGTGATACCGGATTGAGATATGTTTTGTTCTTGAATGCATTACCAAATTCCTTAAAATATTGATTGTACTTGTATCATCACACATGATAGGAATAGGTTCATCATATGAAACTCTGATATCTAACATACTTAGATTGTGATATGAATATACCTCTCTTTGATTGAATGATCTACAAACCTACAAGAAAGAGTTTTAATCTCCCCACACATTGAAATTTCAAATTCTTTTTGCATTTACTCTGCAAACCTTTTTCACATACCTTCATTTCCTCTGAAGATTATGTCATCAACATATACTACTACAATTAAGATTTGTTCTCCTTCAACTTTGAAATAAAAATTGCTATCTGCAATACCTTTTCTAAATCCTTTCTGTAATAAATACTTATCTAACCTTGCATACCAAGCTTTGGGAGCTTTCAGTCTATACAACGCTTTCTTCAATCTACAACCCATATTTGTATCTTCTTTCAACTAAAAACCTTCTAGTTGTTCAATGTATACCTCTTCTTCTAATTCACCATTCAAGAATGCAAACTTCACATCCATATGATAAAATTTGAAATCTTTATGTGCTCAAAAAGATAAAAAAAATTCTAAAAGGACTTGAACCAAAGAAGAAAAAAAATCCAGATGTGGATTTCCTATCATCAACTGAACCTACATAATTTGCATATGTATACCTTGTCAAGAAGAATTGATCATTCCTTTTGTATTCCAAACCATAGTTTTATGTACCCTAGATGTACCTTAGTACCCGTTTTGCTGCTTTCCAATGACATATTTTTGGTTCTTGCATAAATCTTGATAGATAATTAACATCAAAACTAATACCTGGTCTGGTATAAGTCAAGTAAATCAAACCTCCAATCATTTGTCAATAGAGAGTTGCATTCACCTGAGATGGATCATAAACACATAATTGCAATCCCGATTCCATAGGTGTAGACATGGGTTTGGAATCCATCATTCTAAATTTCTCAAGCAATGTATTGGTATATTTTCTTTGAGATACAAAGATATGGTGGTTTTTCTGCCATACCCCTAAACTGAGACAATAGTGAAGTAGCCTGAGATTTTTCATATCAAAGGCCTTCTTGAGATCATTCTTGGTTTTCTCAATCATTGATTTTGAGCTGCATGTGATAACTAAGTCATCAACATATACATTAATGATCACAATATCCCCCCTTGATCCATGAGGTAGAGATTTGAATAATATGGATGCCTAGAAAAACCATGTTTTAGCAAATGCTCATCAATTTTAATATACCAAACTCTTGAAGCTTTTTTGAGACCATATAGGGACTTAATGAGTTTGCATACCTTTTCTTCTTTACTAGGTGCAATATATCCCTTTGGTTGGGTCATATAGACCTCCTCCTTAAGTTCTCTATTGAGAAATGAACTTTTCACATCTATTTGAGATAAATTTCCATCCAAATTGTGCAACTAAAGAAAAAATCATTCTAATGGTTTTTTTTTTTTTGTGGGAGAGAATGTTTCCTCATAGTCAATCCCTTCTTTCTGGGCATAACCTTTAGCTACAAGTCTAGCCTTATATTTATCTATACCACCATCTGCTTTATACTTAGTTTTAAATATCCATTTACATCCAATTTATTTCTTACCAGGTGGTAGATCAACAAGCTCCTAAGTGTTTTTTTTCATCAAAGATTGATACTCTACATTCATAGCCTCTTTCCAAGGCTTTGACTCTAGTGCTTCCTGAACACTAGATGGTTCAAAATTATCAACAACTGAACTCATTAATGCTAGATTTACCTCATTGTAAGCTAGGCTGCGAGTCCTTGGACCTAAAGTTGAAGTGTATGGGACTCCATCTAGCTTTGTATCATGAATGGTACTAGTATATCACTTAGGTCTTGTTACATTTGTGGGTGTTGAATTAGATTGATTATCAACATTCCCATCATTTTCCCCATCCATGTTGAATATAGGAGCACTATTTATAGCAAGTGATGATGTGGGAGGAGAACTTGAGTCACTCTGATAATCAAATATTACATCTCTATTGATATATATCTTCTTTCTATTAGGACCCATAAGACGATATGCCTTAGATTCATTACTATATCCAAGAATACATTGCATTGATTTTTCATCTAGCTTCTTCTTTTTCTATTTAGGAATGTGCATATAGGAAGTGCATCCAAATACATGAAGATGAGAGATAAAAGGTTTTACCCCTGTCCATACTTCTTCTGGTATGATGCCATCAAGTGCTTTGGTTGGTGCACAATTCAAAAGATAAGCTATTGTATGGAAAAATTCAACCCAATAAGCATGCCCCAAATGAGAATCCTTCAAAATACTACAAACCATCTCCACAATGATGCGGTTTCTCCATTCAACAACATAATTTTTTTGAGGTGTTTATATTGAAGTTAGTTGATGTGGAATTCCAATTTTCCTTCAAGTAGGTGGAGAATTCTAAGTTGGTGTATTCCCCCCTCGATCTAAGTGGAGGACACGAAAATGATGATTAGTATCTTTCTCCACAAGAGTGTGAAACTCTTTGAAGTAGGAAAAAGCTTCATCTTTACTCTGCAAGAAATACACCCACATTTTTCTTGTGTGATTATCAACAAAAAGCTGAAAGTATTAGAATCCATTGTGGCTAGGTGCCATGGGCCTGCACATATTGGTATGCACCAGTTGCAAAGGTTGGCTTGCAAAATTCTCACTAGGATAGAAGGGTGTTTTATGTTGTTTTCCAGAAAGACAACTGGAGCAAATGTCACTCGACTTCTCAAGTGAGGGAATCCCTTTGACCATGATTTTGTTACTAAGTGTTAGCAAGTAACTAGTGCTTAAATGACCAAATCTATGATTCCATAGCATATCAAGATCATTATCCTTAGTCACTAAGGCTTTATTATTGGAAATTGTATCAAGCCTAAAAATTTTACTAATTTTTATAGCACTTGCAACAATCTTTGCCTTATTAGACTTATCACGGATTGGGCATACCTTTTTATCATCATTTTTATCAAACTCTATTCTTAGTTTGTGATCAAGAAATTGATAAACATAAAGGATATTTTTGGTAAGTATAGGAACATATAGGACTTCTATGAGCCTACACCTATGTATACCAAATTGCAAGGATATGTCACCAATACATTGAATATCATAGGTGGTATCATCTCCAAGAGATACTTTACCATGATGGGGTTTCATTTGTGAGAAACCACTCCTTCTGTCCAGTCATGTGCTTTGTAGCACCTGAGTCCACATACCAAATATAGGTTGACTATGAACTATCCTTTGATGTGTGGGCTGAAAACACGTACTCCTCTTCGACTTCTAGAGATTCTTCTTCTTCAGTAATGTTGCCATGTTGTTTATTTGTGTTCTTCTACTGCCATTGAGTATTGCCACTTTGAAATGACTTCTTTTGATGCGATTTTTTGGGTGATCCTTTGTTCAAGGAATTGTACCAACAATTTTTCACATCATGTCCAATAATTTCACATATTGGATACTTCTTTTGAGATTTGGATGAGTTCCCAAATTTGAGTGGTCTACTAGACTACTTCGTAGGCTTCTTTCCTTTATGATGAGTGGTCATGGCATGATCCTCCTCCTCATGTTCGTGCCTTAAAGAATCTTCTTTTTGGAGTAGATTCACAAGCTTCTCAAAAGTGGGTGTTGTCTCAGTGACATTCAAATTTGTCACAAAGACTTTATAACTGGAATGTAGTGCCCGTAGAACAATAGGTACTAAAACTTCATTGTCAATTGTTTCTCCCAATGCTTGTAATGAAGCTCTCAACTCAAAAATTGTTTTAAGAAAGGATTTCGACTATTCTCCATTCTTCATCTTCAGGCCATGTAGTTGACTCTGCAAATTTAGGATTTGATTTTGATTCTTGGCCTCATATATCATCTTGAGCTTGCCCCATGCATCTTTGGCTGTGGATGAGTCTTAGATGAAAGGCTAAAATTCATCAGACACACTGAACAAAATGATCAATTTTCCCTTTCTATCAGCTTGATCAAATTTATTTTGTTCATCAACATCTATCTTGTGACGTGTTGTGGTTCCATTGACCACATCCCAAACTTCTTCAAAATCAAGTTGAGTTTGATCTTCCATGCAGAATAGTTATTTCCATGCAACAACTGAGAGTTCAGGAGAAAGAATTTTGGAGAACTTCTTCCCATTGTGCTAGCTAGATAAAAATGCTATGTTGTCCTATATATTGTCACTCAGATAAGTTATTCATTTTAGAGGACAAGAAAATTTAGGAAAAAAATTAATGCTTTATAAAAATAGCTAAATTGAAAAAAAAACACCCCTCAACCTTACAATAGCTCATGTTGAAGCTCCGAGTCTAGTTTTAAAACATTAGAATGTGAAAAATGAAAAATTATTTTCTAACATAAAAGTAAACACATGATAGAGCATATGAAAAACGATGCACCTCCTTGATAACAACCTCACATACAAATGATTTATCATAGACCTCTATCTTATTCACTGCAGTAGCCTTCTCGACTCAACAAAAAATACATATGCATTCCGATCGACAAGGACACGCCGTATGCTCTATAACTTTTGCAAATCTACTTGTCTAAGAATAATGTGCCACTCATGTATCCTTCGCAAATTTCAGCAGTTTTGAATTCTATAACTGGCAAAGAAGGCCGTGCAAAAACTTCACTGGCATAGCCATTTTGGTTGTTCACATAACCCAGGCAATGTTGACCTCACATGGATTGAAATTTGTGAGCAAGGAATTTAGAAAAATATCCTTAGCATAGGCTTTTCTTTTCTCCAATTATGCCTCCAATTATATTTGTATCTTTGATTTGTCAAGGTCAAAGTCGGGATTGGGCCTAACAACCACAAAGAAGGATGGAATCTTGAGAGGCTCCAACCACCAATACATATGATCAAAGCAAACAAATTGGAAAATTCAAAATGTGCTACCTCTAGTTCCAAACAATGAATAGCTTCTTAGACTCCAAATGATGGTCAATGAAATCATGCAATGCCTTCATAAATAGGTGCACGATCTGCTGATGAAATGATGAGCTGACAAGCCATTCTCCTAAAGGAAAATGATCCAGTTCTCTACTGCTATTGGAAGGTCAAGAAAGGCATAATAAGCTTGTCACATGAGCTCGCTTAAGCCTTCAATTCCAAAGATGACTCATTCCAAAACATCGATATAGCTATTGGAACTCTAAGCATTGGGTGTTCAAAATAATAGACCCTTCATCTACAATCTTGAATGCCAAAGAATGATCTTTAGGAAACTCATTAACTCTTCGAAGTGGTGAGACAAGGAAGGCAATAGAATAGGCATCCTTAACTCCTATCATGGTAACTAAACCAGAGGCATCTCCAACTCACAAAACACTAGGCAAAAAATCTATAGTGCTCTGATACCATATTAAGAGGATTAGACTCAAATTGAATTCATTCCATTGGAAACATATATTTATACAATAAAATAGGAGAAAACCCATGTAATTTCTAGTATGACAGGTTTAACAAAATACTAAAAAATTCCTAAATATGTTATCAAACAATAACAGACTTAAAACAAACAAACAATAAAAAAAACTAAATGGGTAATGATGGAATATTCCAACATTTCATTCTCAACCATAGCCTTAAATACTTTAAACTTGTCTGGTGTTTTTGATTTTTCTTTGAAAAATGTAACACAATCCATTCTAGAATAATCACCAATTAATAACATGAAATACTTGTTACCACATGAGATTCTAATTTTGGTAGGTCCACATAGATCTGTATGCACTAACTCCAAGGGACATGCGGTAGAATATTTTTTTTTCTTGAATCTTGTCTTTTTTTTTTTTGCTTTCCAATTTGACACTCTTTGCAAATTACATTGATAGGATTTGTGATCTTTGGTAAATATCTCACAATATTAGTAGAACTTACCCTCACTAGGCTATCAAAATTAATGTGATCCATTCTTCTATGCCATAACCAACTTTCATTAGTTTGAGACATAAAGCATTTTACACCACTGCCTTTGAGTTGATAGACATTACCTCCTATCCTTGTTCCAAAAACAACCAAAATACTAGAGCTTCCTTTTCTGATTTCACAACCACCATTCTGAAATACAAGATTATATCCTTTGCTACACATTTTTCCTACACTTGGAAGATTATTCCATAGACCCTTGACATAAAGAACATCATCCATGTTATGTTTGCCATCAAAACTAATTGAACCTTTTCCACATATCTTAGTAGATGTATCATCACCAAAATTAAAAATACCACCATAATAATTTTCAATTTAACAAACTTACTCTTATCACCTATCATATGATTTGAGCATCCACTATCAATGATCTAGTAATTGTTCTCCTCTCTAGTATGAAAAGTACTCAACCTAGTTCCTTCAATGTTATGACCTATTTTTGGAGCACTTTCCTTCACACATCTTTCAAGATTAGTAGAATTAGTTCCAACATTTAAATCCATGAACAAGCATTCATCACTTCCTTCATCTAGATAGTTTGATTCTTCATCATCAAACACACCATTTTCCTTCTCAAAATAATAACTCTTTTTGACAACTTTACCCTAACGATCATTTTGTTTGTCAATAGTAAATTTGATTGGACATTTAGATGCACAATGACCTATCTTTCCACAATTGAAACATTTAAAAGGTAGCTTACCTCTGTATTTTACAATACCCCTTTTCAATCTCCTCACAAAGTTTTCTTCCACCTCATCAACATACTCTAGATTTGATCCATCATCCTTTTCCACTTTGCAAACTTTAAAAGTAGTTTATTTGTTTTTAGCATCTTGACCAAACTCTCCCATTTAAAAAGAAGTTAAAGCACCAAACATGTGATCTCTAGAATAATTATCCAAATTTTGAGCTTCCTCAATAGTAGAAACTTCATAACTATAATCTTTAGGCAGAGTTCTTAATACCTTTTTCACAACTTTGCTTTCATCTAAATTTCCACCAAGACCATTGATGACATTGGCAACTTCATCAAATTTGAGCATGTAGTCAGTAATATCTTCATCTTCATAAATCCTTAGGGCTTCAAATCTGGCTTTGTAGTTCTACATCTTCGCTTGTTTGACCTTTTCATCTCCTTCATAGATTCCTTCTAGCTTTATCCAGAAATCTTTAGCAGAATTGAGAATTATCACCTTTCCAAGTTTAGAATTAGAAAGACCACTCAAGATTGCATTCATTGCTTTTCCATTGTTTTCATAATACTTGATCTCATCACCACTTGTTGGACCATTTTTAGGGATAGTATAACCTATTTCAATAGACTGCCAAACATTGAATCCAAGAGAAACCAAAAAGGACTCCATCCTAGCTTTCCAATAGGTGAAATTTGTTCCATTGAATAAAGGAGATTTAACACCTTTCCTATGCGCCATCTAGATCTACCTTAAGCAGTTAAGATTCTTCCTAGGAACCACAAATCTAATACCAATTGTTAGATTCATAGGACAACTGAGAGTGGGGATGAATCAGTTGTATACTTTAAACATAAAAAAACCTCATTAACATTCAGATCTTTATTATCCCTTAAACCCTTATCCACCATTAAACCCTTTACATACATTAACATAATGTTAACATGTAAAGCAGTAATGCAAACAAAAAAAACACATAAGAACACCAGATTTATGTGGAAAAACCAAGAAGGGAAAAACCATGCTAAGGATTATCTCATTAATATATGAATTGCAACACCAAATATAATAAGGCTCACTGCCCAGAAAGATAAAGAAAGGCTCACTACTAGTGGCTCATTACTAAATGACTCATTGTCAAAGGACCCACTATCTATAATAAAGAATAATAGAATAAGGGGTGGATCACTACCAATTTGAACTACTAACAATGCATCTCTCATATGCCAAAGGTACAGTTCCATCGAAGCACAAACAACTCATCAAATAGACTAAAATGTAGACACCTTCTTCTCACTACATTAGGAAGTCATAAGCATTAAGGATCACACTTAGATCAACACACTTGATCACTTTAACATATTTCACATCTCACACTCTACTCTTGATCCATACAACAGTTCACCTTACATTTATACCATCTGTGACCTAAAACAATCTCAATTAGGTTGGCCTTAAGGAAAAGTATACACCTCAACCATGCAACATCAAATAGGCCAGAACCAAACACTTCCATAATATAAAGAAGTGAAGCCAAACCATGCCACTACTTAATTGGGACTCAAATCTACATCAACAAGCTTCTCAACACTTCCTCAAACAAAAATTATCCTCCACAATTAGCGCTAGCATGTTAGGTCGTCCAATATGCACTAGCACTAACAAGCAACTCCAAACACACCTCTTAGGGTCTAGAAACATCACATGGACCACACAACAACATTCAAAAATATCCATACACCATCTCAAAATATTCTAGCATCATCAAAATATTCTACACAACTACTGCAACCACCTGAAACTCAAGAACACCTTCATTTTGTGCAACCAGACACACTGGCACAAACATCCAACACCAAATAATTTTTTGGAACAAAACAACAACTAGAACTTCAAGGGAAGTAGATACAAAAATTATAAGCATGTTACTAGATTGGCAACACTAGAACCTTCACTGCAGAGAAATACATAGTAATCTCATTTCTCCTAGACACCCTGTTTCACTAGACAAACATACAGTCAAACACATCTTCCATTGTAGAATGATCCAAAACTTGAAACTCTGGATATGACACCTCTGAACACCTCTAAATATCATGTTCTAACCACATGAGTATAACTTTAATCATGAATAAATATAGAAAAAAACAATGAACAACACCCTATCACACTAAACTCTCTTTTATTCAAATTTTCTCAAAAACACTTTGAAACCAAGTGAACCAACTTCATCAAAAACATTAACAACATATTTACAACACATCTACAACATCTTCAACATGAAAAAATTTCCAAATAAAAGTTAGGCCAGCAATCTTTGCAACTATATAGAAGTAGGAAATCAGTTACAACACCAACATGTGTTGACATCAATATCAACTATTCTAGATACTTCATCAATACCAATAGAATTCAAACACTCTCTTCATACAAGAGGTTGACATCAATGAAAACAACCATGCAACTCACAAAAAAATCAAGCTTCCAACATCTCCAAACTTCCAACATCTTTGAGGTAAAAGATGGCATAAAAATAAGACTTTTCCACTGCTAGGATTGCAACAAAAGAACATTAAAAAAGGGGGAAATGATAAAAGTGCCAAGTTTGGAAGGAAAAAGGATCATGAGAAAGTGAAATTGATAGGAAATTCATTGGTTGAGTTTGGTGTTATCAAGACATTAGATTCTCACTTTTGTATTAAAAAATGATTGTTATTTCTTAGAATGTTAGAGGGTTAGGTAGCACTCCCCATTAAAAGGCTACCAAGAATTTAATTCAATTCTCCTAATATTTTTATTTCAAGAAACAAAAATATCTGTTGAAGAAATGACTGTCATTGGTTTAAAGATTTGGAATAAAGGTCAATGCTAATGCATTGGTGCTCAAGGTATGGTAGGTGGTAATGTCTGATTATGGGATCCTTGTAAGCTTACATCGAGAGGGTGGGTTGCTATTAGAATTTATCCATTTTTGGTGGCAACTAGATTTGCTACATGAGAAGCTATTTTATTCTCCAATATTTATGCTCCTTCAAGTTTTCTAGATAAGGTTTTGTTATGGTCTCAAATTAGAAATATGTGGTCTTTAGCTCCTTTTTAACCTTGGATTATTGCTATAAATTTCAATGTCATTAGCAACATAGATGAAAAAATAGGAAGTAGATGTAGGCTTGGTCCTTCTTCCTTTTTTTAGATATAAAATTTACTTCCTCAATTTGTTGGATGTAAAGCCAAGCTGTAATGGTGTCTTCATTTGGTGTAATAGAAGGTGTGGGGTTGAAGCTATTTTTGAAAGATTAAATAGGTTCCTTGTTTTAGACTTCTGGTGTGGTAACAATTGGGCTTCTCATTTTGAAATTTTGGAGTGGAAAGGTTTCAACCATTAGCTAATAAAATTCTTATCTTCTTCATTTGATCTCCCTAAGAAGGCTACATTTAAGTTTCAACTTATGTGGCTTAAAAATGTAATGACTCTATTGCAAGAAGATAATAGGTTGTGATAGAAATTGTTCGAGTGGGAGTTGTGGGAAGATATTTTTTGAAAAAAAATCATACATCGATTGGTTTCAAGGAGATAAAAATACTTCTTTTTCCACAACTCCATCAAATAAAATAGAAGAGGAAATGTTCTCCATTCTCTTCTTTCTTCTCAAGGAGTCCATTTTGATTCTTTCCAAGATATTTCAACAAAAAATGTTCAACCAATCCAAGAAGTTAAGTTTCTAGAAGAGGAGAACCAAGTACTCAATTGCTTTCCTAATTTAGTTTTTGAATCCATGAACAAGGCCCTCCATGATCCTATCTCTATTAAGGAGTTGAAGGCAATGGTTTTTCAAATAAAGAAGGTATGTCTTGTGAGCCTGATGGCTTCCCCATTGAATATTTCTATGGATTTTGGGAAGTTATAAAATTTGATTTTTTGGAAGCGATAAGAGAATATTAGAATAAAAAAAAAAATTCTTAAGGCAATCAATTCTCATTGGACGTTGTGGTTGCATTCTGATATGTGGTTGTCATTGATGTCAACACTATTAGCATTGGTGATTCTGAAGGTTGTATATGTTGAGGAGATTGAGAAAATTGTAATAAATATATTACAGGCAACTAGTGAAGCTGAGAAGGTCAGAGTGGTGGAAAGTGTTGTAAGTTGATAATCAGGTGGCACACATTAAAGGGTTTGTTTATGAGTCTATCTAGTGTGTTTTCCAAAAGTTTCAGTGGTATACATCAATATTTGAGAAAGTTATGAAGTTCTATGTTCCTACAGTCATTCTGTTACTGTAGCAGGTGTTCTTGGAAGAAGAGGATGAAACTCTAGAAATTTTAGCTATCACGCATGTTCTTGTGATGTTCATGGATGAGTCTAGATTGTTCTCTACCAATTTTGTACATCCACATTGATCGGAGTGTTCATGATCGAAGATTTTTTTGATGTGTGCTCGAGTTTTCATGTTCTTGGCCGACATATTGGTGGTAGTGTGTTGTGGATCCATGAGGATTAATATTTTATTTTTTGGTGTGTTTGAAGGTGTTTATTTGGGTCCTCACTATGTTGTGACTGATTTGTGTTGGTGCGCATTAATATTTATTTATGTATTGTGGCCGAAAATTATAATTTATTCTTTATTTATGGTCGATAGAGTAGTGATGTAAATCCGTGTGGCGGATATATAAGAGTGGTTGTTTTCCTCATTTTGATGTATGCTCGGTGTGTGTGTGTGTGTGTGTGTGTGTGTGTGTGTGTGTGTGTGTGTGTGTGTGTGTGTGTGTGTGTGTGTGTGTGTGTGTGAATTACATGTGTGAATAAAGGTCAAATCATTTAGGAGCAGAGCAGAGTGTGGAAGAGATTGAGCAGAGTGTGAAGAAGGTTGAGCAAAGTGTATTTGTGCCTAACCGGAACTGTAATTAGGCTTGTGAAGAAGCTAATTTCTCAGTTCATGTTCATCAGATGGATTTAATCTGATCATTGTATGTAAGGCTCTGAGCAGTGACCTCTAGGCAATGTGCCTAAATGCAAGTGCATTCCTTATTCACTCTTCATTATACTTTTAATAGGGTATAATCTTGTGGACTAACATCCACCATCGTTTTCCCCCTAATAGGGTTTCCATGTATAAAATCTTGGTGTTCACGTGTCTCTGATGTGTTATTGATTTATGATTACACTTTTAATTATTAGATATGAGATTAAAGGTTGATTAATGTTGAATAAGTTTGATTTTGGTAACAATTGATTCACCTCCCCTCTTAGTTATCTATCCTTGTTTTTCCAACAATTGGTATCAGAGCTAGTTCCTTTGAAGAAGCCTAACAACTTGAGGTGATCTGAGATGGAATCATACAAGAAGGACAGTCCTAGATTCAATGGTACAAACTACTCCTTATGAAAAGTCAGAATGGAGTGTCATTTGAGGTGCATTGGTGAACCTTTCTGGATGATCACACAGAGTGCATATACTATTCCTCAGAATGGTCCATCCTCTAAAGATGAGATCAAGCAAACATAAGCTAATACCAAGGCTATTGAAGAATTGTTGAGTGGTTTGATAGATTCAAAGATGACAAATGTGATAGGATTGGAGATTGCACATGAGATTTGGAAAAAGTTGGAGACATTGTATGAAGGAGATGTACTAGTGAAAAGTGCTAATCTACAAAGTTTAAAAGGCAAGTGGGAGGACATGAAGATGAGTGAAGATGAGAACATTCTCTCTTTCTCTCAAAAGATAAATGAATTGGTGATGAGCATTAGATGTGCCGGTGGAACCTTGGATGAAGAAGAAATTGTGGCCAAGATACTTAGATTTGTGCCTCCCTCCTACAAAACAAGAGCTCATGCTATTGATGAGCTGAGGACAGTGACAAATGTGACAAGAGACATGTTGATTGAAAAAAATGTTTCCTTTGAGTTAAGTGAATTTGGTGAATCTACTCCTAAGATCGAGTCTGCATTCAAAGCTACTGTATCCGGAAAAATCCAACAAAAATACAATCCAGGAAAGAGTTCCAGAAGGACATTCAAATATGAAGATGAATAAAAATAATTAGAAGAAATGGAAGCATTGATTGTGAAAAGAGAAGCCAAAGGTCATGGTAAGTACAAAGGAAAGTTACCTATCAAATGTTTTTCTTGCAGTAAAATAGGTCATTTTGCATCAAGATGTCCTGAAAGAGTTTCTAAGTACAAACCTGAGAAGAATAGATTTCAAAAGAAATGCTATTATGCTGAAGAAGTTGTTACTAATGATGAGTTTGATAAAGAAACTAGAAATGAAGATGAATGGGTATTCATTTCTATAAAAGAAAATGGTTAGGTGTCCACTGAATCTACTAGTAATGTGAAATTTGAGAAAGATCTTGAAGCTAGTTATGGAATAGGAGGTTGTGCCATGTGAACTTTGATAACATTATTAAGATAAGCTCTACTCAAGTAGTCAGATATCTTCCTAAGTTAGTGAAGCCTACTAACACTATGTGCAAGGAATGTCAGATGGGAAAACAAACTAGAAATTCTTTTCAGAGAAAATAGTATAGCTCTAATGGAGTACTGGACTTGATACACACTGATCTATGTTGTCCATCCAGAATTAGAAGTCTACAAGGAGAAAGGTACTTTTTGTTGCTTATTGATGATTATTCTAGAATGATATGAGTTGATTTCTTAAGAGAAAAACATGAAGCATTATAAAAGCTCAAAAGCTTCAAAGCTATGGCAGAAAATGAGACAGGTCAAAAGATCAAATGCCTAAGGTTAGACAGAGGTGGTGAATTCAATTCCCATGAATTCAATTCTTTCTGTGAAGAGCATGGAATCCAAAGAAAACTATCTACTCCCTAGACCCCTCGAAAAAATGGAGTTGTTGAAAGAAAGAACAAAACCGTTCTAGACACTGCTAGAACCATGATGTTGGAAGTAAATGGTCCTCATTTCTACTGGAGAGAAGCTGTGAGTACTACTGTGTATACCATTAACCGGGTGAATGTCAACAGTAATTCTGGTAAGACCCCTTTTGAGCTATGGTCTAGTTATAAGCCTACTATCAAATATTTCAAAAAATTTGGAAGCAAATGCTACATCAAGAGAGATGATGATATGGTAAATTTTGATGCTAGAAGTGATGAAGGAATCTTTTTAGGTTACTCTACTAAGAGCAAAGCTTACTGGTGCTTTAATAAAAGGTTGAAGAAAATGGTTGAAAGTGAAAATGTCAAAGTTGATGAAGATATTGTTAGACCATCCAGATGTAGTGGATATGATTCATATTTTCAACAAGATAGTACTAACAATGGAAATAATGTTCAGACACAAAATCAACTTCAAATTGTCCCGATGAACTAAGGGAATCAAGAAGCAGAAACTAGCAGAAGTGCAGAAGAAAGAACACAAGAAGTCAGAGAAAATCCTAAAACTCCCAAGTATGTAAGGAAAAATAATTTTGACAGTCAGATCATAGGAAATAAGAGAAAAGGTGTGAAAACTAGAAGAAGAATTTTAGAAGAGTACTGTCTAATTTCCAAAATTGAGCCTAGCAATGTCAATGAAGCATGTAAAGATGAATATTGGATGGAAACCATGAAATAATAACTAATGCAGATAGAGAAAAATGATACATGGGATCTTGTTCCTAGACCTTAGAACAAAAATGTGATTGGAACCAAATGGGTGTTTCAGAATAAGTTGAATGAACAAGGTGAAGTGGTCAGAAACAAAACAAGACTGGTTTGCAAAGGGTACTCATAGATGGAAGCTATTGATTTTGAAGAAAATTTTTCCCCTGTTGCTAGAATTGAAGCTGTAAGATTATTTCTTGCTTATGCTACTTTCAAGAATTATAAATTCTATCAGATGGATGTAAAGTCAACATTTCTAAATGGTGAGCTAGAAGAAGAAGTCTATGTTGAACAACCAGATGGATTTCAACTGACTGACAAAGAAAACATGGTATTTTGATTGAAGAAAGCTCTATATGGACTTAAGAAATCCCCCAAAGCTTGGTATGCTAGACTGGATAAATAATTTTTGAAAATTGGATTCAATAAAGGCACTGTTGACAATAATCTGTATTTCAAGTTGGATCAGAATAAATAATTGATCATTGAAGTCTTTGTTGATGAAATTATTTTTGAAGGTGATGATGATTTGTGTATGAAGTTTTCTGATGAAATGAAAAGTGAGTTTGAAATGTCAATTCTAGGAGAGCTGAAATTCTTTTTAGGACTACAAATCACTCAACTAGATGATGGAATTTTTGTATCTTAGTCTAAATATGTAAAAGAGTTACTGAAAAAGTTTGGCATGGAAGACTCAAAGCCAGTTGGTACACCTATGGTAACCAAATGCAAACTTACATAGAATGATGATTCTCCTAAAACAACTTAAACAAGATACATGTTAATGATTGGTGGATTACTCTATTTGACTCAGACCAGGCCGGATATAATGAATTTTGTATGCATGGTTGCTAGATATCAAGTTGATCCTAAAGAGTCTCATGTGACTGCTGTGAAAATAATCTTTAGATACCTGAAAGGGATAGTTGATCTTGGTCTTTGGTATCCCAGGGATGATGATCTCATCTTGTGCGATTTCACTGATGTTGATTGGTTAGGAGATGTGGATGATAGGAAGAGTACCAGTGGCACTGCATTCTTCTTAGGGAAGAAGTTAGTATCTTGGCTAAGCAAAAAGTAGAATTCCATTTCATTATCTATTGCTGAGGTAGAATATGTTGTTGCTGCAAACAATTGAACTCAAGTATTGTGGATGAAGAAAATGTCGAGAGATGTCAGAATTGAGTATGAAGAACATATTTCCATATTCTGTGACAATTCAAGTGCCATAAATATTTCTAAGAATCCAAATTCGCATTCAAAGACAAAGCATATATCCATCAAATATCACTTCTTGAGAGATAAAGTAAGTGACAAAGAAGTTAGACTGGAGTATATACCTACCAAGGAGAAAATTGCAGACATTTTTACTAAGACATTTACTAAGGATAATTTTGAGTATCTTAGAGGCAAGTTAGGGGTGATTTCCCCTCCTGATCAAAATTAAGTGATGCAGGTCTTTGCATCAGTTCATAATTCATAGCCATATCCTATTCACGATTGATGTTGTGGTGGCTGCTACTCAGGGGGAGTAGTCGGATGTGTTAAATATGAGGATCAGAGCATGTGTACCTTTTCCATTTATTTCAAAGGAGGAGAGAAGGAATGCAAAAAATATGGGAGAAGAATAAAGTGGAAGGAGAAAACAAGAAAATAGTGCACAATCTAAGGGGGAGATTGTTGGAGAAGAGCTAATTGGGTTGATGGTATTTTTCACATCATGTGTTGCCATCAATGCCAAAGGACGAGATTTTTGGATTTTGTGGTTACATTGCTGATATGTGGTTGTCATCAATGTCAACACTATTAGCATTGGTGATTCTGAAGGCTGTATA
Organism: Sequoiadendron giganteum; assembly: GCA_007115665.2. Classification (NCBI taxonomy): domain Eukaryota; kingdom Viridiplantae; phylum Streptophyta; class Pinopsida; order Cupressales; family Cupressaceae; genus Sequoiadendron; species Sequoiadendron giganteum. The sequence goes on along the minus strand of CM021110.1, from coordinate 241,454,365 downwards.
TGTCAAGGAGATTGAGAAAATTGTAATAAATATATTGCAGGCAACCAGTGAAGCTGAGAAGGTTAGAGTGGTGGAAAGTGTTGTAAGTTGATATTTAGGTGGCACACATTAAAGGGTTTGTTTCTAAGTCTATCTAGTGTGTTGTCCAAAATTTTTAGTGGAATGCATCAAGATTTGATAAATTTATGAAGTTCTATGTTCCTACAGTCATTCTGTTACTGTAGCAGGTTTTCTTGGAAGAAGAGGATGAAACTCTAACAATTTCAGTTGTCGTGCATGTTCCTGTGACGTTAATGGATGAGTCTAGATAATGTTATATCAGTTCTATACATCTGTATTAATCAGAGTGTTCGTGATCAGAGATTTTTTTGATGTGTGCTTGAGTTTTCATGTTCTTGGCTGACATATTGGCGATCGTGTTGCACATCCATGAGGATTAATATTTTATTTTTTGTCATGTTTGAAGGTGTTTATTTGGGTCCTCACTATGTTGTGACCGACTTGTGTTGGTTTGCATTAAGATTTATTTATGTATTGAGGCCAACAATTGTAATTTATTCTTTATTTGTGGCCAATAGAGTAGTTGATGTAAATTTGTATGGCAGATATATAAGAGCGTTTTTTTCCTCATTTTGATGTATGCTCGATGTGTGTGTGAAGTACATGTGTGAATAAAGGTCAAATCATTCAGGAGCAGAGTAGAGTGTGGAAGAGATTGAGTAGAGTGTGAAAAAGGTTGAGCGAAGTGTATTTGTGCCTAGCCGAAACTGTAATCAGGCTTGTGAAGAAGCTAATTTCTTAGTTCATGTTCATCAGATGGATTTAATCTGATCATTATATGTAAGGAAATGAGCCTTCCTCTGAGGAGTGAGCTCTAGGTAGTGTTCCTGAATGCAAGTGCATTCCTTATTCACTCTTCATTATACTTTTAATAGGGTATAATCTTGTGGACTAACATCCACCATGGTTTTTCCCCTAACAGGGTTTCCACATATAAAATCTTGGTGTTCATATGTCTTTGATGTGTTATTGATTTATGCTTGCACCGTTTATTATCAGATCTGAGATTAAAGGTTGATTAATGTTGAATAAGTTTGATTTTGGTAACAACTGATTCACCCCCCCCTCTTAGTTGTCTATCCTTGCTTTGCCAACAATTCTATCTACCTTTCTCTTATTCCTAAAAGGAAGGAACCAATTATTTTGATAATTTATGACCCATTTCCCTCTATAATGTTACTTATATAATAATCACCAAGATAATTGTCGACTAAATCTCTTGGGCCCCTTAATTTCTCTTGAACAAGCAGGCTTTTTCAAAGGTTGAATTTTTTTTATGGGATTGTTGTGGCATTAGAGTGGTCCATTCCATGGCTTCTTATAAAGTTAAGCCTATGTTCATCAAATTTGATATGTCCAAATCTTATGACAAGATTAGTTAGTCTTTCCTTCAATGCATTTTGTTGGCATTTTTTTTTTTCTTTGAGTGGGTGGAATGTGTTATGAGCTATGTTTTGTCAACTTCCTTTTTTGTGTTGATTAATAGTGTTCCTTCTTATCTCTTCTTAACTTCTAGGGGTTTTTAGCAAGGGACCCTCTCTCTCCCTATTTTTTTATTTTAATGGCAAAGGGTTTGGGTAGACTGATAAAGCATTTCAAAAGTATGAGGCTCATTCAAGGTTGGTAGTGGAAATAACTTTTGGATCCTTGAACACATTTGTAGATTTTTGATGACACAACTTTGATGGGATTAGCTAAAATTGAGCAAGCAGCCAATTTTAGGAAGGTCTTGAATATTTACTTATCTACTTCTAGCTAACAAATTAATGAAGAAAAGTCCAATATCTTCTTTTTTAATACTCCTGCTCTTATTTAGCAAAGGATAGCCAACATTCTCCATTTTAAAATTGGAGTTCTTCCTATTGAATACTTGGGAATTAATCTTTCTATGGGAAACATGAAAAAGTTACATTGGAAAAAGATTCTTTAAATATTTTAAACAAGGGTTAACCATTGGAACTTTCGATGATTGTCTTTGTAGGATGACTGACTCTTCTCAAATCAGTCTTGCAAGTGCTCCCTATTTACAACTTTTTACTCTTATCAGCTCCCAAAAGTTTTCTCAAGGAGTATGATACTTTTTCTAGACAATTCTTATGGGTTGGAAATTTGGATAATCACAAATGGTGTTTGGCAAGTTAGGATCAGGTGTGTCATTATAAAGAGAATGGGTGTCTTCATCTTAGGATTGTAGAGTTGAACAAATAGACTCTTGATACTAATTTTGGCAGTGTTACACAAATCCTTGGTTGCCATGGGCAAGAATTCTCAACCAAAAATATCTAGGTGGCATTGGGGACAAGGAAATTCCCTAGATGAAGTTGATTGGGAAGGGTTCTATGATTTGGACTACAATCCAAATGGGAGAATCTTTAATTAAGAGGGATTATTTTTGAATGATTAATAAGGGAAATAATGCTCTCTTTTGGTCAAATTATTGGGATAACCATCCTCCTCAGATCTCCTCCTTTTCCTTGCTTCAAACCTTGACTAAGGTTTTCTTGGAAGCAAGTTGGTTGACATTTGCAGACTTCAAGTGTTCTACCTTTGTTGGGTGATCAGTGGTTTATTAATGACGTGACACCCAAATTTGGCTTGGGAGGATCTACCAAAGATCATAATTTGATAGCTTCTATCATTTCTTATCATCCTTGTTATTCTCTAGAGGATATTGATATTGTATACTGGGGATTTAGAACTAAGAGTTCTTACTTCGTACCTCTTTGATATAAATTTTTACAATTTCAAAAATATGGGAATCATTTTTGTCCTTGGTGGAAAAGTATTTAGAATAAAGTTAGTTTTCCTAAGTGGAATATATTCATTTAGATTCTCTTCCAAAATAAATTCCTAACTTGGGAGACAATAAGGAAAAGAGGATTTAAGGGCCTTCTATTTGTGTCCTTTGTAATAAAATCAAATAATTGACTAATAATCTTCTTTTCTAGTGCCCCTTTGTTGTTGAAACCTATAACCTTTGGTGGAAGATTTGAAACAAATAAAAAAAAATTCTTCCTCTCTCACAATTATGGGAAAGTATGGCTATTTCTCTTGTTTCGATGTCTTTTTTGGTGGATTTCTCAGATGGTCCGTCTTTTATTATTTAGAAAATATGTTTGGAATACAATCGGTGAATTTTTAAAAGTAGAAAAAGACTAGTGTTGTAGGTATGGAATAAAATCAAAAGCATGCTTAAAAAAACTATTGAATCCAAATTCTTTATTGACACCTTATCCCTCTTGGATAGTCTTGTTTCCAAACTCTTGGATCTCTGTCCTCTCAGTTCCCTCCTCATGTCATGCTTGGGGGGGCTCTCTTATAAGAAAGTGGAAAAGTATGGAAGATGGTATCCTCCTCCTTGCAGTTTTTTGAAGATTAACATAGATGACTCGGTCCATGGAAATATTGGTCTTGTAGGGATTGGAAGAATTGGTCGTGACTACAATGAATCTGTTCAATTCTTCTTTTCTTCTTATGTAGGAGTGAATTCAAATAATCTAATGGAGGCTATGCCAATTCTAAAGGTTGTGGAAAAGGAAAGTGTGGATGGTCAAAGATTATCTGTGAGATAGATTCTACGGTTTTGGTATCATTCTTAAATAAAAGGAACATGTAATATGCTTCATGGAGACTTGCTCGAGTGGTCAGGAAAATTATTATTATTTATTATAATTTTGAGATAATTAATTTTCTTCTCATCCCTATAGAATGGAACAAAGTAGTTGATTTCCTTGCAAAATTAGCTTCAAAAGGAATTATTAATCAAAATATTGTTGACCGAAATGGGTTGGAACATAAGATTCATCACTTATTTCAACTAATTCAAAATGATCAAGTGGATTAGCTAGTGGATGTTGACCATGTCGAAATGTTGAGAGGGGGGGTGAATCAACATATACTAAAACTTCAAAAAAATTATTTGCAGATTAACATCAAATTACATTAATTGAAAGAACATAAATGAAAGCATGCACCACACAAGGAAACCAAGACTTTTATGTGTAAAACCCAATGAGGGAAAACCACGGTTAGAGTTAAATCATAATATATGAAGCTCATTGCTTATAAAAATTACAATATTTTTTAAAGCTCATTGCCTAAGGACTTGCAAGCTACGTACAATCTTAGGGAAAGATACATGGAGCTACTAAAGAGGCTCACTACCTAATAGTAGGATACATGGAAATTATAATGAAAACATGAACATGAACTACTATAAAAGAAGCATCTATCATATGCTGATGTTGCAATCCTTTTTTTGCATAATTACTCCATCATAATAACTTTTCACACTTCATATTCAACATACCACTCAATATATACTCATGTCAATTCACAAATGATTTTTTTCTTCTACAAATACCCTTCGCAACAACTCAAAACATCAAATAGGTCATCTCCAAAAAGACCTATAAAATGAAACGAGTGATACTACATAGGTCAACTTCACACATATGCACCATGAAGAAAAATGAGTTGCAGATCAACTCAAGGCATAACTGGCCCAAAAACATCACAATACATTCTCCAAAGAAAAAATAATTAATCAATATCAACCAAAAATGAAGGAAACTAGATTGTTGGCCCAAACAACATCAACACCACCAAAACTACCAATTGTTCATCATTACACCACCAGGGAGAGACCAAAAAAATCATGTGAACCAAGAATTGAACAATGCAGGTTATCAACAACATCCTTACAACCTTCTCCGGAAGTATCAGATCATCATATGCTATTGTAAATGAAGAAACCCATTGAACATACAAGAACAAAGCATCCCAGACTGATTGTTACACATCAACGCTTAGGATATTGCACTGTGGTTCATCAAAAAATATGAAACGCATATGGATGAATCCATACAACTCTCTAAGAATATCCCCAAGTCTGCATAACCATATTTATCACTCTAGAGGAATGTAGAGTAATTTGAAAAACATCTGAGACACACAACTTTGTTATTCTGCAATTTAGAGATTTGTTACATCTAACTCTTGCTAAAGAAATGTTTATGACATTAAATTATATAAATAACCTCTTTTCTAAATACCAAACATAAATTTAGAACCACACAACTAGATCATGTAATGCAGAGGAATGCATACCAATATAAAGATACCCAGACATAGGAAGACATATAGTTTAATCCTTAAACAACTTCTCTCAATCATAAGAGTATGAAAAAAACCTCAATATGTCAAGCATCATGCTTCTATAATCTTATCTATTTGTTAGATCTCTCAAAATAACTTGTTCCAAATAGATTGATTTCAAAACCATCTCTCTCAAATCTACCAATTTATCTATAATAATTTCTCAACCTCTTTAACATCTATACAAATCTCTATGACCTCAAGTTGACATCAATGACAACACATATTTCCAAAAATATTCTCCTTTTTCATTGATGGAAACACATTTATTTACAAGTCTTCTGTTCCCCCTTGATATCAAGGGCAAAGGGTATATAGTCTTCTACATATGTCAACCAAAATTTATGTAAGAACTCCCCCTAACTGTGTGATCTCTACTAACAACACTACCCCTGAGATGGAAATCCCCCCAATATTGATGTTATATGACTTCAACAAAAAATAAAAAGATATTGCAAGCATTCAAAAAATTATATAGTGACAAAATTGTCTTATCTACACTTTTGCAACTTCCGTAGAAGGTAGAATGTTCTTGCAAATTACCTTAAGGTGTGCCAGAGTTGCAACCCAATTTTCTTTTTTCTGAGGTAAGAATATGATTTTTACATTCAAACTACATGAATAAATCCTCATCCTTGTCGACACTACTTGGAGCCTTCATATTCTGATCATTTTTTTCTGCTTTAGCCAACAATCCAGTTGACAAAGCAAGTCTCAATTTGACTGCTTCCCTTAACTAACCAAACTGTTTCTTTATTTGTTTTATTTGATCCTGAAGCAATGCCAACTACACATGAATATTTTATATTTAAGCTATAGTTGATCCATCCTTATCCTTTGACTGATCATATATCCCGACCATTTAAGTGATCTGTGATTCAATGGAGTCAATTTCTTCTTTGATGCTCTTGGTAGAATTTGGCCATTTCAAATAAAACTGATAGAAAGCAATGAATTCATCTAGACATTCCTTAAACATCTTCATATTCTCTTGCAATTTTTTGTGTGCATTGGCACACCGAACAAAAGCATCAACCATTCTTTTGTCATTTATCTTCCTCAAGGCCTCTTGTTCTACCTTTTTCTCCATGTGAGAGGAATGATCTTTGAAAGAATCCATTCAAAGTTTCAACTTTTATTCTAGAGGAAAGGAAGCATCAATGTTTACCTCAGGTAAACCCTACCGAATAATCTTCACATGTTCATGTAGAATCTTCTTCCTTGTAAAAGAATGCAAAATATCACCAATTTGTAACTTATGAAGGGGAGAAATATTTGATAAATCAACTTGTCCCTCATGAGTAAGAATTTTTAATAGCTAAGGTGTCACCACAGGTTGAAATTTCCTCGACAAATTCAATAGGTCCTTAAAATAATTTGATGATGAAGAACCCTGACCCATATCCATAGGAGTATCTTTCTTCTCAACAATTTTTACTACAACATCCTGAACTTTCTTAGGATTATCCTCTTTCTTTTTCTCATCATTCTCGTTCTCATTCTCCTCTTCTTTCTCTTTTTACTTTTCTATCTCCATACTAGAGACTTCATATTTATCATGCACACAAAATACATCTTCTCCTTCTTTCTTTCTGGAGGGTCCTTGTACTTCTTGTTGACTAGATTGCTCATTTGTATCTTCCAGAGTAGGCATATTATCAATTTATTATTCTTTTGGAGGTATTGGTACATTCATTTCAACATCAGTGTCATGCATTTTTAGACGATTCTGTGAATTAATATCAACTTCACTTTTTAATCCATTAATATTTTTCTTTGTAGCATCTTCAATTTCCCTCTAAATCTTCCTTTTGATGTATTCATTCGTGCACATAAGATCTATTCTTATCTTGGTCTAGAGCTCCTTAGCTTGTATTTGAAATATCTTCTCTTTTTCTTTATGGGAAGTATAGATCCGAACCTTTCCAATTGCTTGTAGTTTTAGTTCTTCATCAGCCTTAATGGCATCTTCTCTTATTTTTCTTAAAGCCTCAGCTAGGATATTCAGAGCTTTGTCTACAATGTCATTGAAGGGAATGTTTTGCTTCAGAATATATTCAATGGATGATTTTTCAATTATCTTCTTTTCCTCCAGAGGATCATCCAGATGCAACTCCATTATATCATTCAATAAACTATATTTAATAATTTCATTAAAGATTGCACCAAAATCTAGAGGATCGTGTTTGATTAGAGGAGTCTTCTCAATCTTCTCCTCAACAATCTCCTTTCCTTTCTTTTTTTGCAAGGAGATTTTTAATTCTTCTCCTTGTCTTGTTATTTTCTCTCTTCTCCTCAAAACAAAATATTTTACTTCTTCTTCATCCTCTTCATCATCATCTACATTCACAAGATTAATCTTTTCTCTTTTCTCCCGCTGCTTAGGTCTTGGCTTCTTCCTCTCTACATTCTTAGTTTGCATTGGTACCAAAGTATCAACCCTCCTTCTTCTAGGAGGTGGTTGAGGAGGTTTGGAAGTTATGGGAGGAGTAGTTGTGGTAGAGACAAACCTACTTTTCCTTCTATGAGCTTGTGGAGCAGCATAAGTATTTTTTGATATTCATGTATAACCCTTAGGAGTGCCAAACATCTTTTCCAACCTTGTCACCATCTTCTAAAAAAAAATCATCTTCTCCACTTTTTCCTCTACCTTCTTCTTGATTGATTTTTTGGTTATCTCATCATACATTACAAGCCTCTCAACTATGGTATCCCTAGGTTTTCTAAACAAAATTTTAGCATATACAATCTAGTCAAGTTTGGAGACCTCATAGGGAAGCTTTTTTATCCATGAAGTTCTTGGTCAATTGCCTCTATATAAAAATTATCTTTATCCACCATAAAAGTGATAATATTCTTGTATCTCTCTACAACTTGTGAGGGTATTCTATCCATATTTTTCATTTCATTTTGGAATGTTTTGAAGAATCCCCAAAATATTGTATCACATTGTTTGTATCCAAAAAATCTAGGCATGTGGTCCATAATCCGATGAGCAATGAGAATATCCCTTCTCTGAGTTGTATTCTTCAAACTAGGCAATTCCTTCATGAAATAGAACATAAGACAACTAATTAAAGTGCCATACCAAAAATTGTAGCATGAATCCTTGGTTCTCTGTAAATTCTCCCACAAATATATCCACAAGAGCTCACAAAGATCATAGTCCTTTCCTTCCTTCACCATTTGATGAGCAGTGTAGATGATGGTGGCGGTAGTAGATCCTTCCTTGTTTGTGTAACAAACCTTGTATGTAATTCCCGTCATGGCATACCGTACCGCTAGGTCAAAGATGTCATCCAAAGTTAGGGATATTTTATTGAATTTTTCTCATGTAAGCATGGTAACCTCTTCATTCTTCACAAGCTTCACTAGTGACACAAGTCTAGTGGAGCACAACCCAGTCACAACCCTAATAGCTTCCTTTGTGATCAGATAGGGTTGATCAAGCCAAAATATATCTTCATAGATATGAATCAATGTGATTATGACCCATTCATCTTCATAGAAAAATTTGGGGAAACCCTTCCATGCTTCTAAATGTTTTTCCTCTACATTCGCATACTCCAGTTTGAGTTGAAAATCATCACCCAAGAGATGACTACTTCTAAACTCTTCCAACTTTAGATGATTGTATTCATTTAGTTGTGAGTTAATATAGATGCAAACATCTTCACTATGAAGCAAATTTATCGAAATGTGAGAAAACGCTTCATCCTTATCAGTCACAGTAGATATGTAAGAATATTTATTTAACTTTGGCCTTGGCTTCTCAACAACATCAATAACTATTGGTGTAGCCATGATAAAAATTTCTGAAACTAGGGTTTTTCAAGCAAATATGAGAAATACCTTTGAATACTGTTGCTAGGGTTTGCACACAAATTCACTAAAAACCTTCTTCACTTCCTTAGCTCTTGCACACACTTAATATCATTCAAATGAGAAAAAAATTGATCAAGTAGGGTTTAAATACGTTTCACACCTACCTTGGTTGCTTCTCATTAAATTCACTTTTTGTACTTGACACAAGCAACTTTTTACTTATCTAAGATATCACAGAGATCCATGATCATTCAAAGAACTTTCGTAAAGAGTGTATTTGCTTTGAAACCTTGAGAAAACATATCAATGTTACCAGTAACCAATATGTTCAAGACTTCAACATCTTATGCTTTATAGGGCTTTTAAAATATTTACAATTGAAACTCCCCTTGAGACAATACTTTATTTTAGCTATCAGAGGATCCATCTTCACTAGGCAGAGGTACAAATTCATTCTTTACTTCACTTTCTTTCTTCTACCACATCTTTCTCATTTCCATCTTTTGCTTATTAGTGTCAATATTCCTTTGAGGAGTAGAAGGTCTTACATTCTTTCCCATACAAAACCCTATAATGTGTCCTGGTTTATTGCAATTTTAGCAGGTGATACTAGGTTGTGAAGCATAGTTACTTCTCACATTAGATATACAATTAGCAGCCTTATGACCAAATTTGTTGCATTTGTAACATTAACCATAGAAGGATTGAGAATTCATGGCATTATTCTTATTCACAAAACTATTCCTCATTACTTTATTTATGCATTCATTAGCCTTATGACCAAACTTCTTGCAAGAATAACATTGACCATGAAATGATTGAGTGTTCATAGCATTGTACCTTGGAGGCCTAAAGGATTTTTTACTCATCTTGCTTCTGCATTCAACAACCTTGTGCCTAAAATTATTACAAGAATAACAATAACCTCGAAAAGATTGATTGAACTTGGGACGTGTTGTCTAACTAGTGGAGGACCTCTGAATCTTATTTGTCTATGAAAAATAATGAATCCACCTTCTTTCTTTTTGTCTTGACTTGTCTTTTCATCTCTGGAGGAAGTCTCCTTAGGTTCTTCAATGTAGGTTTTCTCCTCCCTTGTTTTAGACTTTTCTTCTACTTTGAAGTTATTATATACGTTTGCAGATGCACCGGTTATAGGAATTTTCCCTTTTTCAAAACTAAGACTAGATTTTTATTTTGATGGATTTTGAGATTTGATCAAATCATCAAGAATTTTAGAACCTACTTTTAATTTTAAACCCTTTCCAATTTCTTCTTTTGATTTTCCAAGTTATTTTCTCAGAGTGGCAATTTCTTCCTCAAGTTTTGAACATTTAGTTGCTTTATCATGGAACTTGGTATTCAATGAATCCTCAATCCTCTTTCCTTCTTCAACCTTAACTTTCAAATTAGGGATCACATATTTTTCCTCCTTGAGTTTTGTCTCACATCCTTTACCTCCTTCTATTTGAGATTTTTGTTTTCCAATTTCTTCTTTTGATTCTCTAGCTTGTTCCTTCAATTTGATAATTGTCTCCTTTCATTTTTCAAGAATGCACTCATATTTCAAATTTATTATTCTCGCTTCATCCAAATATTTAAGAGAAGATAAAATTTCTTCAAAATCTACTTCATAATCATCTATATTGATGTCCCAGCCTTCAAGTTCCATTGACTCTAGATCCAGTTTTGGTGAAAACATATCATTGATCATTGCTACAAATCCCATGTGTTCAAGTGTAGGATCTACCTCATCTATTAGGATTCTCAAAGGCACTTAGATCTGATACCAATTGTTGAACACATTGAAATGATGAGAGGGGGGTGAATCAACATATACTAAAATTTAAACAACTTCATTTACAGATTAAACATAAATCACATTAACTAAAAGAAGAACAAAAATGCAAGCATGCACCACACAAGGAAACTAATATTTTTTATGTGGAAAACCCAATGAGGGAAAAACCATGGTGAGAGTTAACCCACAATATATGAAGCTCACTTCTTATAAAAATTACAATATTGTTTAAGGATCACTGCCTAAGGACTTGTAGGCTAAGGCACATAACCTTAGGGCAAGATATAGGGACCTATTGAAGAGGCTCACTGCTTGATAGTAGGATACATGAAAATTATAATGAAAATATTAACATGAACTTCTATAAAGAAGCATCTATCATATGTTAATAATACAATCCCTTTTCACATAATTACTCCATTATACTGACTTTGCACACTTCATATTCAACATACTTCTCAATATATATTCTCATCTCAATTCAAAAATTATTTTGTTCTTTTATAAATACCCTTCACAACAACCAAAAACACCAAATAGGTTGACTCCAAAAAGACCTATAAAATGAAATGAGTGATACAACATAGGTCAGATTCACACATATGCACAATGAATTAAAATGAGTTTTAGATCAACTCAAGGCATAAATGGGCCCAAAAACATCACAATACATTCTCCAAAGAAAAATAAATTAATCAAGATCAACCTCAAATGAAGGAAACCAAACTGTTGACCCAAACAACATCAAAACCACCAAAATTGCCAATTTTTCATATTTACACCACTAGGGAGAAACCAAAAACATCATACAAACCAAGATGTGAAAAATTTAGGTTATCAACAACATCCTTAAAACCTCCTCATGAAGTATCATATCATCAAATGCTGGCATAAATGAAGAAACCCATTGAACGTACAAGAACAAAGCATCCTGAATTGACTATGACACATCAACACTTAGGTTATTGCATTGCAGTTCATGAAAACATCTAAAACACATATGGATGAATCTATACACCTCTCTAAACATATCCTCAAGTTTTCACAACCATATTTATCACTCTGGAGGAATGCAAAGCAATATGGAGAACATCTAAGACACACAACTCTGTTATTTTGAAATCTAGAGAATTGTTACATCTAACTCTTGTTGTAGAAATGTTTAAGACATGAAATTTTGGGAATAAACTCTTTGCTAATAGAAAAATATTTTAGAACTGCACAACTAGATCATGCAATGTGGAGGAATGCAAACCAATATACAAATACCCATACATAGGAAGACACATAATTTAATCCTTAACAACTTCTCTCAATCATATAAGTATGAACAAAACCTCAATGTTTCAAGCATCATGCTTCTTTCATATTATACATCTGGTAGATCTTTCAGACTAACTTGTTCCAAATAGGTTGATCTCAAAACCATCTCTCTCAAATCTATCAATCTATCTCTAATTATTTCTTAGCCTCTTCAACATCTACACAAAAACTCTATGACCTCAAATTGACATCAATGACAACACATATTTCCAATAGTGGAGGCTAGATAGGAGGAAGTATTGTATTTATCAAAATATTATCCTTTTGTATTGCAAGTATCCTCAATGGATTTCCTAATTCCTATATTTGGATTGTTTTGATGGCGATTGCCATTTGGAAATCTACCTGATGGGTATGTGACTAGTTGCCTTGATTGATAAATTTTTACCCTTCCATTAAAAAAATATAATAATAAAAAATAATACTAATATATTAATAAAAATATAATATCTATTATTCAATATAATATAATAATATTTTTAAGCACACGCCTCCAAAATGATATCTCTCGACATCTTCTACGTAGATTTTTCTATATATAGGTATGCTTGTCCTATAATAGGAGAAAATAGGATTTGTGGGCCTTATAAAGACATACTTCTCTGTTCTAGTTGTGTGTTAATAAATATTTATCTCATCCTTGGGAATGTATGGTTGTTGACGAAGACATGGGTTTACAAAATTAGTCTTATTATGATTTGAAACTTGGCCACTACTATATTTCAGCCGATGAAATGTACAAAAAATAGTTTCACCATGTCTTCTCGTTAAGAAAATAAAATTTATATTTCGCAAACATTGTATTCAAACTTGATTTAGGAAAATAATAAATAGAGAATGATCACAAGTTCAAAAATTAATCACCCCTTAGAAATGATGTAGATGTTATAGGATTCTTGTTATAGGTAGGAATTAAGAGAAGTTTACTATTGTGTTTGCTTGTTTGAAGAGAAAATATAAAAGTATAAAAGTGTTGCAATTTTTAATCCACGCTAGGCTAATCCAATGTGTCTCTGAATGTACATAAGCATAATTAATTTATATTAATTAATAATAAGAGTTGATAATGATAATATGATAAATTGTAATTATTAAATGGGGGAATGTAAATAGAAAATAATGTATTTTATTTTATAATATATGAATGCATTCAATGAACAAGGATATTATTTTGTGTCACAAAATTTTAGAATAGAAATAGTTTTATGATTAAAATATTTTGTTGACATTATACAAGCACAATTCTAGCTACTAGGGATAAATTTGCAACTACAAATTTATTTTGTGCCTACAAACTTGTAGAATTCATTTCTTCACTTCACATGATGTGTCTTGAATTCTTAATTGCTTCATATTTTTGTTGTAGCATATTTATAAATATCTTTGAAGGGTTGTTAAAATGTCACAAGGGGACATGTGCTCTTGGTACAACTAATGAAATTTTTTATGAATAATTGAAAGACAAGTATCTTCAGTCATGCATATACTTCTAAAAATGTTCATGCAAAACTAGATATCTTTTAGTGCACCAATTAAAGTGATTTTTCTCAAAATGAGAGATAAATCATGAATATTTGATGATGTTATAGAGGGGGACCGACTGCTTAGGACCCCGGGTCATGGGAGGGTCTAGAAAAATCAGCTGCCTTGATCTACCTCATGCCAAGGATTGTTCAAGGTGATTTTAATGCTTCAAGAAAGTGAAAAGGAAGGATGGCTAGTCTATCACTATCCTTTTGTTGACCTAAGAGGTTTAGGAGACTAGGTGATAACATTCATGAGTCTTAAACTATAATCTAGGTAGCTCTCCGCCAAAGGACTCCCGCACAAAATACGGATGACAGTGCAGTGCACTAGCATCCCAATCAAGCGTTGGCGTCCGTATAGACAAGGAGTGAAAATTATAGTTAAGACTAGCAAGGAATCAACTAATCAAACCGATAGATACAATTTTAAGCAATGACATAAAACCTAAAGAGATAAACTAGTAAAATAATGAGAGGAATGCTTTAACTTAGGAAGATCAAAGTTGATAAGAGCGAAGGTGGTAGAAAATCAAACTCATGATTGGTCTAGCCTCTTGCAAGCTCCACATGATCAAGAGTACCTACACACAACAGTATGGGGATAAATGTTGGGGGTGTTTCAGGGCTTTCCATAGTCAAACCCCCATTTCAATGTCCCCACCTCCATGGATAGCCAAAATAGCCACGATATAGAAAATATGATAAAGAAATTACTACCAAGCAATGGTAAAAATGATATGCTATGTAAATCAAATAATGATTCCAAATGAAATGGATATCACATCCCAAAAAAAATTCTCTCAAGCACATGAAGGGAGATGCGAGCTTGCAAGCTTGTGAGTGCCACTGTTGTCACAACAAAGTGAGAAGAAAAACTAGCAAAGTGTTGACTTTGAGCTTCAAAAATGGTGGAAGAGCTATGAAATGGAGTGTGTAGAAGCAAGTGTGATCAAGTAAAGTTCAATAAACTTGAAGAAGATCAAATGAATGAATAAGAGGATGTTTTTAGGATGAATAGAAGCCCAAAAGAGTCATTTGAGGTCGGTCAAGGTCGCAGGGGTGTTAAAATTCATCATCAATGGAGAAGTGTAATGCCTTTGTAGATTCCAAATATAGGAATCCTGTCAAGATGACAATGTTCCATACATAATCTATGTGCCACGCTAGTGTCCTCGACAAAAATTCCCCCACTGACACTACAAATAGCCACCAAGTGGGTGGAAAGTGAGTGGATGAGGTAGAATAGCATTGTTGACTTTAATTTTTCTAAGGTAGGGGGTGTAAATAGGGAATTTTCAAATGGTGAAAATTCACTCCATTACATTTTTCCCCCACTTTAGTGAGCTTATGTGCTACGAAATGTGAGGTAAAGTAGATTGAAAGAGTTCAAACAAAGTATACATGAACCTTCAAGGAAGTAGGCCATAATCTGACCCACCTGAAAGCACAAGAAGAGAAGATGGCACCATAATTCCTCGACCCTAATGAGAGTTGAAAAAACATGCACCATAGATCCGTAGACCTACGGAACAAAGAAGCTCTGCAGGTGCTCGAGCCTATAGAGTTAAACAAAGGGATCCTGCAGGATGTAAGCACTTCATAGGTCCTCATACTTTCAAAGGAGGCATCCCCAAGTGCTTGGTCCTAAGGCAAGTTGGATGTAAGAGGCTCCATAGAGTCTGATGGGGCCTTATAGGTACTTGGTCCTATAAGGTCGATTAAAAAGAAGCTTCACAAGTGCACCTACAGAGCAACATGTTAATCCATAGACAAAATATGTTAGACATCAAAAATAAGCCACATAGGCAAATAGAAAGATGGTCACACAGATAATCAACAATTGAAAGAGAATATTTCAAAGGGGTTCCTTCAAAATAAAAGGGGGTTCCACTCAAGGGATGCTCTATTTGAAAGTGATAACAATTTTGAAAATAAGCTACATTTTTCGCTAATGATTCTTGCATCAAGGAATCCTTCTAAAAGATTCATTTCATCAAGGAATTTGAAAGAAAGAATGCTCCCTTGCAAGGGAAGTCTAGATTTTATCTTATGAATCCATGATGAAAGAAAAATTGTCTAGGGATCCATGTTGAAGAATGCAATTTTTGAAAACTATTTTGAAAAATTAGAGATTTGCAAGAAGGGATTCATTGGCAACCAAATACACCTTTTGAAAATTGAAGTAGTATGATAGCCCTCCCTTAGAATAGTGTGTGCTAAACTCAAAGGAATGTGACATCCTAAGGAGAGAAACACAAGAATGAAAGTGATGTTGTGGCCTATAGAACATACAAGATGTAACCATGGTAATGTTTTCGCACACGCAAGGGACAACACATAAGCACCACAACATCACAGAGAAAGAAAATAAGATAGAAAGATAAAAAGAAAGGAGAAACCATGACATAACAAACAAGAGATAAGGGGATCTGATATTTTAGGGTTAGAGCTTCTCATAAATATAGAGAGATAGATAGATATAATACTATATAAATGAGTTGTCATCAACTACCTACTATATCAAACCATAAGAAGAAAGGCACATGAAAAAAAAAAGAAAAAAAAAAATTGGGTCAACATGGAAGGGAGGCCTAAATATCTGCAACACTTCACATTGTCCCCAATTGTCAAAAATCAAAGCACAACAAATAGAAGAATGATGTGACAAATAGAAGAAGTTTTATGACATAAAAACACTCTTGTATCCAAGCACCTATGAGAGTGACAAGGGTCCTTTAGGAACAAGTAAAAACAAGCACGAGGGAACAAAACACTGTTAGGTTTTCAATGGCAGATATCTAAAAGCTAAATGCAGATTTTATCAAATAAACCAGAAATAAAACACACATAAAACTAACACAGAGAATTTAACGTGGTTCACCCAATGTGGGCTACATCCACCAAACCGCAGCCAACCAATGATATTATTAACCAATGCAAAACCCTATTACAATATCGCGAATAATCACCTGTTTCTTATGATACTGTAACTCTATCCTAAACCCTTTATAAATTAGGGTTATACAAAATCGGGGTTTTTTCCCTTTTTGTGATTTTTCCCTTTTTCAGTAATTTCGCGATAAAGCAGGCCAAAAAAAATTTTCTTGGGGGCTACCGTTCCTGAACCCCCGCTCGGGGCCCAACCCAGCCCCGGACCCCGACGAGGATACATGAAGAGTGTATAGTATAGAGTGATCAGTCACCACATACCAACAATCTCCCACTTGGAGACTGATCAGGCTCCACACCTAAACAAACACAACACAACACACACACAATCTAATCTATAGATAAAGAAGAGGCACCCCCTAGTCCTCATCAACCAAGAGGTCATTTTTCTCCCAATCTAGATAATTATAAGGGGAGGGTGAATGAGCTTGTAAGGGTAGTATAGCAAGGGGGGTAGCCTTCGACTCTCCTACAACAAGAGCCATGGAAGAAGGCCCCTTGAGGTCTTCTTCACTCAGTTCTTGTGAGGTAAACATCAGTGATCTCACAAAAATCATCGACAAAGCCAGGACATTATCTACAAAGTTAAATATGTACTTTACAAGAGTTCCATGTGTCAACTGAATGAGCAATGGAGGAGGCACCTGAGATCCAATACTAGCCTCACCAAAAGATTCGAGAGCAGTGATAAACTCTGGGGATGTTGAGGCTGCCTCCATCACTAGGATGGCACAAGCCAATGTAAAATCAACCTATGAAGAAGATGAAACCTTCTTCCAATCCTCATTGGAAGTAGGGTCATCTTCCAAATTTTGTTTCATCGAGAGATGTGAAATCCCCACAGATGAAGCAAAGGGAAAGGAGGAAGAGGAGAAAACCATAGCGGACACCACTGAAGTGTTCAGCATGTCCACGGGTTTTGAAAAAGGTGGGATGTCCATAAGGGACATTAGAAAAGGAGGCTCAATTAAAGGAGCAATGAATACTTGCACCCTCTTGGGGTGAGGATCATTCATTCTTGCAGGGGGAGCCGAAAGCAAGATTGAGGTGGAGGGAACTGAAGTAGAAGGTGTGAAATAGGAGGATACAATGGAAGACATTGAAGGAGTTGTTGGATAACTTTCCTTCTTCTACAATGTGGCCTACTCAGCAGCCAGAGCCTTCCTCTTACGCTCATGCGCAAGGAAATTTCTATGACTTTGAGAGCTAGAGGATACAACCTGAGAAGGAACAAAAGGCTCATGTTCAGTCATTGGAGTATCCATCACAATTGTTTCTAGTAGAGGGATTGACTCTTGGATGGGAACATGAGGATGAGATGGAGAAGTAGATACATCAACAAATGGGGGAGTTGACTCAAGCACCTTAGTGGCAAGCCTCTTCTTGTTCACTACCTTAGGGTTAGGGATAGTAGGAGGCCATGGAGGTCGAGACATAGAATATGCTCCATGGGGATCCTTCCCTTTACCATACAAGAGGGGGTGAGGCACCATGGGTAAAACGAGAAGGTCAAATACTTGATTCTTGGCCTTTTGCCAAACTGGCACCATTGGACTCCCTAAGAGATGCATAGGGGCAGAAGTCAATGGTGCCATAATAGGGTGGGAATCAAAGGTAGGTGGAACTAAAAAAGAAGAAGAGGAAGAAGGGCCCTGAGCATGGGTAGGCTTCCCCTTCCCCTTTTGAGAGGAAGAGGCAACTTCTTGTTGTGCTACAAGGTGAGCCATTTTCGGATGTACCTTGCCCCCGGTCTTGTACTTAACATAATTTTGATGTAGTAGGTTTTTTCTTGGAGGAATCAAACCAATCGAGGCAGGCCAAAAATGATCCAATGAATAACCCCCATGGGATACCAATGGTTGATACCCATTATCGTGCATGACATGCACAACACCTTCATGAGAGAATATCAGACATTTATGAATAACGAAAGTTACCTTGTTCGTGGAAGCTAGCCAGGGGATGCTTGACTTCACCTTGAACATATTAAATTTCAAAATGATGTTAAAAGTAGTATCCACAACCGTAGGTGCCACTAGGAAGGAAAGAGTTATAGAACCATACCTAGCAAGATAAAGGACATCATGGGTATGTATAGTGGTTTATGTCTTCTCATATTCCTCCCTTTCTTAAGAATTTAGAAAAAGAGTCTTCTCTGTAATAACATTTACTTGACTCATGTGGTCCACAAGGACTCCTATCATAATGTTTCCATTTATGTGAGCAGGAATATATAGAGGAGAGACTTTGTTATTCATGGGTAAATCCTACGATGTAAAAATTGAATCTGGCGAACTAGTTGCAGGTTGAG
Source organism: Sequoiadendron giganteum (assembly GCA_007115665.2). Lineage (NCBI taxonomy): Eukaryota > Viridiplantae > Streptophyta > Pinopsida > Cupressales > Cupressaceae > Sequoiadendron > Sequoiadendron giganteum. The sequence continues at coordinate 241,435,413 of CM021110.1, read as the reverse complement.
GGGGGGGACTAGGAGTAAAATAGACCACATTTACGTATGCAAAAGGGAATTTTTCAATAGGACCAAGAATGGAAGGCTCAACAATCAAATTCATAGAGTGTGATGGAAATGGATTCGTGTAGATCTGTAATTCAATATTCACCTTAGCCATAGACTTGTTTGCAATCTTCTTTTTACTATAAATGTAGGTGCTATCGTCGTTGATGTGATCCTATATCTCATGATGCAGGCGCATACAATGTTTAGTATCATGCTCGTGGACATGATGATATTGGAAAAATGTGTTCCCATCATACTAGTCAGGATAAGGCTCTCTAAGAGTTATAGGATCTTCTAATGTTATAATCTTATCCTTCAACAAATTTTGCAGAATAGAAGAATAAGATTTAGATAATCTGGTAAACTATTTGTTGTGATTGAGGCCTTTGTCACTAGACGCGTCGATCACATTTGCAACAAATTTGTCTTTTCTTGAAATAGATACTATAGATCTTCCTTTAGGATGAGAGCACAAGGAAGATCCCCTAAATTGAACAACAGTTTATCGATACTCCCGCAAAACCACACACAGATGTGTGAAAGAGGGATATTTCATTAAGGAAAATTTCTCCTTCCAAGGTCACTACAAGTTGCCTATGAACACCTTTGTACATCTGAGTCAGGTAACAGATAAGAGATTTGAGAAAAGAGTGTCTGGTATCAAGAAATGAAATCAGTAATATTCTCATGCTCTCCTTGCTTACATCGGACGAGATCCGAGAAGGTCATCTTCGGCCCTATGTTAGCCTGGAACTTTTGGAGAAACTGATGTACAAGCTGGTCGAATGTGAATATAGAATTGTTAGGAAAAGAATAGTACCATTCTAGTGTTTTGTCTTTGAGAGATCGAGGAAATAATTTAGCCATTAGAGCACCATGGTGAAATAAGTTCATACACATCACGTTAAAAGAGGACATGTGTGTTTGAGGGTCTCCTTTACCACCGTAATTCTCAAACTTAGGAATTTCAATCCCCTGAGGAAAGGGAGTATTCAAAATCATCACTGACAAGCGACAATGTCAGAAGAAAGGTTGAAAGATAGGTTGGGCAGAGGCTTGGGATAGGCTTGCCAACTAGTTTTAAATTTGACCCATATTTTGCAATAGGGCATTCAAAATGGGGTCAGATGAAGACATAGGACTAGTGGAGCCACCACTAGAATGACCACCAGGGCCACCACCATGACTGCCATCAGAGCCATCGATAGGGTCATCGTCGTAGCCACTGTTGGAGCCACCAGACATACCAGGACCACCAACCCCCATTCCACTATAAATCTCATCAATCCAAGGAAAAAGCTACCCCTAGGAGGAAGAATATTGAATCCAAGGGGTACTCTTCTTACTTTGATAGTAGGAGGCAGATTAGGAACGAAGACAAAAGGGCTTATTTCAGCCATATATACTGATGCCATGGGCATCGAGACACTAATTTGTCTTTCATAAAAGTCATGCTCATGACCTTGGGTAATACTCGATCTAGGGTTATAAGAGGGGATATATGCTTCCACTAAATCAACAAGGCCACAAAGAAATTTTATGCTTGTTTGATCCTTGTCTAGCATATATCTGATCTCATTAACAACCCTAGTAGGCCTAACCATGGTTTTGTCTCTCTCTAAGTGATTTGCAAGATCCAGAATCCTCCTATATAGAGCCATGAGGTGCTATGTAGGAATAGGGAAAACTTCATTCTCATCTGAAGGTGCAACTGAAGGGGAGACATGAGAAGTAAGGGCATGAGTGGCTTCATCAAAGAAATATACTGTCGATACTATCTCCTAGGAGGCAAGAGCTAAGTGACCCATCTAAAAGTTATAGACTAAGTTTTGAAGCTCATAAAGTGTCAAAACACACAAGCCCACAACTTGTGTAGACACAAGAACCTCAACAGAAAGAAACAAATATTACAAGTTTCACGTTGGGTTCACCAAAATATAGAGGGCGACTGATTGCTCAGAACCCTAGGTCACGAGAGGGTCTAGAACAATCAGCTGCCCTGATCTACCTCACGATAAGGATTGTTCAAGGTGATTTTAATTTTTCAAGAGGGTGAAAAGTAAGGATGACTAGTCTGTCACTATCCTTTTGTCGACTCGAGAGGTGTAGGAAACCAGGTGAGAAAATTCCCGTCTAAAAATGTAACCTAGGAAGCTCTTTGCCAAAGGACTCTAGCATAGAAGACGGATGATAGTGCAACGTGTTGGCATCCCAGTTGAGCGTTGGCATCCACACAAACAAGGAGTATGAATTATAGTTAAGACTATCAAGGAATTAACTAATCAACTTGATAGATATGAGTTTAAGAAATGATAGAAAACCTAAAGAGCTAAACTAGTAAAATAGCGAAAGGAATGCTTTAACTTAGGAAGATAGAAGTTGATAAGAGTGAAGGTGGTAGAAAATAGAACTCAAGATTTGTATAGCCTCTTGCAAGCTCCACACGATCAAGAGTACCTACACACAACATAATGGGAAAAAATGTTGGGGCTGTTTCGAGGCTTTCCGCAGTCAAACCCCCATTTCGGTGTTCCCACCTCCATGGATAACCAAAATAGTCATGATATAGAAAATGTGATAAAGAAAGTATGTAAAGAAAATACTAACAAGAAATGGTAACAACGATATGCTACGTAAATCAAATAATGATGCCAAATGAAATGGATATCACATCCCAAAAAAATTCCTCAAGCACATGAAGGGAGATGCGAGCTTGCAAGCTTGTGAGTGCCATGGTTGTCACAACAACATGAGAAGAAAGACTAGTAGAGTGTTGACTTCAAGCTTCAAAAATGGTGGAAGAGCTATGAAATGGAGTGTGTAGCAGCAAGTTTGATCAAGTGAAGTTCAAGAAACTTGAAGAAGATCAATTTAATGAATAAGAGGATGTTTTTAGGATGAATAAAAGCCTAAAAGAGTCATTCGAGGTTGGTCAAGGGCGCAAGGGCATTACACTTCATCGATAAAGGAGAAGTGCAATGCCTCTATAGATTCCAGAGGTGGAAATCCTATTAGGATGGTAGCACGTTGCATAGATGTCTACGTGCCACACTAGCGTCCCAAAAAAAAATCCCCCATCAACACTATAGGCAACCGCCAAGTGGGTGGAAAGTGAGTGGATGAGGTGGAATAGAATTATCAGGTTTAATTTTTCTAAGGTAGGGGGTGTAAATGGGGAGTTTGTAAGGGGTGAAAATTCACTTCATTACAGATGTAAAATGAATGTATTGAGTGCCTTTAATTAGAAGGACATAGCAACACATTGCACAAATTTGTTTTATTCATTTGTAGGAGGGAAGGGTAAAGGTAGGAGTTGGTTAAATTTAAATTTAAAATTTAAAATCTGGGTGAAATGCCCTTATGGTTGTGAACTAGTCTCAAAACATGAAGGGGACTAAATTACAATGAATAGTGTGTATATGGAAGTATGTTCATGCATAGTTGTGATGAATAAGTGGATAGGGTGAAAGCATGGGGATGGGAGATGAGGGTGTATGAATATGTGTATTGAGTAGGTGGATGTTGTAGGGTCAAGGATTTTATTTTGCACAAAATTATACCATTTATTGATGTTTATATCAAAACACTCTCAAAATAAGCAGAAACCTCAATGTGAAATGGCATGGGTATGAAAAATTTACTATTATGTGTAATGGTGAAATTAACAGCCTATGCCAATTTCAATTTAGTTTTTAGACCCATTTTGATAGAACTCCTTTACATTTTGACAAGGGACACACTCTTGTGTGAAGCTTAGATCACAACCTAATGCTTATCCCTATTCATTTCACATTCATTTTCACTTTTTTTCATGGATTTGGCCTTATTATATCCTTATTTATGCATATTACACATCATTTTTTAGTCTACATGTGAGCCCCTATTCATCAACTTGTTTAATTCCTTGAAACTAACACATTTTTCTTGTCTTGGGTAGATCTTAAGTATTTAAGGATTGACCCTAAAGTTCAAAAGATCAAATTCAAACTCCAAAATTCCTATCCCCTTCCACTAGCCTTTGTGAGCTAATTTGACACACATTTTTTTAAAATTGTTATGTCATGATATTTTAATACATTCATTTGTGCAATAAATTCATCATCAAATGAAACACATGAGAATTCAAGGAGAAAAAACTAGAGCACATTTGAATTTCTAAGGGACAAAGAATCTTAATCTATATTACAATCACATAGGACATCTACAATTTTATGCATGTTGATTTAAACAAGGGGTTGACCTAGGGGATTTTGACCCAAGTGATTTGACAATATCCTCTAAGATGTTTGTAAACACCAAATTGATAGATTTAGACATAGGAAGATGAAAGTGAAAAATTCTCTGTTGCAACATGTAGTTAGATCATTCTTGTGGGTCATAGTTCATCCCCATACAACAGGTCATTCTTGTGACTATCAAATTCAATCTTAAGGGAAACAAATTTGACTTATAAATATTTTTGAGAACATACAAAATTTAAGACATTTATTACATTGTGAGCACTCATTTGTACCTTTACAATTGGATTTTTCAACACAAACAGTAATTTATATTTGTTTCATCACCCTATTTAACTATTGCATTATGTTCATCTATTAACCTAGCTTAACCACCCAATTAAAATCTAGGTTAATTATATGAATATTGTTGCATTTATTCAATTAGCCCAGATTTATGAAAAATGGATTTTAATCCCATACAAAAAGATAAGACAATACTGTATAGGAAAGGTCAAAATTGGTTCATGGGATTGCAAAAGTAGAATGAAAATAAGGAATAGACAACTCAAGAAAACTCAAAATACAAACAAAAATAAAATCCAATCACTAAAGAGAAGGAATATGAAATCAAACCATATCCTTTAATGTGTCATATGTCTTATCATATCTATAAATTTGTTATAAGGTCATTTATTAGTCAATATTGGAAAAGAAACAAGGTGAGTGAAAGAAGCAAACCTCCAAGTGTATAGAATTGTGGAAGAAAAGTCTTTCACTAGAGATTGGTGAAGACCAAACATTTCATGAAAGAAAGAAGTTGAGCATCTTTGATCCTTATAATCCATGAAAGTATAGAAAAAGCTATACAAATCTATAAAAAGGAAAAATACTCTATTTTTTTTTGTTTAGCCACTTTTGTATTATTATGTGCCTTCTTCCAACTTCAAGATCCTTAAGTATTAATTTTACCAACTATGAGGTTTACAAATACCTTGGTAAGCAATATGAAATTTATAGACGAGTAAACATTAGCCTTCATTTTATGTTACATATTTATTTTAAAATTTAACATTTATTTAGCAATTATATTGATAAATATTGTGCATCAATCTTATTTATGAATAAAATTTATTGAGATAAACTCAACCAATTATATTTTACAATTAAGTAATTATTTCAATATAATATGGAAGGAATTTCTCTAGTATACAATTGTAGGAAAAATAAGTGTACTCGTTATTCCCACAGTTAATTTAGATGTCCAATTTGAATGATTTATTAATGTAATAGTTGATAATTAAGAGTTTCACACCCCCCATTCCAAGAAAAATGGGGGGCTTACCATGTGTGTATGCAAGTGGAGTGCATAGAGGGAGAGGTGTGACCCCAATTAGGGATGATGGAGGGATTCTTGTTGCACCGGTCACCAACCTATTGAAGCTTAATGTGATTGCACCCATGTTACAACCAAATTCTAAATTTAGGAATCTCGACAACTCAAAATTGATTGCTTTCAACAACTTTCCCAAAAAAATATGGGAATCTATAGAGAAGGCCAACTCCTTTATGTAGGTAATGCTAGTTCTATCTAGAACTAATGGTACTTTAACAATAGAAATGTGTCAATAACCTAATTTTGGTGCTAATATACTCTTCTCTAATATGTCAAGGAAATAGGTTAGAAGGATAATTTAGGGTTCAAGAAAACAATAGAAAAATATGTGATGTGCTAGAAAAGTAAATTAGTTTAGCCCTCTTTTGGAGTTCAACCATGCATCCATATTTACATGTAAAATTGGTCAAAGTTGATTCAAACTACTTCTACAACCTAACTAACAAATTGAATTCCTTTAATTAAAATAAATACATAAAATTAAAGAGCATACATTCATAAGAATTTAATTAGATTCCTTTTGACTAAGGCCCATGAATATACAACATGACACATAAAAGCTTCAAGTTTGAGTACCCTCACTAGGATGAGATATTAAGAAACAAAATTTAGAGATAATTTTGTTACTTAATGATCCAAAATATATTTACAAGGAGGATAGAGCCCATATATATATTTCCAAGCCATAGGATCACACGACTTGTAGTGATACAAGTTATGAAAAAAAAATGTCACAATACAATTGAATAAAGAGAGGAAAAATGTTGTAAGAGCAAGATTTGATTGATAATTTTGACCATAGATATTGATAAGAGAGTTGAGATGCTCAAGATAATTGGCATCACCTCATTTTTCATGGCACTAGGAGAACCTTAGAGGAAATCTATTGACTATTCATGATGCACCCACAAAATTTGGTGATAGATGACTATCAAATGAGATTATGATAGTTTTTTGGAACCAATGATTATAAAATTGGGTAGGATATTCCTCTAGCACATACATTGGGTAGTTGGGACTTTGGTTGAAATTGAGTGGCACTTGTAGTGGGAAGTTGAGAGTGTATGTGAGTAGGAAATTACACACATGTGAGTGAAATGGAGGATACATCAAGTTCAAGAGGACTCATGCTAAATATGGCTACTCATAGCTATTGAATAGTCAAAGATGCTTTGTTAGAATTAATATATAGGTGGTTGAACCTATGCATTTTGGGGTTTTCTAAAGATTGAAATTACAATATACAATTAGAGATTGATAAGGAGTGAATTTTTATCTCTAAGAAGATAGTCTCAAAATTTCTAAAAGTCTCCCTTTGATTAGATATTTTTGAAAATAAGATGTACCTACTATGATATTTCAAAAGGCAAACAAGGGAATTGTTGGACCCACTTTTACTATAATTGAACTATGGAACTTTAGGAGGAATGTATCACATCTTTTGATGTAGGGTGTGCACTAAAAGCATAATATTTCCAAAGACTCTTGAGGGACTATTGGAAGAGGTGGAAGCCATGCCTTAATCTATTGGGTGATTGGTCAAGGAGAAAAAATGGCCTTCTTGATGAAGTTTTTCAGCTTATGATAGTGGAAAAAATCCCTCATTTGATCATGTCATTACTATCTCCTTGAGTTGAGATAGTTTATTTCTTCTAGAAAAAATTGACTATGCACACTTTTTATTATGGAATCTCACAAACAAATTCACTAAGTGGTGGGAGAGAAGAACTATTAGGAAATGAAGGTTTATATAATAATCTAGTTATTAGATTAGTTATTTGGGTAGGAAGTTATTTTCGTAATGGGAGAATAATAGATTTATAAAGACAATATGTAAAATTTAATGTGAGACGAATGATTATAATGAAATTCCTCTTTAATATTTATTTTATGTTTTTATTGCTCTACATTGGTATCAGATCAATAATAATCTATGTGTTTGTGAGGAAAAAAACCATGGAGCCTCCTTTAGAGAAGATTGAGTATCAATGGAAGAATGAAGAATATTATTTAAACCAAACTGATACATAGAAAAATTGGTAAGAGTAATGGTATACGGTTTTGATTTTAAAACGATATTTTTTTTATGTCGGTATAATGTACTCTCGGTAAAAAATAAATTTCTCATTCATTTCTCAACAAAATTTTAAAATTCAAAGTGTTTGGGAAGTTGATGAAGGGGAAAATAAAACCCACAAATATTTTGAAGATATTTGTTTGTATTCAATGAGCAACTTCGAGCAGAATATTTGAAGATATTTGTTTGTATTCAATGAGAAAATTTGAGCATAAAATAGTGACTGTGAGTTTTGACATGATAATTTGTCTTTGAGGCACCTAACAACTTTTGTGTGGATATCCATTTTAATTTCTGTGTCTAAAATTTTGAATTTTGAGAAGCTATTTGAAGGGGTTGAGATAAAATAAATGTGAATATAATATTTATGGTGATGGATTTTCTTGAATGGGTGGTGCAAAGAATCTATTCAATGATTATATTCTATTGTGAAAGAATTATTTGCTGACTACTAACCACACGAGAGGGATTTTTTGATGCATAGGAAATAGAGGATATTGTAGTTACTTTGAATTTTGGATTTCAACATTCAAGAAGATATATGGGTATTTGATAAACTAGCATTGTGGGTGTAATTTTTTAAATGATTATTCTATGCACAAAGAATGTTAGTTTTTATTGCCAACATCATTGTTTATATTGCATCATACTAAGCATTGGCATTAAAAAGAGTGTTGGTATCATCTTCGACCACGTGCTTAAATTCATATAAATTTAGAAAGGATTATATTGATCAAATAGGTATTTCCATGGTCTGAATGCCACTACACATTGCATGAGGTTGTTCGATGAGTTGAGATTTATGATTGAAACTTTGTAATTGGAGTCATAATGAAATATTTTATACACATCATGAACACAATACATGGTTGTTTGCATAATGTTCATGTTCTTCAAGCCATACATGTTACACTTGGTAGAGATTTAAAATTCAAATGCTATTTATATTGGAGAGTCTAATGAGACATCAAATGGTTAAAGAGTGATAGGTAGAATTAGAGGTTGGAGGAAATGGAGGTAGGAGGACATCTATTATCTCGATTTAGCTTCTCGTTCATAGGTGATGTCTTGCATGAGAAGCATTTGTTTAATCTCTAGTCCCTTTATGAACAAGGGGGGGCATGCAGTGATTTGTTTTTTTGTGGATAGTTAAATTCACAAACTTGGTGAGTTTTTGTTGGTTTGTGGATAGTTAAATTCATAAAATTGGTGAGTTGTTGTTGGTCTATAGATAGTTGAATCCACAAACTTGGCGAGTTGTTGTTGGTATGTAGATAGTTGAATCCACAAACTAACTATGGATAGTTAAGTGTTGGCTCATGATTTTATTGTGAATAACGAAGCGTGTCTCAATTAATAGGTAAATATTGGATAGTCAAAGTATTTGCCAATACATTAGGATTTTTGGTTGATGTTGATGCAAAGTTGGATAATCAAGACATTTTCTAAAACAAAGAGGTTTGGGTTGATGTTGATGCAAGATTGGCTAATCAAAACATTTACCTAGACAAAGGAGTTTAGGTTGATGTTGATATAGTATTTTTTTGGTAATGTAAACCTTGAGAGGAAATTAGGGTTTACATATAATAATTTAGTTATTATATTAGTTAGTTGGGTGGGAAGTTATTTCCCATAAGGGGAGAATAATGGCTTTATAAATTTTATATTTTAAGTCTAATGTGACACAAATGATTGAAAATAATTGGTTGGAGAGCCTTGAAAGATGACAATCTAGCATTTGAGGATCCCATAGGGCTTTAAGGAATTTCTAATAGCTCTACTTGAAAATGGATAGGTCCCTTGTTTTTCTTCTTATATCTTACCTCTACTTGCTTGACAATAGGTCATGTATAATTGATGTTTATTCCAAAAGATTTTTTTTGGAATACTCTCCATTAGAATCTAATATTGTGAGGATAGAGCTCAATTATTTGTAAAGGAACTTATGGGTGAAATGACACCCATTTATTGTTGGCTATCATTTTGATTGAGCATCCAAATATTCCAATCACCCTTTTTCATCACCGACATTACCAAGGATATCTACAACATGTTATAACCTTGACTAGTGTCTACACAAATTTACAACCACACAAAATAAAAAAAACTTGAACATGTGCTTTAGGGGTGTATAATAAAATATCTCAAGTGAGATATTTTAATTTACAAGCAATTGGACTTCCAACGTCCTCTCAAATTCCTTATTCTATTTTACCTCTCATACAATTCAACAAAGTAATCTTTCACCCTTGGACCCTTGTAAGTCTATAGGACCCTTTCTTTAGTCCTTAATCTTCTCTGCTTTCTTTGGATGAAGGATTAGTTAGCTATGCTTGAGAGTGCCCAAGTCATAAAACCAACACTTTGTATTTATAGCTCATGGAGCAACCCTTGGGATTAGCAAGCCTTATCTTCCTATTTAAAAGGTGTTAATACTTATTAGTTGATAGGCTACATATAGTGTGAGATTTGAGCCTAAAACAAGTCTCATGCTTGCAAACCACTATTGAGTTGTCAGAAAACAATTTTCAATTGTCGTTTCATGGTAAAAGCCTACAAAATATAAGGTAAAAGCCTCCAAAATCTCACTTATCACATAAAAGCCAAATAAATATTGATTTGACACTAGATGTGAATATTATATTTCTATTTGTAGTATTTTTTTGTAAATTTGATGACAACTTTCTTTTTTCATTTGCATTGTTTTATGTTTTGAATCTGTATACAAATATTTCATAATCAGATACTTAATTTCTTCTTTAAGGAAAAAATCTAGATTTGTCTAAGTTTATTTCATTCCATTATTTAAGATTTATTAGTAATTATTTAATTTAACCACATGCAACTAGAATTTGCATGTACAAACAGATATTGTTGAACATATTAACATACATATAGTTTTCTATCAACATAATCCTTGAACCTCCTTTAGATATAAGTGCTAGTCTGTAATTTTTGTTGGCTTCATCATATCCTAGATCAGAGGCAATGCAATGAATCTTCTTTTGGATTTGGAGTGGGGATTTTCTGCACCCTAAATGGTAGCATCCAAATGTTTGAATCTTCTTTCATCAGGCTTTCCTTCATAGGTTGTACCTAACTCTAGTACCCACCACCCACATCAATCATCTTTTCTTGCCTTGATAGATCCTTCTTGGTTCTCTTTCCATATGGTTTTCTCGTTGCTAGGGAAACTCCATTTTTTTTCAGAGTAGCAGCTTTGCTAGGCGTTCTATCCTTCAAACAAAAATCTACTCCTTGTTGCCAGAAATTTGACGACTCTTCATTGGGACAAAGAATATACAAGATCCAAAAGAATAAATAATGCACAACAAGAATAGCGATGAAAACAATGATGGAATCCTTAGATCCAACTCTTTAATTGTCACTTAGTCATTCTCAATCTATCATTGTACAAGCCTGAGTTTTTTGTGGTGTGATCTTGAGTCAACTTCTTGTTCATTGAGGCAACCTTCTGACTCAAGATTTTTATGGTCTTCTTGTCTAGAGTTTTTTGTACCATGGTTAGCTTCGTGTTTATAAAATTTTTTTCTTGAAAGTGATATTAGATATTTTGTCGAGGTACCAAGACAATACTTAGGTATCATCTCTCTAACTGGCCTCTGGAATTTGTGTAAGGTCCATTTCATTTTGTAATCCCACTCACAGTTATTGTACCTTATTTTGGATATTTTGTAGTGTCCCTCTCATTGCTACTATTTGTTTTAGTTTTCTTATGTTCATTTGCTAGTCATTTAGTTGTTTTGGATACTATATTACATTATTTCAATTATAAAACATATAATATGTTAGTTGTTATACTCTGTTGATGATACATTAGACATTGTGATCATTTGGTTATGTTTGTGTGATGATATTATGATAGACATTGAGTGTGTTATGGTTTCATGTTGTTTCTGAGTTTTAATGAGGTTATCATGATGTATATGATGTTTATGATGTATTGATGCATGCCAGTTTTGGTGAAGGAGATAGTGTAACATTACTCACTCATGAGTACCCTGCTACGCTATGACTCTCCTTCACAGTGTGATTTTTGATATATGTTGATATGTTTGATAGTTTCGTTTTATGCAGTTTGTAGGTACAAGAATTGACTCCACCTGCTTTGTTAGGTCTAAGTGTGCCATGACCCAATGGAAATATGTTGTTCGAAGATAGTGTCAGGTCCTCTTTCTTTAGCCATCATTCTTTGTAGAACAAGTACCCTTTTTTTTTCGTTCGTTATGTCATGTCGTTAGTAGTTTCATCATGTTGTAAATTGATTTGTTTAATTAGTTAAATGATTGGATTTATAAGTATTTGATTTTATTGCAATTTAATTGCAATGTTAGATTAAATAATTATGTTAAATTACTTTATAATTAAATTTTGATTTAATGTTTAAAATATTTGATTAAATTAAAATTATTAAAATAGAATATTAATTAAACATTATTGCTGATTTTTTGTGCAAACTTAAATGCTTAAAAAAAAAAGATATTTTTAAAAGAGTTGTTTTTAATAGTTTACGAAAAATATTTGAAAACATGATTCGAAAAGAGAAAAGGTCATCTTGAGTTATTGTTTAATTTGATCTACTTGATCAATTTTGTTTACATGTAGACTATCAGTTAAGATTTGTGATTGCAATTTAATTGAAAATTAATTAAAAAGCAATAGAATGCAATTTGTGCGTGGCAATTGGGTTTTTCGAAAAGGTTGTTTCACAACAGTATTTTTTTGGAAAAAGCTTTTCGTTTTCTCTTTGTGTTACAATTGGAAAAAGTTTTGAACATTGTGATTTCAAAGGCTTTGTGCATGTTGGAAAGCTACAATGTATGATATCTTGTGTTGGGCTTCACTCTTCATCAAAATTCGAGGAACTGCTCCAGGTTTTCTTCTATGTTTTTGTTTTGTTTCTTGAATTCTGAAACTTCTAAATGTCATTATAGTATCTGGTTTTTCGTGATGTTGAACCTGGTTGTTGAAAGCCTGCACAAATATTAGAAAATAAAAATTTAAATGATTAGTTTTGATTAGTGGAAGAAATATCTTATAGAAATGAAATCTACAATGAAAAACTTAGCAATAATAAATAGATGCTACCGAATTTCATTACTAGTTTTCAAACTCTTTCATTTTGTAGATTTTTCATAGGATTTAATCATTTGCATTGTATGGTTGTTGTATTTGAATCTTTGAATTCCATAGAAAATTGCTTTAACATAGTACCATCATCCCTATTTTTGACAATTTTCTATTGGATTTGCAAATAGCTCTCTCTATCTGTAGGGTTTTAGACTGGTGAATAATTGAGATATTCAACAATCTCCTTGTTGGCTTGTGTATGGCCTATACCATGTTGTTTCCCTCATTTTAACGCAAGCATACTCAGTTATTTGAATTCGTTTCTATTTTTTTTATATAATCTTCTTTTACCTTGTCTTGGATATCGGTTTTTTTTTCTAGGCTTAGTCGTCGGGTTCTTGTTCTTGCAAATGGTTTTATGATTGTTGGAAAATGTTTTGCATGGCATCCTATGCAATTTACTCTTAGTGTTCTTATGGCCTCCTCAGCATACTTCCTTTTTCCTATTATCTCTCTACTTGAACCGCACGATTTATAATTGTATACCCCTCACATTTATTTGCTCTATGAGTATCGAATTATGATGTCGTTTCTTTCTTTTTGTGTAGCTATTCCTATATTTTCTTTTGGTAATGTGTTGAATAGCTAGTATTATGTCGCTACTTGCTTGGCACCATCTTTTTTTTCCTTGGGGTGCATGGTTATCTCCTTACGTCTCCTCATTCTCATGCCTTGCACAATGGAATGTTGTGGTCGACACTGTCTTTCAGAGAATAGGTTGATTAGGAACAACTTAGTTCTTTTGAACTTATGATATTTTGTTTGCATTTGTATTAAATTTGTTCTTTATAATCATTCGAAGTGTTTTTGGTATTAGATCCACTTTTACCTTCCAATATTGCATAAAATTTTCCTATAAATTAATGGTATTTGCATTTAAATCTGTAAAGAATCTAATTTATCATTATTGAATACTATAGAATGCAAGAGTTGAACTGTATTATCCTATTTGTAAGCATGTGAATGATATGCATGCAATGGCTGGTGGCTCACAAATTTCATGCTATTACCCTTTGTGGTGGCCGACGTTTGAACTTAAGTTGTTTCGGCTATCGTTTGAATATTTATATATATATATATGTATATATATATATATATATTTATATATATATATATATATATATATATATATATTGTTAATTTTCCTTTTATATTAGGAAACTGAATTTTGTCTTTTTTAATATGCTAATTATATATATATAAATATTGGATTTATTTGATTGGATTTTTAATGTAAAGAATATATTTTGTTTATGTTATGTAAATCACATAGAGGAAAAATAATTCATTTATCTATGAATTAAGTATCTTTGATTTTAGTATTCGCTATTTTATTTAGTTAAGATTGCAGTTTTAGTTAATGGGGTTCATTTGATTCTTAATGTTAATCGTTATCATATATATATATAAGAGAATGGAGTGACTTTTATTTTATATTGGAAAAACTGATTGTAAAGAATTTAATTTATTCCTAATAAAGAATAATTATAGATTTATTATTGAAATAGAACAAAATCTATATGTCATTTAAATTATACTTATGTGCTATCTTTTAGATCAATAAGATTTGGTGGTTCTTACGTTGGTCAAGATCGTTTGTAATAATTAGAGGGGTGTATTTATATGTTATGGGGTTTCTAAATTATCTTCTGGAGGCTAGGTAATGTAAATTGTATTATTAAGAGTTAAATGTGTGTTCCTTGTTTGAGCTTTTACAATGATTTGATTGGGATATAGTCGTGCACCATCTTTATGTAATCATAATGGAATTATTTGCACATTACATGTCCTATCATGATTGGGATAGGTATATTCATGATTTTGTTTTATGTGCATGTTAGCTATCCTATTTTTTGTCAGTAAGTATGTTTTTGTAAATAGGAAGAGTGGCTTTCATTAGGGGTTGAAACCATAAGAGGTTACCAGGGTAGCCTATCAAGAGTTGTTAATCCAATGAAAACCTTAACTTAAAGTACTAGGGGTTGGGTAGTGTTCAACATTAAATCGGATAATTGTTTTGCCTCACCTTATACCTTAATGCTTGTATAGATTAAGGGTAGGTTGAGATGGCCTAGAATGGCTTGATTGGTTACTTTGTCTTCTCGAAAAGTAATTTGATTCCACATGTGTTTGTTTAGGGGTTGGGAGTCGGTAGAGATTGCCAAGGTAACTCAAGACGAGGGTCGGTAATCAAGGAAGACTCACCAGGGTAACCTAAAACAACTATGTGGTGACACTCTTATCCTTATACATGTATGTGGTCTCTTGTGTAGAGTTACGTTTTGCCTTGATGTTACCTCTGGGATCTTGTTGTTGTCATATGGTTTAGATATCATTATATCATTATGTTATTGTCACCCATGTGATGTTATGCTATGTCTTCTTGTATGTTTGTTTGAATTTTGGACCTGATATTATCTCCTAGCATGGGGTGTGGACATTCGAGTACCACATGGTTGGGAGGAATGTGCTCTATCCTCCATTGGGTCCCCTTGCAGGTGATATAGTATGAGATGATGTTGTTCTTGACAAGTTTCTGATTCCATATTATTCGATGAGTTGAAAACTGAGAGTGCTCTTGGATAAGTTAAACAGTTGTACATGATTGTAATCTATATTATATTCATACATGATGATTATATGAGAATTTATTGTATTATAATTTTGATGTATTGAGATTTGTCACAATCTTGCTTGTTGTATCTTGAACATGTAATTAAACCTCTTTATGATTATTTTGATGGGATAAATCATCAAAGATATGATATATATTGTTATGTTTCATGTATATGGTTTTATGATGTGATATTTTTCTAGTGTTCGTTTAAGTAGCGTTGTTGTGGAACCCTAAGAATGTTCATGTATATGTTTACCTTGTTCACATGTTGTAATTGGATGTTAAGAAAAAAATGTTTGATTATTTAGTTACATATTGTGTTGTTGTCTGGGTTCCACGGCGAGGCATTACAACTTGGTATCAGAGCACAAGGTTCTAACACTAGGTACTTTGGTTCTTGTGAGCCCATTAGGTTGTCCTAAATGTTAGATTTTGTAGTGTGTGTTTTCCTGTTGTCTTTTGCATCTTGAAATTGAGACTGGTCTTTGGTTTTGTGTATGACCATGCCTAGATGTTGTGGTATGGCTCATGGACAAGGCCGAGGTGGTGGTTGTGTGGCTAATCACTAGAATAATCCTCCTTAGAGTTCTCATGTAGGGCAGTAGGATCCTCAGGTTAATCAAGTGGATGAGGAACTGAATCCGATTTAGCCAAAATCAGAGGGAGCTTTGTTGTGTCCCTTGCTTGAGAAAGTTCTTCCTTGCCTTGGTCCTCGATGGGAGGCTAAACAAGAAGTGGATATAAGAGAATGAGACAAATCACCTAGGAGAGTTGTTGAGAATATGGAGTAGGATGTCGTTGTTGTAGGACATGTGAGATATTTATTGAGGGCACGTCCTCCCAAATTTGATGGTTTTGTTGGTGGTCTGGAAGTGAAAACTTGATTTTTGGAATTGGGATGGTGTTTTGCTATGCATCCATATGGTAGCAACACCAGAGCTAGATGTTCCATTATGAATCTTAGAGGCTTTTCCTCTACATGGTGGTGATTGGAGGAGCATAAGCTTCACTTGGAGATTGGTTAAGTATCATGGGATATGTTCTTGGAGCGTTTTAGAGTGTGTTTCCTATCATAGCATTGGAGACAACGTCGTGTAAATGAGTTCCATGATTTGTGTCAGATGGTTATGTCAGTTGAGTAGTTTGAGTGTAGGTTCTATGAGCTCAAATAGTATGTCAGGATTGTGGATGATGAGGCTATGTTGGTACAACACTTCATCAAGGGCTTAAATGCTTGTATCAACAGAGGAGTCTAAGTCTTTGAGTTGAAGACTATGGAGGTAGCCGCGGAGAAGGCACAAATTATGGAGGAGAATCTATCTATGGCTTTGGGTGGACATACAAGTGTTCAGATAGGTAGTGCACCTATTGCAGGTTTTGGTCCACACGGTGGTCCGACTCAGATAGGAGGTTCCTCTTGGAAACTAACAGGAACCCACTAAGGGTGGTCAGCAACATCAGTATTAGCGTTACCCACCGAAGAATAAGAGTTCTTAATTTTAGTCAAGTAATGGTTCATAGTCTGGGAAGAACCGTAACTGGTGGTGTAATAAGAACAACCATCGGGATCAACCAACACAGTGCATAGTCTATGATTAGCAGAGGAAGCTTCTAGCAGTCGAATGCACCTTCAAGTGGCAAAGGTTTTGGCAAAGGCATTGGTTTCTTTTCATGTGATTAGTAGGGTCACATTGTGAGGCAGTGTCTTATGAGAGGTACATTAGGGTTTGATTAGCAACCTGCAGCTTTGGAGCTGACAATGGGAGATGTAGGTCATTCTCACAAAGTCTTTGCTACAGTAGATAATCATCAGGTAGATCATCAAAATATTGTGGTAGAGGCTTCAGGTCAGTTACAGGGTATTAATGTCTCCATTCTTTTTTATTCTAGAGCATCTGACTCATTTATTTCTCCATCTATTATTGAGTAATGTGGATTCGTGTCAGTAAAGAAAGGCGTTAGGTGGTAGGTAGAATTGGCCTCTAGGGTGAAGGTAGCAATTGAATTAATTATTTACAATTGTGAACTTAGGATTGGATCGCTATCTACCTCAGTAGATCTTCAGGTTACACCTCCTGGTTCGTATGACATTTTGTTGGGAATGGACTAGTTGGAATCCCATAATATTGTGATTGATTGTCAACGAAAGACAATACGTTGCTTAGATGATTCTGGTGCAGAAGTTGAAATAGTTGGTGTGTAGAGACCCATCTCCTTGTGAATTATTTTTGCTATGCAATTAAGGAGATGCATGCGTCAGGGTTGTCAGTTGTTTGCAGAAATAGTTAATGACTTGGAGGTAGGGGAGAGTCAAGAGGTATCTCTTGATGATTACCCTATCCTTGGGGAATTCGCAGATGTTTTTCCTAGTGATATTCTTGGTATGCCACTAAAACATGACATTGATTTTAGAATCGATCTGGTTCCTGGAGCAGAGCCTATATCTCGAGCCCCATACAAAATGACCACACTATAGTTGGAGGAACTTTTGGCTAAGGTTTTTATTCATTCAAGTGTTTCTCCTTGGGGAGCACCTGTCATCTTCATGAAGAAGAAGGATGGATCTCTCAGGTTTTGAATTGATTATTGTCAATTGAACAAAGTGACGGTTAAGAATCGATATCCTTTGCCTAGAATCGATAATCTCTTTGATCATATCAAGGGAGCTAATGTGTTTTCTAAAATTGATCTAAAATCGGGTTACCATAAGTTGCGCATTTTAGAAGCGGACATTCATAAAATGGCATTTCAAACTCGTTATGGGCACTATGAGTTCACAGTGGTACCATTCGGGTTAACGAATGCACCATCCATTTTCATTAGTTTGATGAATGGTGTATTTTGCACATATCTTGATCATTTTGTTCTTGTGTTTCTCAACAATATTTTGATTTATTTGAGAGATGTGAAGGAACAAAAAGAGCATATGAGAAAGGTATTATAGTGCTTGAGAGAGAATTAGTTATTTGTGAATTTGCCAAAGTGTGAGTTAGACTAAGGTGAAATACCTTGGTCATGTTATCTCTAGAGAGGGTATTGTAGTGGATCCTTCGAAGATCCAAGCCATCATTGGTTGGACCATGCCTACCAATGGACCTGAGGTTCACAATTTTATGGGTCTTTTCGAGTATTACTGACAGTTTGTTTAGGGGTTTTATAGGATTAATCATCCTATTACTTCTCTTCAGAGGAAAGGGGAGAAATTAATGTGGTCATATCAGTGTCAATCGGCTTTTCAAACACTCATGTAAAAGTTGATGAGTGTGCCTATCTTAGTAATCCCTGATCCTACTAAGGACTTTGTTGTTTGCACTGATTCATCTTTGGAAGGATTAGGAGTCATATTGATGAAGGAAGGTCGTGTGATCGCATATGAGTCTTGCAAACTCAAGGATCATGAATTGAACTATCCTACTCATGATTTGGAGTTAGCTATAGTGGTTCATGCTTTGGTTCAATGGAGAAATTTCTTCTTGGGTCACTGTTTTGAGCTTCACATTGATCACCGTAGTCTAAATTACATTTTCACACAACTTAATTCGATTGTTAGGAAGAGACAGTGGATGGATTTCTTATGTGAGTATGATTTTGAGGTGAAATTTATCCAGGGGAAGGAGAACGTAGTGGCTGATACTCTTAGTCGGCAAAGGCATGAGATTTATGTCTTGACTCTTGGAGTTGATTTAAGGAGTCATATTTTAGCATCACTTCCTACAAACAGACTATATCGAGAGGTGAAGATGGAGTTGGGATGATATAGACCCTTGGAGGGTAAATTCACAGGAATTCCCTCGAGTCAGATGGTTTGTTGTGACATTTGGGTCATATCTACGTTCCACTTGCAGAAGGTCTTCGCACTTTGATTATGTCAAATCCACATCAAGCACCTTATTCAGCTCATCTTGGTGTTAAGAGGATGCATGTGGATATTTGATAGTTGTACTTTTGGCCTGGAATGAAGTGTGACATCGCTGATTTTATTTTGAGATGTCTTGAGTGTTAGAGAGTTAAGGTTGAGCACCAACATCCTACAAGAATGTTACAGTCACATCTTGTTCCTGAATGGAAGTGGGATATCATATCGGTGGACTTCATTGTTGGGTTACCTATTTCATCACATTGACATGATGCTATCATGGTTACTGTTGATAGGTTGACTAAGGTAGCACATTTCTCTCTGGTTTGTTCATCCTATAATGCCTCATCTGTAGAAAAGATCTTCATGGAGGATATTGTTTGGTTATATGCAATTCCACATAGAATCATTCAGATAGAGATCTTGTTTTACATCATCATTATGGACATCCTTGCAGCATGCCTTAGGTACTCAATTCAACTTCAGTTCAGCTTACCATCCATAGACTGACGAATAGACCGAGAGGGTCAATTAGATTCTTGAGGATATGCTTAAGATGTATGTTATGGATCAATAGATGCATTGGGAAGATTATCTTTACTTAGTGGAGTTCGCCTTTAATAATGGGTATCATAGTTCCATAGGTATGCCTCCTTTTTAGGCATTGTGTGGACGTCCTTATCGAAATCCATTGAGTTGGGATCGAATGGAGGATAGAGTTCTTCTTGGACTTGAGATGCTTCTGGATATGGAGCAACAGGTTGATCGTATCAGAGATCATAAGGTGGCAGCATAGGACAAACAAAAGAATTATGTCGATGCTCGTAGAGTGGATCATAAGTTTTCAGTTGGTGATAGGGTATTTCTTCAGGTGCATCTGTGAAAGAGCCTGATCCATTATGGAAAGGACTCTAAGCTCGCACCTCATTTTGTTGGACCATTCAAAATTCTAAAGAAGATTAGTCTTGTAGCGTATCATCTTGCTTTATCACCCAACTTGTCGCACATTCATGATGTATTCCATGTATTTTTTCTTAGGCCTTATCATCCCGATATTTCACATGTGCTCGATTGGAATGTATTATAGGTAGAGGACGAGCAGCTGGCTTTGGAGCCCGTGGGCATTCTTTAGAGCAGGAGGCTCACCTTCAGGGTTTGAGATGTTAATCAGGTGAGGGTCCAGTTGGATCCTAGTGATGAGGCATCAACTACTTGGAAGGATGTGGCATGCATGAGGGAGCTTTATCCTTATTTGTTGTTAGGCTTCTAGGAGTAAGCCTTATCCTAGGGGGGAGGATGTAGTGTCCCTCTCGTTGCTACTATTTGTTTCAATTTGCTAATGTTTGTTTACTAGTCGTTTAGCTATTTTGGATACTATATTCCATTATTTTAGTTACGACATAGATATTATGTTAGTTTTTATACTTTGTTGATGATACATTATACATTGTGATCATTTGGTTATGTTTGTGTGATGAAATTATGATAGACATTGAGTGTGTTATGGTTTCATGTTGTTTCTAATTTTTAGTGAGGTTATCATGATGTATCTGATGTTTGTGATGTATCTATGCATGCCAATATTGGTGAAGGAGACAGTGTAGCATTACTCACTCGTGAGCACCCTGCTACGCTCCTTCACGATGTGATTGTCGATATATGTTGATAAGTTTGATAGTGTCATTTTATGCAGTTTGTAGGTACAAGCATCAACTTCACCTGCTTTTTCAGGTCTGAGCGTGCCATGACCCAATATAAATATGTTATTTAGAGATAGTGTCAGGTCCTCTTTCTTTAGCCATCGTTCTTTGTAGAACGAGTACCCATTTGTTACCCTTTTTTTTTTGTTGTTCGTTCCATCATGTCATTGGTATTTTCGTCATGTTGTAAATTGATTTGTTTAATTAGTTAAATGAATTGATTTATAAGTATTTGATTTTATTGTAATTTAATTGCAATGTTAGATTAAATAATTATGTTAGATTACTTTATAATTAAATTCTGATTAAATGTTTAAAAGATTTGATTAAATTAAAATTATTAAAATAGAATATTAATTAAACGTTATTGCTGAGTTGTTGTGCAAATTGAAATTCTTACAAAAAATAGATATTTTTAAAAGAGTCGTTTTCAATAGTTTACAAAAAATATTTGAAAACATGATTCGAAAAGAGAAAAGGTCATCTTGAGTTATTGTTTAATTTGATATTCTTGATCAATTTCGTTCGCATGCATACTGTCAATTAAGCTTTGTGATTGCAATTTAATTGAAAAAGACTTTAAAAGAAATGGTATTGAATTTGTGCACGACAATTGGGTTTTCTGAAAAGGTTGTTTCACGGCAGTATTTTTTTGGAAAAAGCTTTTCATTTTCTCTTTGTGTTACGATTGGAAAAAGTTTTGAAGATTGTGAATTCAAAGGCTTTGCATGTGTTGGAAAGCTACAGTGTCTGATATCGTGTGTTTGGCTTCACTCTTCATTGGAATTCAAGGAAGTGCTCCAGGTTTTCTTCTAAGTTTTTGTTTTTTTTCTTGAATTCTGAAACTTCTAAACGTCATTATAGTATCTAGTTTTTTGTGATGTTGAGCTTGGTTGTTGAAAGCCTACACAAATATCAAAAAATGAAAATGTAAATGATTATTTTTGATTAGTGGAAGAAATATTTAGAGAAATGAAATCTATAATGAAAAACTTAGCAGTAATAGATAGATGCTACCGAATTTCATTACTATTTTTTGAAATATTTCATTCTGTAGATTGTTTGTAGGATTTAATCATTTGCATTGTATGGTTGTTGTATTTGAATCTTTGAATTCTAAAGAAAACTGCTTTAACATACTACCATCATCCATGTTTTTGACAATTTTCTATTGGGTTTGCAAATAGCTCTCTCTATCCGTAGGGTTTTAGACTGGTGAATAATGGAGATATTCAACAACCTCCTTGTTGGCCTATGTACAATCCATACCATTTTGTTTCCCTCATTTTAATGTAAGCATGCTCGATGATTTGAAGTCATTGTTGATTTTTCCTATAATCTTCTTTTACCTTGTCTTGGATATCAATTTTTTTCCAAACTCAGTCGTGGGGTTCTTGTTCTTGCAAACGGTTTTATGATTGGTGCAAAACATTTTTCATGGCATCCTATGTAGTTTACTCTTAGTATTCTTATGGCCTCCTCAGCTACCTTCCTTTTTACTATTATCTCTCTACTTGAACCGCACAATTTATCATCGTATACCCCTCACATTCGTTTTCTCTGCGAGTATCAAATTATGATGTCGTTTCCTTCTTTTTGTGTAAGTATTCCTATATTTTCTTCTGGTCATGTTTTGAATAGCTGGTATTTTGTTTCTACTTGCTTGGCACCATTTTTTTCTTGGGGCACACATTTATCTCCTTAATTCTCCTCGTTCTCATGCCTTGCACGATGAAATGGTGTGGTCGGTGCTATCTTTCAGACTATAGGTTGATCAAGAACAACTTAGTTCTTTTGAACTTCTGATCTTTTGTTTGCATCTGTATTAAACTTATTCTTGATAATCAATCAAAGATTTTTTGGTATTAGATCTACTTTTACCTTCCATTATTACATAAAATTAGCCTTTAAATTAATGGTATTTGCATTTAAATCTGTAAAGAATCTAATTTATCGTTATTGAATACTATAGAATGCAAGAGATGAACTTTATTATCCTATTTCTAAGCATGCGAATGATATGCATGTAGTGATTGGTAGTTCGCAAATTTCATGCTATTACCCTTTGTGGTGGCCAACGTTTGAACTTAAGTTGTTTCGGTTGTCATTTGAATTTTTATTATATATATATATTGTTAATCTGCCTTTTATATTAGGAAACTAAATTCTATTTTTTTTAATATGCTGATTTTATATATAAATATATATATATATATATATATATATATATATATATATATATATATATATATATATATATATATATATATATATATATATATATATATATATATATATATATATTGGATTTATTTGATTGGATTTTTAATGTAAAGAATATGTTTTGTAAATCACATAGAGGAAAAAGAATTCATTTATCTATGAATTAAGTATCTTTGATTTTAGTATTCATTGTTTTCTATTAGTTAAGATTGCAGTTTTAGTTAATGGGATTCATTTGATTCTTATATATATATAATAGAATGGAGTGACTTTTATTTTATATTGGAGAAATTGATTGTAAGGAATTTAATTTATTCCTAATAAAGAATAATTATAGATTTATTGTTGAAATAGAACAAAATCTATATGTCATTTAAATTATACTTATGTGCTATCTTTTATGACCTTTTAGATCAATAAGATTTGGTGGTTGTTACGTTGGTTAAGGTTGTTTGTAATAATTAGAGGGGTGTATTTATATGTTATGGGGTTTCTAAATTATCTTCCAGAGGCTGGATAATGTAAATTGAATTATTAAGTGTTAAATGCTTATTCCTTTTTTGAGCTTTTACAATGATTTGATTGAGATATAGTTGTGTACCACCTTCATGTAATCATAATGGAAGTATTTTCACATTACATCTCCTGTCATGATTGGGATAGGTATATTCATGATTTTATTTTATGTGCATGTTGGTTATCCTATGTTTTGTCGGTAAGTATGTATTTGTATATAGGAAGAGTGGATTTTTTTAGGGGTCAGAACCCTAAGAGGTTACCAAGGTAACCTGTCGAGAGTTGTTAATCTAGTCAAAACCTTAACTTAAAGTACTAGGGGTTGGGTAGTGTTCAACATTAAATTAGATAATTATTTTTCCTTGCCTTATACCTTAATGCTTGTATAGATTAAGGGTAGGTTGAGATGGCGTGGAATGGCTTGATCAGTTACTTTGTATTCTCGAAAAGTAATTTGATTCCACATGCGTTTTTTTAGGGTTTTGGAGTCAGTAGATATTGCTAGGGTAACTAAAGATGAGGGTCGGTATTCTAGGAAGATTCATCAAGGTAACCTAAAACAATTGTGTGATGACACTCTTATCCTTATATATGTATGTGGTCTCTTGTGTAGAGTTACCGTTTGCCTTGATGTTTCCTATGGGAGCTTGTTTCTGTCATATGGTTTAGATATTGTTATATTGTTATGTGATTGTCAGCCATGTGATGTTATGTTATGTCTTCTTGTATGTTTATTTGACTTTTGGACCTGATATTATCTCCTAGCACGAGGGGTGAACTTCCGAGTACCACATGGTTGGGAGGAACGTGCTCTATCCTCCATTGGGTCCCCTTGTAGGTGATATAGTGTGAGATGGTGTTGTTCTTGATAGGTTTCTGATTTCATATTGTTCAATGAGTTGGATGTTGAGTGTGCTCTTGGACAAGTTAAATAGTTGTGCATGATCATCATCTATATTGTATTCATACATGATGATTATATGATACTTTATTGTATTATGATTTTGATGTATCGAGATTTGTCACAATCTCGCTTGTTGTATCTTGAACATGTAATTAAACCTCTTTATGATTATGTTGATGGGATTATTCATCAGAGATATGATATATATTCTAGTGTTTCATGTATATGGTTTTATGATGTGATATTCTTCTAGTGTTTGCTTAAATAGCGTTGTTGTGGAACCCTGAGAACGTTCGTGTATATGTTTACCTTGTTCACATGGTTTAATTGGATGTTTTAAAAAAAATGTTTGGTTATTTAGTTACATATTGTGTTGTTCTTCAGGTTCCATGGCGGGGTGTTACATATTTGATATTGTTAGACTCTAAATTGATACTTTTGATATATAATTAGTGATTTCCTACATGTATATGGATGTTGACTTAGCTCATGGATATATGATGTTTAGTATGGATATATAATTAGTTTTTTCTTATTTCATATATTCTTATTTTGATAATGTAGTGTGAATCAAAATGAAAGAAAAACATACACAGTCTAATTTAAGAATTTACATTTTATGTGAATATATGATTTTTAGTAACTATAGAATCATTTATAGCATTCATTATATGAAGTGGATGATCTCCTTTTGAAAATCAAGAGAAGGATGCAATATGATTGAAATGATCTCAATCATCAATTTTTTTAAAATATTAAAAATATAATATATAATTAAAAAACATTGCATTCTTATCTTGTCGTATCTTTAAAATAGGAAAAAACATGATAATAATGCAATTATTTTTTCTTCTAAAATTTTCAAGCTTAAATTTCTTTTAATTATAAAATATAAAAGCAATAAATGTAATGTATAAAAAGTTAATTATATATTTAGAACTTTTAAATATATTTTTTATTTTTATTAGTTGTCCTTTTATGAAATTACAAATAATACTTAAAAATTATTAGAATTAATTTAATTTATAATTATTTGTCTTACTAAAAGTTTAATTATTCTATAATAACTCTATTTTGAATTTTTTATTTTAATTTATATATTAAAATGAATCTCAAACTTAAAATCTAAATTAAAAGTTATAAAGTGAGAGAGATAGAAGATAGCACATTTTCCTGAGGGGTTATGCTTAGAGTAGCATGTCATTTGATTAGGGATATGATAATTTACCTTTAAAACCTCTTCAACGTACCCATTGCACACTTAAGGAGGAAAATAGATAGAGAGAAAAGAGAGAGGAATAGAGAAGAGAGAGGGAGATGGAGATAAGATATAGAGAGGCAAATATAGAAAAAAAAGAAAGGAAGAGAGAGAGATGGGGAGAAAATAAGGCAAAGGATGAGAGAGACAAATAGACAAAGAGAGAGATAGAGAGTTAGATAAACAAATATAGAAATGGAGGGATAGAGAGAGGGAGAGGGAGATTAAAAAAAAAGAGAGAAGAGAGAAACAAGGATAGAGATAGAAATAGAGAGATGGAGAGGGAGACAAAGAGATATAAAGAAATGAAAGAGAGATAGAGATACAAAGAGAGAGTTAGATATATAGAGGAATAAAGAGGGAGAGGCAAAGAGATAAAGATAGGAAGAGAGATAAAAGAGAGAGAAAGAGGGAAAGAGAAGAGGAGAGGCATAGATATAATCACATAGAGAGAGGGATATGATAGAAAGATAAAGAGATAAAGAGGGAAAAGGGGAGAGAGGGGGGAGATAAGTAAGGATAGAAAAAGAGAGTAAGGGAGAGAGAAAGAGATAGAGAGAGATAAAGATAGAAGGTAAGAAACAAATAGAGAAATAGGGGAGAGAGAGGAAGAGAAATATTGAGAGATAATGAGAAACTTATAGATAGATATGGAGACAAAGATATAAATAGATCTCTATCTTTCTCTTCTAATCTCTCTCTCTATATACATCTCATAGATGTACCTCTACCTAACTCTCTCTATATAAATATATCTCCCTCTCTCTCTACCTCTCTCTCTACCTCTCTCTCTCTTCCTCTCTCTACCTCTCTCTCTCTTCCTCTCTCTCTACCTCTCTCTCTACCTCTATCTATATAAATTCCTACCTCTACCTTTTTATCCCTTTGTCTCTCCCTCTCTCTTTGTCTCTCCCTCTCCCTCTTTCTATCTCTATTTCTCTTTCTCCCTCTCTCTCTCTATCTCTCCCATATCTCTATCTCCTTATCTCTCCAAGTGCATATCTCTCTCTTTCCCCTATATATTTTCCACTATACATCTCTCTATCTCTCCTTATTTATATCCCTATCTCTCTCTCTCTCTCCATATCAATCTTTCTACTTCTTACTTCTCTATCCTCTCTCTATGTATCTCCCTCTCTCTCCCTCCCTCTCCATCTCTATTTAGAATATCTCTCACTCACACATAGACACACACTCACTCCTTGTTTCTCCCTCCCTATATCCCTATCTCTATCTCTCATCCCTCTCTCCATCTCTATCTCACATCCCTATTTATCTCTATATCCTTCTCTATTACTTGTCTCTATCACCCCCTTTATCTCTCAATCTTGCCCCCTTTGTCTCTATCTTCTCATCTCTCCTATGCCTCTCTATTTATATCTCATTATCTCTATCTCGCCCTCCAAATATCCTACTCTCTCTATATATATTCCTCTCTACCTCTCTATATAACACTTCCTATATATCTTTATATTTCTCTCTTATTCTCCCCCTCTTTAATTGTCTCCCTCTTTTTATATCTATTTATCCCTCTCCCTCTTCCTCTCTCCTTCCATCTCTCCCTATATATATTTATCTCTATTTGTATTTTTCTCTCTCACACCCTCTCTATCTTTTCCAAGTTATATCTATCTCTCTATCTCTCTTTTATATCCCTATCTCTCCCTCTTTCTATCCCTATCTCTCTCTCTACCTCTCTCATATCACCCTCTCTTTCGATATCTCTCTACTAATCCTCTCTCCTCTCTCTATTTTTCTCCCTCCCTCTCCCCTTTTCTCTATCTATTTATACATATGTATCTCTCTTTCTATCTATCTCCATATCTCTCTCTTACTCATGGGTGATCCCACAATACTAGTTTACAATTTTTGGCCAAACTAGATATTAAACTGAATTTTTTTAACTAAATCTTCACTTTTGGGCATCTATAGCAGCTAAACAATGAGGAATTTGAAGATGATGCAAACTAGTGATTTGTGAAATTTTTTATTTAGATTCTAAATATATTTTTTCAAAAAGATTGGAATCAGATTGTACTTCTTTTTCGATCTCCTTCAAAAACCAATTTTTAACAGTAAACACCATTTTTAAAGAGTGACGTTACTGGCTAACACATAACTTTTTTTCTATGAAGGATAAAATGCTATATTTTTCAAATTTAAATTTGTAACTATGATATATAGAGCATGGAATTGGTTTCATAGCATTTCATTGAATTTTTTTTTCTTAATTATGTTTCAAAGTCAAACTAGTTATAATTTAGACATGATTAACTGGCTAATATATATATATTTTTTGTATGTATCAAAATTCAAAAAAAAATTGTTGGATCAGGGACATCAATATCTAGTGCATAGATATTTTTCAGATTTTATTTTAATAATCTACTATTTTTCCACATGTGAAGATTAGAGAGCTTGATTTTCAGTGAAAATCTACATTCACAAGAAATAAAAGATAAATATAATAATCAAATTAAATTTATTTAAAATTATATTTTTTGGGAAGCTTATAATAAGGACTACATACTTACAAAAAATCATTTTTAAATGAATTCATTTGATCCCCCAAAAGGTAAATCAAAATTGGTTTTTTATCAACATTTTGATAGGTGTAAAGGAGACTCCGTCATAGGTATGGTTTAAAACTAGTGGGGTGCTATCCAAAGGGGTTTGATCTAAGGTGGTTTGATAAAACCCTCTTCAATTGGAACCCTTTAAATGAAACTTTTCAAAGCTGAAATCATTATATTTTTAAAAAAAATGTGATTTCAGCAAAAATAAAGATCTCCTAGAAAGTTTAAACCACTATTGTGGGATCACCCTCATACACACACACACTCCTTGTTTCTCCTTCTTTATCTCTATCTCTATATTTATCTGTATATCTATATCTTTACCTCTCTATCTCTATAACTATCTCTTTGAGTCTCTATCTTTATAACTATCTAGTTTCCTCTCTATCTCTATCTCTCCATATTTCTTCTTCCATCTCTCTACCCTTATATCTTTCCCTCTCTCTACCTCTCTCTCCATATCACTTCCTATATCTATTTTTATCTATCTATTTCTCCCTCTCTAATTCTCTCCCTCTCTCCCTATCTATTTATTTATCTCTTCCATCTCTATTTATCCCTCTATCCTCTCTCTCTTTATCTCTCCCTCTCCTCTCCATACCCCTTTCCTTCTCCATATCCATCTCCGTCTTCTATCTTCCTCTCCATATCTATCTCCTTACCCCTCTATTTATCTCTCTTTCTCTCACTCTTTCCCCTTATATATCTTCCTCTTTCTTTCCCCCTCTCTCTCCCTCTCTCCCTCTCTCCCTATTGCAAACATAACATGAGCTTGTTGGTAATGAATCTTGATTATCTTCATGATTCAAAAGTTTTATTTTAGTTGTGTTTAGATTTATCTAAGTGGATTCATAGTTGATTTGAAGCTATCACTTCTTCATTAAGACCTTTTTTGCACAAAAAATATTTTCTAAATGGCCTACCAATTGACCTCATGTATACTACACAAATATATAAAAAATAGAACAAAATTTTCCCTCATTGACCTTCCACACATCTTTGGGGTACCCATTGCACACCATGGTATGATTACTAGTTCTAAAATTTGAATAATTGTTTTAATCTATAAATAAATGTTATTGGAGTTTAAATATGATCTAAATGAAAAGTAAAATTTATGGAAATAAAGAATTGAATAATATTTTAAAAAATTAATATGATTTGGTTGTGGTTAAATATAAATAGTTCAATTTGTAAAAAATATAAGATTAGTTTATAAATATGCATGGATGCATATGTAGGGATTGAACCACATTGATACAAGATTTTAATATTGATTATTATGATAAGTCATAATTCTTGTGTATATGGTTGATATTATTTATTGTGGCTGAATAATTTAATTTCAATTATGTTGCTTCAACAACACACACATTCTATGTATTTCATGTGCACAATGAGTATGTAGGTAAACTTATAGGTTGGCCAATGGGAGAATGAGAGCTCAATTAAGAACCATAAAAAATAAATTGATCATTATTACCCTATTATACCAATCATTTTAGTCTATGAGTGGACTATGAATCGTTGTAACAAACATGCTAATTTTTAATTTTCTATAATTATTTTGATGTATTTCATATGTTTTGATATTTTGAGCTTTGAAATATGATTTTTGAGTGTGAATTTGGATTTAACTTGTGGTCATTTAAAAAGGGGTTTAAAATATGAATTTAAATTATTTTTGTGTAAAAATAGCCTACTTAAGCAAGTGTTGTTAAGTAAGGTACCTTTTTGGGTTTGTGTCTAGAGTGTGGAATGAGTTTAACATTCACCTAACACTTTTGGAAAGAACATGAAATTAAGATGCATAAAATGGGATGGATGTGGCTAAGGATTTAATGTAAGTACAATGGGTATACTACACTCCATTTCATGATACTTTACATGGGTTGGAGACATGGCTTGAAATTTAGTATTTGTAAGAGATGGTTGCATGTAAAAATGAGAAGAAATGTTGTTCTCATCCTATTGGATGAGAAAATGTGACATGGTATTTTTATATGAGCCATCATCTTTAGCTTTGTGTAAGGTTCCTTACTCATTTTTATTTTTCACATTGAAATTTTGAAAAGAGAGGATAAAGCTCTTGAAAATTATTGTCATTCACATGTGTGTTTGAAATTTAAATATCTCTTTATTTCGAGAGTGCTTTGTGTGGGTGTGAAGAAGATGAATCAAGAAAGGAAGAAGAGTCTTCCACCTTGTTGAAGCTAGCTTGAGAGAGGCTTCTTATCCATTTTATTTCATTTTTATTTTCTTGTTTCTCAATATATGAGAAAGAGAGGTAATGCTTTATTTTCATGTATATAAATCATGAATGTATTTCAATGGTGTTTTATAAAGGTAGTGTTTGTTTAATTGTTTTCTTGAGATTTTTTGAGTATGAGTGCTCTTTTATTTTGAGTCTCTTGAATCTACTCCTCAACTTCTTTGTTGCTTAGATTGTTTTGCTTATATGTGGTAGTATTTTCTTTTGATTCTCCAATTTGATTGAGGAAAACCACATTTATAAGGTTTGAGTTGGGTATGAAAATTTCTCATAGGAAGTATTATTTACTCATAATCTATTGGCATTTGGAGAGATACATAGCTTATCAAATTGTATTATGATTTTATTTGAAGTGCATTAGGTGGGTGGGTAGAAATGGTAAATAAAATATTATAAATAATAAAATATATGATAAATTTATGATTGAGTTTGAGACCCTCATTGTGTTCTTACTTGGTTTTGAGATCTTCTTGCATGCTTCCCATAGAGATTTTTCTTGACTCACCTTTACATGAATCAAAAAATTGATTTGATGTGTTTATCCAAACTATTTTGACCTATGTCTTGATGTTGACCTTGAAAATTTGAGATTAATGAGGTGTTCACCCAATCCTTCAATCGGTTTCTTGGTTTGGGGATTGGCTAGATTCATGTATGGCTTAATGATGTCATTTTGTAGGGAGGTGAGAACCTCCTATTGGCTTGCATTTTCTTTGAGTGAAGACATTTGGAGATTTTGGACTTAAAGGAGTTCATGAACTTTTTGAAGAAAGTTATAAAAATTTGGAAATGTAAATTGAATATTTAAATGTATGTTGTTCATTTAATGCAATGTTTATAGTGGAAATAATGAAGTACTCAAATTTTTAATGTAAGTTTTGTCAAAAATTTAGTTATGTGTTGAGAAAACACTAAGTTCATTGTTGCAAATATCAACTATGAGTGCACTTTTGAATTGTGAAAAGAAAGAAAGAAATTATAAATTCCATAACGTGGTTAGATAGATAAGTGTTAAAATAAGATAAAAAAAATCCTAGTTTAAATTGTATTGAAAATTATTAAAGCAAATATATTTTAGAATGCAATACATAAAAAAATTGATATGATGTGATTTCCCATATATGTTATTGTAGACATGTAAAATTACCTAAAACCTATCACACACCCCAAACAACATCAAACAACATCAAACAACATCCTGTAATGTCTCAGAATATCTCGGAATGACTCAGAATCATCTCGAAACATCCTGTAATGTCTCGAAATGAATCAGAATCATCTTGAAACATCCCATAATGTCTTGGAATGACTCAGAAAATCTCATAATTGTCTTGTAATGACTTAGAATCATCTCAAAACATCTTGTAATCATCTCGAAATAACTTGAAACATCTCAGAATCATCTCATAACATCTCGAAACCATCTCAAAATCATCCAAAGATAGGTCAAAATCATCCCGTAATGTCTTAGAACATATCAGAATTATCCCATACCATCTCAAAATCATCACACAACATCCCAAAAATATCACACAAACGACATCCAAAACCCTAATTTTGCTATTAATTGAGTAATACAACATTATTTAATTAATTCATTTTTTCATCATTCTTGACAAATTAAATAAATTTCATTTATTTAATAAAGTCTTAAAAAACCATAATTCTACTATTAATTAAATAAAACATTATTTGATTAATTCATGTTTCATCATTTTGACCAATTAAATCAATCACATGTATTTAATGAAGTCTTAATCTCACTTTATTTCGTCCTGATTGATTAAATATCACAATTATTTAATTACGTCGCTAAATCACCTTATTCCCCTAAGTTGATTAAATTATTATATCATAATTTAATTATGACACTTTCCCTCCAAAATTTGAATAATTAAATCAAAATTGTTCAAATCAATTATCAAAAATCAAATCAAACTAATGCAACTTTGTTTACAAAAGTCAAACTTGATTTGCATGTTCAACTCCAAAAAGGAATTAATTAATTAAATCAATTAATTCATATTCCTCACCCACTTTCTAATTGAGAAAATTATGATTGCTAAATGAGCAATCTAATTTGTTAACTAATAAATCAAAATTGCTAACTGAGCAATCTAAGTTGTTAACTAATCAATCAATTTCCTAACTAAGCCATCAATTTCCTAACTAAATCCCGACTAATCAATCAAATCCCTAACTAGCCAGTCTATTTATCAATCACACAAATTGTGCAATCAACTTTGCACAATTTTCTCATGTCTAAATTCTCTCAACACATTTTGACCATTGACCTGGATATTCTCTAACACGATCTTGATCATCCATTTCAAATCTCATTTTCTATATAACAAACCTCTTTCCTCACAAAAAGGATCAAAGAATCAACATCATTTGCATAATGAAGTACTGCTGACATTCACAACCACCATTGTTAGTGTTTCAACCTCATTTCTTTGATCAACCAACATCAAGCAATCATTCCTCAAGCTTTTGCACACGAACTTTGGAGGCTTCACGGTGATAAGAACAACCCAACATCGGGCGAATACACTCCACTATGGGATGGTAACGTTGTGCTTTTTCTTTACATTCAATTCAATATTCATAGATTTCTTAATGTATGTTCAAATAGCTTAGTTTTATTTTGTATGTGTAGGATTAAATCTTAGATTAATATGTTTGATCTTAGTTTAGATTTTTTTTTCAAGCATGTTTGATCTTGTTTGCATCTAATGTTCTCCCCCTCACACATTTTTGCATGCCCGGTGGGACACTTTTCCCATCCTCTAATGCTCGTATAAGATATTTTTGAAGTTGTTGCTCCAAGAAGCACACTTGACAAAGTTTTCATGCATTGCCCAGAAGACCTACGCACTTGACTGACAAGAAAACTACGTACTTGCAACAAAAAATACACACTTTCCATGGGAGTTATGCACTTGCAACAAGACCAACACACTTGATTTAAAACCCTCACATTTTATTTTGATAGTGGTAGAATTTTCTCTCAGATTTGAGCATCTATTTTTTATAGGGGCACTTCTGCATTTTTTCTGAGCATTTGCTCTAAGAACTGAGCAGTTGCTCTGACAAACAAGTGCACGGATCCTACACTATTGCAATGATTTTCTCAACTAACGTTTTCTTGGTTTTGAATGTGTAACGAGTATTAACGGATTTGATGCAAGATTCAAGTGGCTTATTTTTTGTAGGGAAGACGATCGGTCAAAGATTTCTAGATCCACAAACAATTTTTATTAACTTAGGAACTCTTGATTTTGGTGCTTTAAAAAGAACAACACAAACTCACATTTGATTTTTCTGTTGTTAAAATTGAACCATTTTTTAGCTTTCGTAACTTAGGAACTGTAGTGTAGTAAAATGCATACCCTTGCATTTCCACACTTGGTTGGGCCCGCCTTGCCTTTTTCATGCTCATTTATGGCTTAATTGGTCTTATTTTGCATCCACAAGCCCTATGAACTATATATTTTTATGGAAAATCCCAACAAACATCAAAAGATAAATGATGATTTAATGTTTCTATCTGTGTGTCCCTGATTTGTGGATTGGGACTAAAAAGCCACCTATTGCGTCTTTGTCCTCCATGGGTCTTGGGACCCTAATTTTGAAACCTCTCAATTAGGTCCCTTTTTGGAGTTTATGCCCTGAGATTTAAGGCTTGGGACTAAGATGCCACCTAGGGCATCTTAGTCCTCCTAGGCTTATTTTCAAGGTCCAATTTCAAATTTGGCCAGGAATTTTGCCTCCTTTAATTAATGATTTCATATGTCAGCTTATTGTGGTGTAATTTTAGGATATTGAGCATGAATAAGTATAAATACAAGGCTTCCTCACTCATTTTAATCTAAGCAAGTTATTAGAGCATCTATTCTAGCAAAATTGAGTCCACAGGTACATTCAAGAGAAATTCATCAAGTGTTTTTATCCATCATCAAGATTAAAGCATCCTATCAAGGGTTTAGTGCATCCATTCATGTTGTTGATCCAAGATTGTTGATGTAGCATTGAAGATCTACTTACAACCATTGTTCACATAAAATCCAAGGATCCAAGATCTACATTCTTCATGGCCACTACATGTTAGATTACATATTTGCTTCACAAGACATCATCCAAGGTGATATCATTTACATATTTCATGTTTCATGCTTCATTTCATCATTTGGTTTAATTACCTATAAGGGGTTTGACCAAGGAAAACCCCCATTCACAAACAATCACCAAGTTTTCCCTCTCTTGTGTTTTTGTATTTGTAGATCTAGATTGAGGACTTGAAGATCATTTGGAGTGCAAGATTGTAAAAGTTGCAAAGTTGCATTACAAAGTTTTCATCTTCACGAATTATTACCTATAGGTCAAATTCAGAAGTTTCAGGACCTTAGATATGGGGAGAATCAAGCGCAAACCTTGGAGCCTAGGACCACATTCAGAGTCTTCAAAAATTCAAAATGGTACTAATACACCACCTTGGGCATCTTAGTCCTCAACATGGTATTTTTTAGAGATTCTTTAGGATTTTGTTCCAACATTCGAAGACTCTGCATCTGCCCCAAAAAAAAACAATGAGATTAAAATGCCATCTTGGGCGTATTAGTCCTCCAAGGCATATTTTGGCGGTCTTTTTGCATTTCCAGAATCCTATTTGCATCTCCAGGCTTCCTAGGTACACATACCCTAACTTGGATTTGCTCATTTTCAGTATTTGTAAGCTTCATTTAGCTCATTTTAGGCTATTTGCATATCATAGTGTATTTTCAAACATTGTCTTTTCCAAGCATTTGCTTGGTGGTGAACCCCTTAAAGTTGAAAAGAACCCCCTCCTAAGTCCTCCTAATTGTGTATTTGCTCACCTTAATAGGTTGATAGTCAATTCTATTAGGGTTCTTAGGACATAATTGAATGACCATAGGAGAAAAGTGGTGTTCTATGACCTAGGTTATAAAGCACCCATTTTCCTATTGTTCATTTTGGTGAGCCCAACATTTTTTGTAACATTATTTTCTGATTTGGAGTCTATTAAAATCTTAGATCTAGATTGTATTCATTCTTGCATTAGTGAAATTACATCTAGGGTTTCTTATACTTCATGAAAGTGTATTTAGGTTTTCTTGCATTTGCATTAGTAAAAGTGCATATAGGTTGCATTTTTGCTTTCTTGCATCATTCTATATCATTAAAAAATACTAAAAAAGTGTATTTTTCATCATCCTAATTACATTTAGAAACATTCTTATTGCATTCAAAATTAAAAAAATTGCATCCAATTTCTTGTCACTAGTTACTTTTTCTTGCCTTCATTTGCACAATTTTTTGTTTCCAAACATCAAGTCCCTAGGTAGGTAGCCTAGGCACACTATGAACAACCCAAAATTGTTTGAATTTTTACAAAAAAGACCTCCCCTGGGATAAAAACGCCCTTGGTGGCGTCTTAGTCCCTCTCTAGTTTTATGTTGCAGTACCCTATCTGAGTGATTTGTTATCTATTTCAACTTCTGAAACCTTCAAATTTCATTAGGAGGACTAAGATGCCCTCCTTGGTGTCTTAGTCCTTTTGGAATTTCAGATTATATTATTTGGGATCTAAATCAACATTTATGTGCTTCTATTTGTTGGAATTGGTTACCTATTTCAATGGATTGACTTTTTCGTTTCATGCATTTTACCATATCTATCTTAAAGTGATTCATTTCATGCATTGCTTAATTCCATATTTTCATTCACAAAATTTCATTTTCATATCATTGCATAAAGTAATTAGTAAATTACCTTTTTTGAAATTTGAAAATTGCATTTCATTCCAGGCCTTTACATTGCATTTTAAGATTGAATAACTTATTGTTCAAAAATGTTACTTTCGGTCTCTTCCAAATTTGCAAAGAAAAAATTAGTCACTAAGAATTTTAGTCATTCATTCAATGCATTCCCTAGTTATGAGAGTCTCTTAGCACAAGAGAGTGAAAATGGTGATGCTTTCCTTAAACCTACACCCCCTCTTTTCTCTCCTATTTGTGGGAATGATCTGATAGAATATATTACAAGCATATATAATCATTATGATCATAATTGTTCTTCTCCCGATACCTCTCATTTTAGTAATGAAGGTATCTTGGTGAAAGAAGATATAATCATTGAGAATCATGAAGGTCTTGTTTGTCCTTCTCCTCATCCCCCTTGGGAAGATATTATGGCACAAGAGAATGATATCATAGACACATTCCTAAACATCACCTTACCTAGCATCCATTCATCCCTTGCTTATGAGAATACCCTAGTTAAAGAGGATGAAAATCACATAGATTCCTCTCCTAGTTGTGAAGACAATACTATGATTGATGAGAATCTTATGTGTTTCTCTTGCCCTAAGGAAAACCTTATTGAACAATACATTCCAACCATTGATAACTCCCTTGCATTTGATGAAGT
Source organism: Sequoiadendron giganteum (assembly GCA_007115665.2). Taxonomy (NCBI): domain Eukaryota; kingdom Viridiplantae; phylum Streptophyta; class Pinopsida; order Cupressales; family Cupressaceae; genus Sequoiadendron; species Sequoiadendron giganteum. The sequence continues at coordinate 241,398,161 of CM021110.1, read as the reverse complement.
CATTATAGAAGAACCAACCTTTGAATGTCAAAAACATTTGTTTTGTAGTTCTAAAAACTCTCCTCCTAGGGAGGATACCATAATGCAAGAAAATGTGAACATTGACACATATCCTTCAAAAAATAGTAATGAGTCTTCCTTATATGAAGTGACATTAGAATCCTCTTCACTAAGAGATCATGCAAATAAAGACAATATTGTTGAGGTTCTAAAAACGCAAATTGGATCTCCTTTAATTAGTGAACTTCCTAATTTACCTCCCATTAATGAATCGCATATGAAAATAAGATATTTCTAGAAATCTACAATGCAATCTAACAATTTTTTACAGCATCCAAGATATAACACAATTTTTCAAACATGTAGGGGACCACAAATAGATCTTGCAACATCACCATCACCTCAACATTATTTTCCTAATGCTCCTTGTTCGCCTTTTCATAATATAGTTGAAGATCTTAAGAAGACCCATGCTTATATAGCCATATGGAAACTTATTCATCTATCACCTACATACAAGTGCCTATTTCAATAAATGCTACAAATAAAGCATGAGGAGATACAAGCTTCTATGAAATTTAATAATGTAACATCCTCATTTCATCCCACACAAGTCACACAATAAGAAATCACATTCCCTAAACATGAATTTCCCTCACATGAAGTTCCAAAGATTCATATACCAATGAGTCATTTTCAGATACAAGTTCTCATGATGATTGGGGTTTTACACCTCCCTTTATAGGAGAGTGTGAAATCTCATAGCCTAAAACAAAATGACTTTGTGTTTCATTCGCTAAACTTAGTTCTCCAACATTACCCCATGGTGGTGATGGGGTCTATATAAATCCTATCCCTCATGAAGGTATGACACATAACCTTAAAAATGATTTGTGTTCTTGTGAAGAAGCCAATCCTTCTCAGAAGCATAAACCCCCTTCATTTGACTTGAAAGATTATTATGGTATTGGATATAATCTCCCTCCATCACATGGATACAATGAACACACAAATCAGACCGACATACCATACTCTTTCAAGAAATATCTGGGTTTACCTCCCTTATCTCCATCCTCACCTAAATCCTTATCATTTAGTCTATGCATGACATCTTGCACAAATAAAGGAACATCTTGTACTATTGATCAAGAGAGTATCTTATCGAGACTCCTTCAAGATCATTTGATATCTCTCCCTCCAAGAACATGAAATAAATTTTATTACAAGAATTCATTTTTTGTATATCATAGAGTTCATGGTCATTCTACTAACGAATGTAAGGCTTTGCATAAAAAAAAATCAACATCTTAAGGATTTTGGTGCTCTTCCTTGGGTTGAAGCACCTATTTCCTCCAACTAATACTCATTTTCATCCTATTCGGCTCACCCATGTCCTGGACTAAGTAGGGGCAAGGGGTTAGGTAGCCTTGTCCTCATATGTCACTTGTCATTGCCTCCTCTTGGCTAGTTGACCACCTTTCATGAACATATAAGAGAAAGCTTGGGAATGTGGGTGGCATGCCTTAAGTTGGCTCACATGTGACATTTTGGGGGAAAACCCTTTTCCTTTTCATGACATAGCTTATCGGAAACATATGACTTGGCATAAGGCTTTCCGAATAAGCTCTCATATCTTCTTCTACTTTAAATTAATTACTCATAGCAATGGTGTTAGAAATCACTTTAAAGTGGAGGCATGCATCGATACTCATGTTTCATAGTGCAATTTTTTTCCTTCTTGTGATGTGTTTCTTTCTTGGTGGTGTCATTGGGCTTGATTTCCTCCAAGAGTGTGATATTTATTCAACTTTTCCTCTCTTGGAAACATTAAGCACAATGTTCCCTAAGAAGAGACCTTGCATGAACTAAGCAAAATCCCTTTGAACATCTCTCTTTCTTGTTGTGTTGCATTTTCTTTTTATACCTTATTAAATTCATGGAGGTATGTCTTTGATAGGGTCCCCCGAAGCTCACCTAGTGAACAACTAGCTTCACTAGCCCTTGTGAGCATGCATTTTATTTTATCCTTATCATATTCATGGGGGTATGACATTGGTATGGACTTCCTGGGGCTCACCTAGTAGATAACTAGTTCCCACTAGCCCTCGTGAGCGTGAATTTTATTTGCATAGTGTAAAATGTGTTCCAATTGTTAAAAATTCTTCAAGCCCAGACTTGTTCCACCGCGTTGGATGGCTAGTCGAAGCTTGATTCGTTGTAGTTTTTCTCTTTTTGCCTTTTCGATGTCCTTGATGGTGTATGTTTGCGATTTGGTTATGGCTTCATATATCATTTGCAAGTGTGTTCCTTTGTGCCTATCTTGGTTCGCCATAGGATCATGATCCTAGGGGCTTGATCATCCCTCTTGATCATTGTCATCCTCTCTTACTAACATTTGTACATTTTAACCCCTCTTGATTGTGTGGTTGGCTACTTTAGTGTGAGTTTGAAGAAATTTCATCCTCTCACTAAAGTGGGGGCTAAATGTAGTGTAGTAAAATGCATTCCCTTGCATTTTCACACCTTTTTGGGCCCACCTTGCTTTATTTATGCTTATTTATGGCTTAATTGGTCCTATTTTACATCCACAAGCCCTATGAACTATATATTTTTATGGAAAATCCCAAAAAACATCAAAATATAAATGATCATTTAATGTTTTTTTATGTGTGTCCCTTATTTGTGGACTGGGACTAAAATGCCACCTAGGGTGTCTTTGTCCTCCATGGGTCTTGGGACCCTGATTTTGAAACCTCTCAATTAGGTCCCTTTTTGGAGTCTGTGACCTGAGATTTGAGCCTTGGGACTAAGATTCCACCTAGGGCGTCTTAGTCCTCCTAGGCTTATTTTCAAGATCCAATTTCAAATTCGACCAAGAATTTTTCCTCCTTTAATTAATGATTTCATATGTCGGCTTGTTGTGGTGTAATTTCAGGATATTAAGCATGAATAAGTATAAATACAAGGATTCCTCACTCATTTTCATCTAAGAAAGTTATGAGAGAATCTATTCTAGAAAAATTGAGTCCACAAGTGCATTCAAGAGAAATTCATCAAGTATTTGGAGTCATCATCAAGATTCAAGCATCATGTAAAGGGTTTAGTGCATCCATTCATGTTGTTGAGCCAAGATTGTGGATGTAGCATTGAATATCACTTACAACCATTGTTCACATCAAATCCAAGGATCCAAGATCTGCATTCTTCATGGCCACTACATGGTAGATTGTATATTTTCTTCACAATACATCATCCAAGGTGATATCATTTACATATTTCATGTTTCATGCTTCATTTCATCATTTGGTTTAATTACCTACAAGGGGTTTAACCAAGGCAAACCCCCATTCACTAACAATAAAAAAAATTCCCTCTCTTGTGTGTTTGTATTTGTATATCTAGGTTGAGTACTTGAAGATCATTTGGAGTGAAATATTGTAAAATTTGCAAAGTTTCCATCTTCATGGAAACTCACCTACAGGTCAGATCTAGAAGTTCCAAGACCTTAGATCTAGGGAGAAGCAAGTGCAAACCTTGGAGCCCAGGACCACATTCAGAGTCTTAAAAAATAAAAAATGAGACTAATATTCCACCTTGGGAATCTTAGTCCTCTACATGGTATTTTTCAGATATTCTTTGGGATTTTGTTCCAGCATCCAAAGACTCTGCATTGGCCCCGAAAAAATAACAGCGAGACTAAAATGCCATCTTGGGCATCTTAATCCTCCAAGGAATATTTTGGCGGTCTTTTTGAATTTCCAAAATCCTATTTGCATCTCCAGGCTTCCTAGGTACACATACCCTAACTTGGAGTTGCTCATTTTCAGTATTTGTAAGCTTCATTTAGCTCATTTTAGGTTGTTTGCATGTCATAGTGTGTTTTCACACATTGCCTTTTCCAGGCATTTGCTTGGTGGTGAACCCCTTCAAGTTGAAAAGAACCCCCTCCTAAGTCCTCCTAATTGTGTATTGGCTCACCTTGAGAGGTTTATAGTCAATCCTATTAGGGTTCTTAGGACATAATTGAATGACCATAGGAGAAAAGTGGTGTTCTATGACCTAGGTTATAAAGCACCCATTTTCCTATTATTCAAGTACTCTTGATTTTGGTGCTCTAAAAATAACAACACAAACTCACATTTTTTTATTAGTGTTATTAAAATTGAACCAATTTCATGTTTTCATAATTAGGAACTCTTATTTTAGTGCTCATAAAAAGAACAAAAAAAAAAACTTCAATTTTGGGGCTCTAAAAATGAACACATTTCATGTTTTCATAATTAGGAACTAAAATATTTAGTGTATAAAAAAGAAAAAAATTCCAAACAATTTCCCTTTTTTTTGGCACACGCTTAATTCACTTTTGTTGACCAAGTTAGAAATAGGATTATTTTCTTAGAAACACTCAAGTTTGGGACTTAAAATGAACGAGTTATTCCTTTTGTATTGCACCATTGCTATCTTAAATGACTGTTGTCTTGGAAAACTTCATACTGGTGCAAATAAAAAGAATATTTTTTTTATGTTATTCACATATTTTTGGGGATAACACTGCTCAAGGTGAGTGAAAAAAATATTTTTGAGCTTTGCAATTTATTTTCAAGTTTTACCTTAAAGAGGGGGGCTTGCTTTGAGACACATCCCATGCTGGAGAACTCATTGCAAGGTCTTGAAGCATGTTTACTGGCGGGCTATATCAAAGGTTGAAAAATTGTAAGAAAGTAGCTTCAAGCCATGCTGATAATAGACTGCACCTAATCCCACGCCTTAAGTGGAACGGGAATAGTTAAAGAGACTTAAGTGGCCAATGTGTGAGTGTCATATTTCCACGCTCACAGTTATCACTAAGAACCAATTTTTTGTAGAATCCACCCTATTATCCAAAGACATTCTTTGAAAGTGGTGCATCAAAATTTACTTCCAAGAAGTTACTTGCCATGTCCGACTACAAGCCCGCACCATAAGTTCCATGTAAAATAATCTCTTTGAAGAATGAGGCAATCCTACCTAAAATAATGATGTCTATCCCCTAGGGTTGTAAATGCGTGTCTATGTTAAACTTGCCCATTACATTCAAAACAATTTGACATCAAATTTTGTGATTGATTTAAAGAAAAATAACACATTCAAACAAACACTGAACGAGATGGTTGAATCACAAACCCTTTGATTTAGTGCATACTTGTGAAACAAGCCTTATGTTTTCACTCCTTGAAAGTATTTTTACTTATAGGTTTCTGAATATTTTGGCTTTTATTTCAGGTTGCATTAATCAAAGTAAATATTTGGGAACTATGGCTTGGGTGTTGTATTGTCACAACTTCATCTATAGACATGAAGGTCACATAATTTCGTGATTTTTGAGTCAATCCAAGTGTTTTTTTATCACTTTCCATATACCAAACATAGAGAAATTTGAGAGAGTTGTTTATAGGATCATTGTTTGAACCAAACAATTGGAAAACCAGAAGGTCACATAGTCCATCGTCCATTATTTCCATCCTAATTTTTAGAAATAAAAATTAAAAAAACCATTGGGATCATTCCTCCACTCAGACATCTATGATATCAGCAGTTACTTAGGACTCGTAAATAGTACAAGTAAGCTTTTTCACAACATATCCTCTAGAAAAAGAAGTGGAATATCGACCCTAGTTCTTCAACATTTTAATTTTTGAAAATTAGTACCATTCCAAAACAACACTCAAACCCTAGGGTCTTGAGCTTCATAACAACCATCTCAAAATTCCATTACACCTTATGACCATCTGGCGACCAACTGCACCAGTTCAACAACATGACCTTGTAGCACTGATCCTTCAACCTAGTCTCACATACATCAAAGGTGAGAAAAATGACATCATAAGCAACTTGAGAACCTTCATAATTCATAAAAATGAAACACCCCACTAATTTCTCCCACATTAATCATTCTAGACAAAGAGGAAGAGAAAGTTGGCATAGCAGTAGGAAGACCTGTGTTACCATCTCTCGTGTGGCAATACATATCCTCTTCATTATCTCACACAAAGTCAAGATCCCTAAAGTAAGGTCTAAAAGTCGACATTTCAGACTTAGGCATCTTAGTCCAAAAGATCTCAAGAAACACCTCTGGGAAATTCATGAGACCAAAACTAGGTTGGTATACAAATTTTACAAACGTGCTTCGAGGAATAATCTGAACTTGTATTCCTTCTACTAATGTCAGAATCTGGGTCTTTTCCAATAGCTCCAATATCTCACATAATCCATCATATCATTTAGGACAACATTGGGTCTAGGATTTGAGTCACCTAGAGAGTTCAAACATTACACCACTCTCCCACAAGGGACCCAAGTTGTTTATGACAACCATGAGATGACAACATAGGAATAAAATGGAAGGAAGAAAGAACAACACCAGTTGCCCACCAGTAAATACCATGAATGATGAAAGTAGCCCATGGGGCTATAGGCCAAGCAACCTTGAAACACCCCAAAAGAGACCAGTGTACAGAGACACCTTTAGTGAGGAATAATTGAACTCCAAACAGAAGGAGGTGATAGAACAAAGCAACCAGGATCCAAACAAAGTGGTTGTAGAGGAGGTAGATAGTGAGGAAGAGATAAATGAGGAGGAATTGTTTGAACATTCTAACAACCCCAAGTTTATCAAATTAATGGACAAGTTATTAAGAAAGGACCCAAACTCCTATTTCTTCAAGTTAGCACAAAGAAGTGCTAAATTACCAGTGGAATTCAATGTAGAGGCTCTCAAAGACCCAAATCTTATTCCCTTAGGGGATAACTCAGTTGTGAGATAAATAAACCAGACCCTAGAGATGTCAAACATGCCACCCGTATTCTCACAAAACAATGATCAACCCAAAGAGAACCCCTTGTTCAAAAAACCAACTCAGATTGAAAAAGAAATAGTGGGACAAATGTATCAGGGAGGGCCATCTTAGTATGAACCTCAAAAAAATAATCCACCTACTGGGAAATATATCCCTCAGAACACTTCAAGTTTCAACCCTTCCCAAAATAATCAATACCATCAACAAGGTGGAGCATAGGGCCCCCCTCCAAACAATCAATACCACCAACAAGGTGGACCACAGGGTACCCTTTCAAACCAGCAACACTATCAATAAGGTATCCCACAAATGCATCATTAGGGAAACCTTCAGTTTAGTCCTACCCATCAAGGTGGGCCACAGATCACCCTTCTTCAATCATCCCATCAACAAGGTATCCCATAAATGCATCATCAAGGTAACCTTCAGTTTAGTCCTTCCCAACAAGGTGTGCCAGAGAGCACCATTCTTTAGTCATCCCATCAACAAGGTATCCCACAAATGCATCATTGGGGTAACCTTCATTATAGTCCTACCCAACAAGGTGTGCCATATAGCACCCTTCTTCAGTCATCCCAAAAACAAAGTATCCCACAAACACATCATTAGGGTAACCTTCAGTTTAGTCTTGCTCAACAAGGTGTGCCACAGAGCACCCTTCTTCAATCGTACCATCAACAAGGTATCCCACAAATGCATCATCAGGGTAACCTTCATTTTAGTCCCACCCAAAAAGGTGTGCCATAGAGCACCCTTCTTCAATCGTCTCATCAACAAGGTATCCCGCAAACACATCATCAGGGTAACCTTCAGTTTAGTCCTACCCAATGAGGTGTACTGGATAGAGCACCCTTCTTCAGTCGTCTCATCAATGCATCATCAGGGAAGCCTTCAGTATCTACCACCCCAACAACAAGGAGTTAACCCTCCTTACATCCCATATGGCTATCAAGGTCCTATACCTTCACAATACCTAATATATGACCAAAACATGGTAGGGCAACAAGGTTATTACACGCAGGGCTTGCAGAAAAATGTACCAAAAACAAAGATGGAACTAAAACTGTATAATGTCACCCAACAAATAGCATACATGAAAGGAGTAAAACAAAAGAAAACCTACACTCTTCAAGTTGTCCATTCCCTTTCGATCGTTCCATCACGACACTACCCTTTCCAAAAAAATTTAAAATACCCCGATTTGATAACAAGTATAGAGGAAAGGGAGATCCAGTAGAGCATATATGAGACTTATCAATATCATGCATGGAAGTACACAACAATTATTCCTATCTCATGAGGCTCTTTCCATGTAGCCTTATAGGTCATGCTATGGATTTTTTCACTCGTCTACAACCAAGAATCTGAACTTTTGATGAACTATTTAGAAAATTTATAAGTCACTTCTTGTTTAACATAGAGCAAGATGTCACCATCACAAGTTTGTCCAAAATAAAATAGAACCAAGGAGATTCCTTTATATCCTACCTACAAATATGGAGACACAAAGCAAGTCGATGCAAATGGCCCATTCTAGACAAGGAGTTGGTGGATATTTTGATCACAAATGTTCTACCTGAAATAAACTACCAACTCACTATGCTATGTCCTGTAGACTTTGAGGAAACAATCAAAAAGGGGTAACATATTGAGAGAGCCCTGATTACAAGAGGAGTCCTTAAAACAAATAGCTCGAAATATAGTCCCTTTAGCTCAAATGAGAAACCTAAAGTCTAGGCCAAAAACAAGAACATCACAAACAATGGAGTGGTAGATGCTAGGGCAGTATAGAATTGTGAGAGAAGGGGGATTCGCTACTCATGATTTCTCTTCAATGAGAGACCCTCATGGGGTGAACTACCCTAAACCACCTCAAATGATAGTAGTGAAGGTTCTAGAACTAGAAAGAGTAGGTCATAGAGATCCTCAGAACAAATTGTCAAGCTCTCAGCCTAAGGACGTCATCGCAAAATGCGGATGACAGTGTGGCACGTTGGAGTCCCCGAGGTGCGTTGGCGTCTCATACGAATCAGAGAGCGATTTTATCACAGAAAAAAACAAAGTGACTACTAGCAATCTGATTGTTAAGAACTTCTAGAAAGTGATAAAGAAATAGAATGTGATAAAGGAAATGGACTGAAATAGAAAAGATAAAGACAAGGAGAAGAAGGGAAAGGAAATTATTACAACCATGCGAATGATGAAGTCTCTATCTCATGAATTTCTTCAATACCTGTACACAAGAAAGAGAGAGAATTTTGGGGCTATATAGGGGTTTACCTCAGTCAAACCCTCATTTTGGTGTTCTCACCTCCACGGACAGCCAAATGGATAGAGAGAAAAGTATGAAATAAAGTTGAGAGTACTAAAGCACTACAAAACAGTGTTATGCTACTCAACCAAGTAATAGAGAAGATTAGTGAAATATTACCACCTCCGCCCAAAGCGCTCAAGGCTTGTGGAGGATAAAATGAGAGGAACTCAAGCCTCTGTTGTGATGGTGTTTCATTCCACACTTGCTCTACTGAAGTGATGGAGTGTTGATGTTGTTGCTATGGAGTATAAAGTTTTTGAAGAGATGGTGAAGAAGCTGCTCGGAGCTTTGAAGAGATTGTGGAAGGAAGAGGAGTCTCTAGGTGGTCAAGAGATGAAAAATGGAAGCAGGAATAGTGAATATGAAGGAAAGAGGGAAGAAAACAACCATATTCGTTTCATTCAGCTGAAGAGGGCGTTATAAATCAACTCCCAATGGGAATGGTAATGCCTCTATAGGCTCCAAACACAAGAATTTGTCAGGGACGTTAGCATGCCACATGGACGTCTATGCATTACGCGAGCATCCTAGACAGAAACACCTCTATCGATGCTCAAAATAAGTGCCAAGTGGAACAAAGGCAGCGGGCTTATGTGTAATTTTTCCTTCAAGATTTTGTTTTCTAAGGTTTTAAAGGGCAAAAAGGGGATTTTCACTAGGGGTGAAAATTCACGTTAATACAAGAATACATAGAACACAAATAAAAACAAACCACAGGTGGCACAAACAAGCTATGGTCCCAACAACAAACAAAGCAACCAAATTACCTATCCCAAGAACAATCAGGTTGTAAACCAATAGACAAATTAGGGAGGACAACAAAGGTAATATGATCAACCCAAGAGGCAATTCACAATACTAGGTGAGTCACTTGAAACAGTCATGCACAAAATAGTACAACAGAACCTCATCAAAATGAATGATCACCAAAACTATGAGGAACCTAGCTTTAAGACACCATGGTACAATGAGAAAGACTTATGTTAATTCCATAAGATCAAAGGACACATGACCAAAAATTGCATGCACCTCAAACACATCATCCAAGACTTGATAGAGAAAGGGGAAGTAGACGTTGAGCATCATCCCGAAAACAAGGACCTCTAAATATACTCAAACCTGATCCCAAACCACACTAAGATGAATGATAAAGGGAAGGACAAGAGTACCACAATGTTAATTACACGTACGGTGACATGGTTTTAGAAAATATCTCACAAACTAATAACAATAGGGAAAACGTAGTAACAATACGAGGAGGAAACAACAACAACAACATAACTACCCATCGAGAAGAGATACAATACAAGGAGGACCTCCCAAACCCACAATCAAGTCATCGAGTGACTACAACATTGTGGAACAATTGAAGAAAACGCCCGCCCTAATCTTAATCATAGAGTTATTAAAATTGTCACCTGCACATAGGGAAATATTAGAAAAAAAGCATTGGAAGCGTTGATCCCTAATGACCTCGATCCTAGTCAGTTCCAAGCCATGGTTGGAAATATCACAAAAATAATCATTTAGTCTTTTTAGAGATAGATCTACCACAAAGAACATTCCACAATCAAGATATATACATAGAGGTTGGTGTTCACAAGACCATGGTCAAACAAGTATTGATAGATAATGGTGTAGGTTTAAAAATCTATACCTTAAAACTCATCAAATAGTTGGGGTATTTTGATAACATGATTGAAAAAGGTAAGAGTATCACCATAAGGGCCTATGATGACTTGGAAATAAATTCTGAAGGAACAGTCAGGTTGCCAGTGCAGATAGGACCAACCATCACAAAAACTACTTGTCAAGTACTAGACCTTGAGTTGTCATACAACCTCCTCCTAGGACACCCTTGGATCCATGCATTACAAACAGTCCCTTCCACTTTTCATCAATGCCTAAAGTTTCCCCATGAAGGAAAAGAAGTAACACTATATGTCGATCCTGAGCCTTTCCATTTTTGTGCAAAGTTGGAAGAGAAGTACAATAAAATACAACATGTGCCTAGCAATGATATATCCTTCCATTCATTTTCTTATGTTGATCCTTTCATTCTTCTATCAACCTCTACCAAGAACACATCAAGTGAGCAACCGAAAATAGAAGCCAAGATTCAAGTACTTGACAAGGGTAATGGGAATTACCATTTCAACCAAGAACTTTGCATCGACATACTTCCAACAACACCTAGAGTATATGGAGGTCCAAAAGAGATCAAGATAGTGCAAATGATATCCAATCCCATGATCTTTACTAGATGGGGAGACATGAAAGATGAAGAAATATTTGAGGAGGACCTCTCATCCATGATCTACAAGGAGGACCAAGAAAAACTAAAAAATCCACAACCCATTTTAATTGATCCTAACATTAGAGGTTATTAATTAGTTAAACAAATGGGATACAATGGAACAGGTAGTCTTGGGATAAATAAACAAGGTTGACCAAAGCCTATCATAGTGGAACAAAGGAAGAAAAATATAGGGCTAGTTTATAAACCAAAAGATGTGGTCATTCCAAAAAATGGATGAACCTCTTGGAAGAAACAAGAAACTTCTTCTAGTGTTAAGGCAGTAGATATCTATCATATCATGGAACATGAGTTACCCATCGAAGACTTATTTAACAAATTTAGAATTGATAGGTTCCCTCTCCAATACATGGAAACCATTCCCAACATCTATTATCGTTCTGAAATAGACTCTAATGAATACGAATGGGATTCTCCTTCCTTCGTGACCAAAAATGATTCCCCCACTTCTAGTAATGATGACTTAGATACCTAGTGGGAAAAATATACTAGAGCCATACTAACCCTTTCACCTACTTCTATAATTTTTGCAAACCAAGATGATAGCCTCCCACTCTATTACCCACAACTTATAGATTTGGATCAACAACAACATATACCTATTCTAGATCAATTCTAGAATGATGAGGCAATTGTGGAGTTCATGGGACTTTGAACAAACATACTAGTAGAAGAACACAAAGTAGGGTTCATCATGGATCTCGAATAGGAGGCATACTTTGGTGGAGAGATTGAATTTTCTACGCACAAAAATGAAAGAAAAAACATAAAAATATGATCCCCTAGGGAAAACCACACTGTGGCTTTATCGGATCTAGAAAAGAGAAAAATAAAGGATGCATATGAAGGTGAAAACCTCCCAGAGGCACCCGAGGATGGAGGGTTCAATCTCCCCATATCATAATATCAAGAAAGATCAATGCTCCTAGTAGAAGAAGCAGAGTCCATAAATATTGGCACAACAGAGGACCTAAAGATAACATACCACACATCATCACTTAATCTTGAGGAGAAGGAAAATTTCATAGCATTCATCAATGAGAGAAAGGTAAACTTTTCTTGGACCTATGTTGACATGCCTGGACTAGATCCATCATTAGTGGTAAATCATATAGTTGTCATCCCTAGAGCAAAGCCTATGAAGAAAAAACTCAAAAAAATGCATCCTCAGATAGCATTACTGGTACAGGTAGAACTAAAGAAACTACTAGATGTGGGTTTCATCAAAACTATCGACTATCCACAATGGATACCAAATCTAGTACCAGTGTCCAAATCTACTGGGAGCATAAGGATATGCATAGACTTCAAAGACCTGAACAAGGCATGTCCAAAGGATGACTTTTCGTTACCAAGCATCAGCATGATTGTAGATCTAACAACAGGGCATGAGATGCTATCCTTAATGGATGGTTTCTCTAGATACAACCAGAGAAATATCTCTCCAGATGACCAATACAAACAAAAATTTTCTTGTGCTTGGGGGACTTTCTATTGGAATGTAATGCCTTTTGTTCTAAAGAATGTGGGAGCAATCTATCAAAGAGCAATGACAACCATATTCCATGATATGCTACACACAATCATGGAGGACTATGTGGACAAAATTCTAGAAAAGTTAATCAAAAGAGAAGATCACTTGAAAAATCTAGCAAGGGTGTTTTATCGACTGGAATAGTACAATCTGAGACTCGAACCTAAGAAGTGTGTGTTCATATTAACATCTGGAAAGTTTTTGGGGTATATAGTATCAAGAAGAGGGATATAATTAGATCTTGAAAAGGTAAAATCTATAATAGAGATGCCTCCTCAAAAGACACTAAAATAGTTAAGGAGCCTACAAGGGAAGCTACAATCCATTAGGTGATTTATCGCAAATTGGTAGACAAGTGCCACCCTTTCACTCATCTCCTACACAAGGACATCACCTTCAAGTGGGATGGAAGATGCAACCAAGCATTGCAACAAGTCAAGGAGTACCTAATTACTTCTCCTGTACTCATGTCACCTATTTTGGAAAAGGAGATGATACTTTATGTGTCTACCACACAAGAAACACCGAGAGATCTCTTGGCCCAGCTAGATGATAACCACAAAACAAGGGTAGTCTACTATATCAGTAGAACACTGGTGGGCTATGAAATGAACTACTCGCCCATTGAAAGAGAATGTCTCTCAATCATGTTTTCAACACAAAATCAAAGACATTACATCTTGAGCAAAAAGGTGAAGTTGATTTCAAAAGTGGACCCACTCAAATACTTACTAGCAAAAGCAGCCCTAATAGGTCGAATATCCAAATGGGTGATGATCCTAAGTGAATTTGATATAGATTTTGTGGATAGGAGAGTTATCAAAGGAAAAATCATAGTAGACCAACTGGATGAAGCACCCATAGATGATCATAAGCCTCTCACAGTGGATTTTACAGATGAGAGTGTCTTGACGATAGAACAAACAGGCCAATGGACTCTATACTTTGATGGGTCCCATACTCAACATGGATCTAGAGTAGGTATTCTATTTCTCACACCACAAGGAGATAGTATTCCCAAGGCCTATAGGATTTCATTCCCATGCACAAACATCTCATAATATGAAGCTCTTATCATAGGGCTCAAAATGGCTATTGAATGGAGAACAAAAGAGCTACATGTCTTTGGAGACTCTCAGTTAGTGATTAGATAGGTGAAAGATGAGTACTAGATAAAAGATGACAAATTCCTACCATATAAAAGGATGGTAGACAACTTCAAGGAATAATTCATCAAAATAACCTTTGAGCAGGTTCCTTGGATCAATAATAGGGTTGTCGATAAAATGGCAACAATAGGCTTACTGCTTGATATTCCTCAGAATATGCCTAAGTATGAGTTTCTTGTGGAAAAACTACTCATACCTATGTTCAACATCCCATAATTGGAAATGGTATGTGTTGTTTTTGGTCCTAACTCCCATGGTACCAAGATATTTTTGACTATATCTAGCATGGTATCATACCACTTGACCTATCGACTACTTAGAAGAAAACCTTCACCGTAGAACTTCTCACTTTATGATCCTAGGAGAAACCCTATACCATCATAGTCTATATGGTATGTTACTCTAGTGCCTTAATGTATAAGAAGCACAAATGGTCTTACAAGAGTTCCACAAAGATATTTGTAGATCCCACTCTAATGGACCTAACTTAGTCTGAAATCTACTTAGGGTAGGATAATATTGGCCCTTCATGGAGCAAGACTTCATTCAACATTCTAGAAGGTGTCAAAAATTTTAGCAACAGAGTGATCTAGTTCATGCACCAGTATAGGAGTTGAGACCCATCACAACACCATGGCCCTTTTTTGCAATGGGGATTAGACCTGGTAGGTAAGATAACACTTGCTTCATCTAGCCGACACAAATTCATTATCACGACAACAGAGTACTTTACTAAATGGATAGAGGAAATTCCATTGACTTATATCACCAACAAATAGATATCAAAATTTATTTTGAATTATCTCATTTGTACGTATGGAATTCCATAGATAATTTAACAGACAATGGCACCCCATTCAAGAATCAAGATGTCTAGGAACTTTATTCCAAATTCTCCATCCAACATAGATTTTCCACGCCCTAATATCCTCAAGGAAATAGTTAGGATGAGGCATCTAATAAAATAATCATGAAAATATTGAACAAGACTGTCAATGATGTTGACCGTGATTGGCATTTGCAGATAAACCCATCCTTATGGGCTTATTGAACTAGCATTCACACACCTACTAGTGCCACACCATTTTCCTTGGTCTATGGATCAAAGGTTGTATTACCTATCGAGGTCAAAATCCCCTCATTATGAATCTCATTAAAAGGCATGGTCAACAACGAAGAATACAAGGTATCCAAACTAAATGAATTAGAGCTCTTAGATGAAAGGAATTTGAGCGTGTTAAACCATTTGTAGGTTTATCACAATCGGCTCAAACAAAGCTATGACAAGATAATCAAAGATAGGAACTTTCAAATTGGTGACTTAGTCCTCAAGGAGAATCAGAAGATACAATTGAATCAAGACAGAAAATAAAATTTGAACCCAACTGGTTAGGTTTGTTCATCATCACAGCGAGCTACGGCTCTAGGGCCTATCAGTTGGCTACTCCTGAAGGAGAACCTCTAGTCGAACCATTGAACAACAACCACCTGAAGAAGTTCTACACATGAAGTGTGTTTGAATACCCCAAGAAAAAGGGTAAAAATCCAAAAAAAATAGATAAAAGATTAAAAAAAAATCAAAAAAATCAAAAAGCAAGAAAAACAGTAAAGAGAAATAAAATGTTCTTTGAGTGAAAACCACTCTATGGTACTCCTAGAATAGGCACCATAGTGAAAACCTGGCAAACATGCACTCTGTTTGAATAAAACTTACATCATTATCTATTGGTACTTTCTCACAGCATCCACCCATCCATTTCATAGAACATTTATCCAACCATGGCTTGTCACTGATTAAGGAAAGTCATTTTATTGGGGGAAAATTCTTGAAGCTAGTCATGGATTAGATCTTGAAACATCCAATCATGGTCATAAAACAACAAAAATAAAAAAACAACAAAAATCAAATACATGTGAAAAACATCAAAAACAAAATAGCATCATTGGGTTATTCCTTCGCTCAAATAGGCTAAGATGTCAACATTTTCTTGAACCTCATAGCTAGTTCAAGTAGATTTCCCGTAACATATCCTCTAGACACAGAAATGGAGTATCAATCTAGATTATCAATGTTGTTTATCCAAAAATAGTTTATGATTTGAGTCAAATGATCGAACTACGTGGTATTTGCATGTGCAATGTAGGCAAGGCTTTTATTATCCCCTAAGACTCTAGGTCAGTCCCCTTAGGTTTCCAACATGATTTATTTCAACTTATTCAAAAAATCCAAAACCAAAACAAAAAAATCATACACAAAATACAAAATCCAAAAACATTCACAAAACATAAAAGGTCAAAAGAACCAAAAAAAAAGTGAACTACGAGCCTTTGCATGTACAATGTAGGCGAGTCTTATATTTGATGAGCCCCCGAGGCCCTAGGTTAGTCCCCTGAAAACAACAAAAACAACATCATAAACTTAGAAAATAAAAAAGAAACATCCCATCATCAAAATCCGCAATAAAACATCACCCATAATAAATGAATCATCGCAACCATCCTTTGAAAAAATAAACAAACAAACAAAGCAAACATCAAAAGCTATAACTTTCAAGCAAACAATCGTATAATCTCTAACTATAAACAGATGGAAACAATACCAAAGTATCAACTACCTATCTTTTGACAAGCCCCAACCACATCCTGAGCTATGCCTTAATGGATCTGTTCCTACGATATACATGATTAACACTGGATAATAGCCCCACCCCAAACAAATATGGCAAGTGATAATGCAACATTGTTTTATCTTTTTATGGTCTTATCTTTTCAATTTATCTTATTGACTCATTCCTAAGAGCTCTCAAGGATGTCCATAAGGATTTAGAGAATAAGGAATGGGGGAAATTGAGTTTCATTTCAATTTGTTGTTTGTAAGGTATTTTTTTAATACTACCATGGTGAATACTTACTTTATTGAGTGTATGGAAGTTGTATTAAAATAGTTTGTGAAGTAGTTACATGTTAGGTGTTCTGTACCTCTTTGTGTGACTGGTTTGAAAAGTTTTTAACGCAACCCGACCCTATACTTTAAACAAATTTTCCCTATGTCTGGTATGAGTAAAAATACTCTTTGTTTGTAGATTCAAAGTCCATGCAATAGATATAAAGTCACCTTGGTAATTCATACCCTGGTGCATCATATCTAGTTTCTATATCAAATAAGATTGTTCAAACCATGAAGTCTCTAAAGAAAAGCAAAAGAAACTCATCAACTACTAACAAAATTTTATCCATCATCAATATTTCTTCTAATTAACATCACATCTCTATCTATCATCAATATTTCTTCTAACTAACATCCATCCTGCATAGAAATATCATTAGCACCACATCCATACTGTATCCGAAAATGTTGTCAATACATATCATGATGATAATAAACCAATAAAAACATCATGTATCATGTATGGGGTATTCATTTATCACATAAACAACATATGAGACAAAGTATGATTCATCCATCCACATCAAATTCATACATCAGAAAAGCACAAAAACATATATAAACATACATCACCATATATCGCCATTACACAAGCATAAAACGAGGCTGAATTGAAGAAGGTATATCTCATATATCATCATAAAAAAGGGAGCATGTCATAATTACATCATCCACATTGACATAAGTGTGATAGGATAATATAAAACCATAACATATGTATGAGGTCTCGACTAGACCGATGAATATATATAACACATGTCTACAACATGCCTTTGCACAATGAAATAGCATGAAGATCGAGTACCAAATAAAAAAGTAAGACCACGAAAGGAAGGGTAGGACACTATAGACCACCAAAAGTATTTGGTTGTCTCACAGATTGATCACCTACACCTACACCTACACCACCACCACCGCCATCGCTCACATTACTAGGCTCCCTGAACTGTGGATGCCGAGAAGCCCTATGAACAGTAGCATCATATAAGGTCTGATAATAGGTGGAAATATATAGAAACTGATATCGTCAAGCTTGCATTCACACTCTTCCTATAGAGTAAGTAATATTACTTGAGCCACTACAAAATATTGTCGATCGCTCTCGCTATCTCACTCAGCCCTCAAAGTGTCTACCTGAGCCTCCACAACCTGTCGATGTGCTATATTCGCGTCTTTGGTAGAATTCATCTAAGCTAACAGTATATCACCATCCCTAGATGGTGGAGGAGGACCCGGAACTTGTCTATGACCCTGTGCTGAAGGAATATGCCCATCCTAACCACCCTGAACCCGATCACATCGGGCTTGATCCAACTACTCTATGAGAATCTCAACACACTATCACTCCCCGCAACAACCTATAATACCTGCTCTGCTCACAATGGGATCACCCCCAAGATTGATGAACTACAATGGCCTGCGTCATGCCCACCACTCATCATAATCACAAGTAGTAATTGGATCTACGAAACCAACCGGCCAACCCCAAACAACTAGGGAATGTGCTCTAAACTCAACAACAACAATATCTATATCCACCTAGAGACCCCATACATGGACCTCCCAAGTATTCTAACTAAACTAAGCCTCATAAGAATCAATAACCTTCCCTTGTCTCTTTCCAAACTGGCGACATGATACTAACTCTGGTAGGTAATTCTCTATCATAGGAGAACAACCAATCAACCAACGAGTTTGTTGATAGTAAACAAGATGATCTGAATCATCTGGCCAAGCCTGACAACCCATATAAGGTTTCCACACAAAACTTGGAATCTCATCAAACACGTGACACCAATAAGGAAGATCCCCATAAAGATAAGAGTATGAATCAATCAAAGAATGATCTTGTATCTCGTACAACCGAGTAACTACAATATGCTCCTATGCCCAAACATGCAAAAGTGAAACACCTGCGGAAATAGATTTCCTACCCCAATACATCACGTCATGCATATCTCTATAAAGATGAGCTAGGAGACAATCACCCCAGGCATAACTCATCTCATGGTCTAGCATACTCTCAATACATGTACCCCAACCCACAACAAACTATCGACCTCTCCTATCAAGAACAAATAACCCTAAAATTAGACCACATAGGAAAAGTACAATAGGATCTAGTGAGTACCATTTCAAACATGATAAGTACAAATCTCACCATGAATAGGAAGGTGAATTATCCTCCAAACATCCTCAAGAGTAATAGTTGCCTCTCCTATAGGAAAATGAAGCGAGGAAGTCTCAGAATGCCACCTCTCCACAAGTGCAGTCATCATAGATGTCTGAGTCCTGATAAGAGGTATGTAACAAATGTAATGTAATCCAACGACATCGATAAATTCTCGCTCTAACACACCAAAATGGGAAATCGGATCAAACAAGTGTCAAGGATGGATCTCTCTCGGCAAAAGTGGTTTGAGAATTACGTGCAATCATTGCAAAACCAATATGTTAGGGTTTCACTCTAAACATGTAAGGAAACAAAAAATGGCATGAGAACGATGACAAATGATATTAGGATGACAAACAACTAGATGCCAAGGTCCAGGGAAAATACTAAAAGCAAATACATAAGGAGAATTCAAATGCAAGGTTTTTGAGAAAATGTTCATAAAACACCAGGCAAAAGTGAGATTTTTAGGCAAGTGCAATATTTTAGGTCAAAAGTGAGGAAACAAGGGTGAAGTTTTATGTCAAGTGTGAGCTTTAAGATCAAGGGAGAGGAAACAAGGGTGAATTTTCCAATCAAGGGCGAGGTTTCTAGTTAGCTGTAAAGTTTTAGGTCAAGTGCATGAAACAAGGGCAAATTTTTTAGTCAAGTGGGAGGTTTTATGGTAGGTGCAAGGGTTTCGGTGTCAAGTGTGATATTCTTACCTTGCAAAGGCAAGAAAAATGATGCAAGTGCTCAGGAATCACAATAACTTTGTTATTGACTTGAAGAACTTTGTACACACATAACAAGAACAAAACGAGATGAAATCCAAAAGAGAGAAGGTACATATCAGGCCACCGACACCTAAAGGTCGTCTAAACTCTCGAACAGGTTCAAAACGATGCGAGGCACCCTCAAATCTTGGCATTGCTCCCCGACAACTGACATAGTGGGAAATCTAGAGACAAGAATTAGCAAAAGGATCAAAGCACAAATGAGCCAATTTAAAGACTAATTGCCTATGTTAAACCTCAAGAAATGCTAATTTAATCTAGGAAACCCTAATTTCACTTAGAGAATCTTCCTACTTTCAAATTATAAGCTCTCAAAAACATGGGAATGAAAAACAAAGAACCTATTGATATAATATTTCATTTGAAAAACATTGAAACTGAAATACAATAGTGTCAAGAGCTTGACCTCAAAGATTTAAATTTTCAGTCAACCTCTCAAGGGGGTAGCACAAAGTCCTACCATCATTCTAGTGAACGTCGAGGCATAGTGGGGCATAATTTTTTTCAGAAACTTGATCTTACAAAAACAAAATATTTGAAACAAAGCAACCAGTACTTTGTATCAAAGAGGGGGAAAATGTACACATGTAAAATTGACCTAACACCTATCAAACACCCCAAATAGCATCAAACAACATCAAACAACATCATCCCACAACATCCCGTAATGTCTCGGAATGACTCAAAATCATCTTAGAACATCCCATAATGTCTCAGAATGACTTGAAATCATCTTGGAACATCTCGTAATGTCTTGAAATGACTCAAAACATCTCAAAATTGTCTTGAAATGACTCATAATCATCTCAAAATGGCTCGAAACATCTCAGAATCATCTTGCAACATCTCAAAAAATCTTAGAACCATCTTGGAATCATCTTGGAACAACTCAAAATCATCCCATAGTGTCTTAGAACATCTCAGAATCATCCCATAACATCTCAAAATCATCACACAATGTCCCAAAAAACATCACACAAATGACATCCAAAACCCTAATTCTGCTATTAATTGAATGATACAACATTATTTAGTTAATTCACTTTTTCATTATTTTTGACAAATTAAATAAATTTCATTTATTTAATAAAGTCTTAAAAGCCCTAATTCTGCTATTAATTAAATAATACAATATTATTTGATTAATTCACATTTCATCATTTCAACCAATTAAATAAATCACATTTATTTAATAAAGTCTTAATCTCACTTTATTTCGTCGTGGTTGATTAAATAACACCAATTATTTAATTACGTCGCTAAATCACCTTATTCCCCAAAGTTGATTAAATTATTAAATCATAATTTAATTATGACACTTTCTCTCCAAAATTTGAATAATTAAATCAAAACTATGCAAATCAATTATCAAAAATCAAATCAAACTAATGCAACTTTGTTTACAAAAGTCAAACTTGATTTGCATGTTCAACTCCAAAAAGAAATTAATTAATTAAATCAATTAATTCATATTCCTCACCCACTTTCTGATTGAGAAAATTACAATTATTGATTGAGCAATATAATTTGTTAACTAGTCAATCTAAATTGCTAACTGAGTAATCTAAGTTGTTAACTAATCAATCAATTTCCTAACTAAGCCATCTAAATCCCAATTGATCAATCTAAAATCCTAATTGATCAATCTAATCCCTAACTAGCCAATCTATTTATCAATCACACAAATTATGCAATCAACTTTGCACAATTTTCTCATGTCTAAATCCTCTCAACACATTTCAACTACTGATCTAGATATTCTCCAACACGATCTTGATCATTCATTTTGAATCTCATTTTCTATATAACAAACCTCTTTCCTCACAAAAAATATTGGAGAATCAACATCATTTGCACAACGAAGTATTACTGACATTCACAACCACCATTGTTAGTGCTTCAACCTCATTTCTTCGATCAACCAACATCAAGCAATCATTCCTCAAGATTTTTCACATGAAATTTGGAGGCTTTGTAGTGATAAGAACAACCCAACATCAAGCGAATACACTCCACTACGAGATGGTAACGTTGTACTTTTTGTGTACATTCAATTTAGTAATCATAGATTTCTTAATGTATGTTCAAATATCTTAGTTTCTTTTCGTATGTGCAGGATTAAATCTTAGATTAATATGTTTGATCTTGTTTCTATCTAATGTTCTCCCCCTCACATAGTTATTTTTAATCATGTCAAAATTAAGGTAATTTTAGGAAAAAATTATATTTAGTTATTGTAGACACCTAAAATTGTCCTGAATAGCAAACAACACTATTTAAATAACTCTCACCCTTCTGATTAAATAATAAATTATTATTTAATTATTATCATTTCTCATATTCGTCTATTAATTAAGTGATTTAACATTATTTAATTACCAGTCCATGAAAATCATGGAGCGGAGAGGAAATGGGTACGCAAATGCAAGTTTGAATTTTGAAGAAGACTATGAGGTGGAGACGAAGATTCAGATGAATCTGATGGGGTTCTGGAGATCGCGGGAGCTACCTCTTCTTCTCTAGTGCAGACTTTGTTATGGTGGGTGTTTTGGCTTCGCCCGAAGCCATTCATGCTTGTTGGGTCTATTTTTGAACAGTGCTCTGAGGGAGCTTCCTCATTGGGGTCATTTGTTTTCTCTCTGAGATGCATTGGGTATGGTTGTTCTTTGAGCACTCTTTACTTCTTTTGGCAGAGGTTTCCTCTATGGTGTGCTAGATGGGAGCTCACCTTTGTGGTGAGGCTCTTTGAGCCTTTGTGTGTGGGGTTGGAGGTTATGTCAGGTTTTTTGTGGACAATTTTATTGAGGAGTTTGGTGGCCTAATTTTAGACTTTGTTGGGCGGGTAGAGTCGGATGTGGTGTTTTTTTGTTGTTCCCTCTCTCCTCACTTTTTGTTTGCAAATTTTCTTGGTCTTCTCTAACTTTCTAGGAGATTTTCTACTTTTGTGTGGGGGCTTGATTTTTTTGGAGATGTGGTTGTTGGGTTGTCTCTGGTTCAGATTATGGATAGTTTGTGGCTTGTTTCAGACCATGTCTAGATAGAAGGGTTGGAGGGTGTTCTTTATTGTATGGTCGGTTGTCTTCTTTCTCTACTTGGTGGTTGTCCTTTCTTGTCCCTTCTTCTTTTGGGTCCCTATGTTGTGTTGGTTG
Source organism: Sequoiadendron giganteum (assembly GCA_007115665.2). Lineage (NCBI taxonomy): Eukaryota > Viridiplantae > Streptophyta > Pinopsida > Cupressales > Cupressaceae > Sequoiadendron > Sequoiadendron giganteum. Next base: position 241,374,946 of record CM021110.1, on the reverse strand, counting down.
TGGGGCTTGGGGTCTTTGATGACGGGTTACTTGAGGAGTTGGTTGGCATTATCTCAAACCTGGACTGGTATGTCGGGTTGGAAGGGGTTTCTTATTGTTGTGTCACTGCTTCTCTTGCTCTGTTTGTTGGCTTTCTGGGCTCCTCTTCCTCTGTGAGTGTGCGATCGTGGTTTCAGGATGCGGTTGATGGTTTTCCAATTATGGAATGGACTGAAGATGATGAGGAGGCACCCCCTTTGCCTAGTGCCATGGATCTTTTTTGTAGAAGGAGTACCTGTTCTTTAGCAAAGGAGGCCTATGGGTTCAGATTTATGGTGGGAAATGGGTTCTTTCCATTACCCCTATTTGTGCTTATTTGGGAGCCATTGTGTGGGTCCTTTGCTCTTTTTTGTGCAGAGTTCTTTTTATCACGTTATAATTTTTGTGGCTCTACTTATTAGCCCCTTGGAGATGGGCTCTTCATGTTGGTTTGGTTGTGAAGGGGGATTCTTTTTCCCTTCCTGGTGGTTTGGCTTTGATCTCTCATATTGAGGTGGAGAGTTCTTGGTTGGGTTGGGTTATTTTTTGTTTCAACATCTTTGGTCTTCTTTGGAAAATCCTATTGAGGTGGTGTTATCTTCTATGGAGGTGGAGATGGTTTTTTTCTGAAGAAGCTAGGAGGTGCTGCTTGGAGGAGTTGAACCATACTTGGTTGGTTCAACTTGAGGTATGTTTCCCTTTAGCTCCTATGGAGGTGGGTCTCCTTCATATTAAGGTGGTAAGGAGTTATGTTGGTAGGGTGTTGACTTTCAGCTGGTTTGTATTATTCGAGTTCAACATGTTTGGTTTGGGAGCTACTTCGTATTTGGGTTTGAGGTCCCTGTCAAAACCTTGTTGTAGTGGGTTGTTGGTCCTATCAAAACCAAGGGGTTCAAGATCCATGTAATATCTTTGAACTTTGTAGGGTAGTAAGCTGGTTGTTGGTTGGTTGAATCTCTGTTTTGTTGTTGGGTGATATTGACTCTATTCTTTGGGCAGCTTGACCTTCTTAGTTTGGGTTTCAAGTCCCTTCAAAACCTAATGGTTTTGGGTCCATTCAAAACCTGTTGTGAAATGGTTTCGGGTCAATTCAAAACCTATTTTCCCCCTAATCAAAAACATTATTTAATTAATTCATCCTCAAATCATCATTTACATCAAAAACCTCAATTTCCTCTATTAATTGAATAATAATACATTATTTAATTAATTCATTTTTCATCAAATTCGACTAATTAAATAAATTTCATTTATTTAATAAAGTCCTAATATAATTTTTTTCCTCTTGATTAATTAAATAACTTCAATTATTTAATTATGTCACTAATTCACCTTATTCCCCTAAGTCAATTAAATTATGTCACTTTCCCTCCAAATTTAAATAAATTGAATAAAATATTCAAAGCATAAACAAAAATCAAATCAAACTAATGTAACTTTATTTTCAAAAGTCAATCTTGATTTGCATGTTCAACTCCAAAAAGAATTAATTAATTAATCATTATGAACCACTTGCTTGATTGAGAAAATTACGAATCATTGATTGCTCAATCTATTTCCTGATTGATCGATCTATTCCTCAATCACACTAATCACGTAATATATTTGCACAGATTATTCCCATTTAAATCCTCTCAGCATCTTTCGACCATCAATCAAGATATTCTACTACACAATCCTAATCGTCCATTTCAAATCATAATTTCTATATAACAAACCTCTTTCCTCACAAAAAGGATCAAAGAATCAATATCATTTGTACAATGAAGTACTGTCAATATTCCTAATCACCATTGATAAAGTTTCAACATATCTTCGATCAACCAACACATGCATTGCATCAAAAGCTTCTCGCACGCAACAATGGAGGCTTCGCAGTCATATGAACAACCCAACATCTTGTGAACACACTCTGACATGAGATGGTAAGATTGTAGTGTTTTGAATTCATGTTTATTGTCTTGTTTCAATAACACTTTTCAATTCTTTAGCTTTATAATTCCATTTCATGAGTGAAAGAATAGATCTAGATTAGTGTTTTTTATTTAGATTAGCCTCTATTTCATTGCATTTTGTCTTGTTTACGCTCAATGATTTTCCCCCTCACACTGTTGTTAAGGATGAAAAGTTATAAATCTGGTCAAAGTTGGGTATTATTATCTTGTAACTAGACAAGTTGATTGATTTACTAAGAAATGATGACTCTGTGTCCTTCACAATGAACACATGTTTACCATGGTGACCAAAGGATTTGAAGTAATGAACATTGCATTCAAAAGTTTGGTTTGAGTGGAAAATAGAGGATTTGGTGCCTACACAAACTTATAAAACTACACTTATTGCATCTTTTTCAAATTAAATATTTTTTTATGACTCTCTAATATTTCCCTAGCATAGGGGAGAGGACCCAATAGTTGAGCACCCTAACTTTACGCTTCTCAATATCCTACGTGGAAATTTCAAATCACTCCCAAATTTTGACAGCAACTTACTTGGAAAGTCCCCTACTTATATAACTAAGGTTTCAAGGCCACATCATCAAATATGATGCCACATCAACATGATTTTTGTCAAGGTGTCCAAAAGGCCCAAGAAAAAAGTAAGACTGATACTTGTGCACTAAATCATGTTTTATTGGTACGATGATGTGGCATCACATTATTTATTTCTTTTTAGATCTAAGGAATACATTTTATTCAATTATAGGTAGTCATCATCACCTCTAACAACTTTAGAGTCACAACTATTGGTTCAATATTGCTAAAAATATTTGGCATTAAATCAAAAAATGCTATAACAACGATTAGAACATGCTTAAGTATTGGGTCCTCTCCCCTACTTTAGGTTATAATGTAGAGGTATGCATTTTATTACCAATAACATGTTTTCCAAGCATACTTTAGGAAGGGTGTAGCCTTTCATCTCTTCCATATCTAGTGTACCATGGAGGAGTGGTTACCTCAAGGATGTCTTCTCTCTTAGGCATCACTTGTGTTGATTTCATGCACTTCTTAGTGAGCTTCCATAACATAAGGTGTGTTATGTCAAAAATTGTCTCCTATTTTTGTATTTTTTTTTAATATTTTTTGTATGTGTTTTGAACATGTATCTTTCACATGTGTCTAAAATCATGTAGTGTTGCACATGGTGTTGATGCATGCATGCATGTTGCATATTGTTTTGTAGTGATTTTGTGTTTCAAGAAAAATTTGGTTGTGTTTTATGTTTTTTTTCAATAAATTTTTGGCATTATAATTTGGGTGCAAAAATCCTATACCATATCATTAGATTGGAATATTTTAACAATGACCTTAGCTAGGGATTGGCTACTAGTTAGGCTTGTGTTTTTTGTTGCAAAAAATATTCATTTTCTTGATTTTGTAATAATTTAAAGTACTCTATGACTTGCAAGAAGGATTAAAATTCGTGTTGTTATGATAAGGGCATTGCTAGGAATGGTGAAAACAACAATGGTCCTACTAGGGATAGGGCCATAGGCAAAGAGTAGGAATCAAGAACACTAATAATTGTCAAAAGATAATAAAAGAGTAATGAGGGTAGGGAATGAAAGATAGGGGATTAGAAAAATAGGGACCCCTACTCATTTCCACACTTGTAATGGAAACTCCATCAATAATGAGAGTTGTGATGGGTGCCAATGGGGAAAAGGAAGTGGACCTAGTGTTCTTTTTTGGGTGAAATAAATTTGAGACTCTAGAATGAGTTATACAACATTTCTTGTTGATGAGCTTAGGCTTGTTTTTCTCCTCGGATGAGTTGGGGAATCCAAAGGAACAATAGGAACATTTATGTCTTTACTATGTTCTCTTAGCCTTATTCCTTGTCCTTGAAACTAAGCTTCACAATGAGGTCATCCCCTTTACTATAGTTTTCTATTAGATCCTCTTTTGATAACTTAGTTGGTTCAAGTAACTTGAGTAACAAAGGTAAGGTACTTGTACTTAGAGTCGTCCTTTGAGTGTGTAAGGATTATTGGCTTTGGGAGTGGAGTGGTTTGTCTACTCAAGGTGGCTTCCTCGTGGTCATATTCCTTGTAGAATGTTTTTCCAATGAATTCTTCTCAACTTTGAATGAGATGTCTTTGATCTTACAATAATAATTCCAATAAGCTTCAATATGAGGTGAGCTTTAGCATATGGAAATATGAAATATTTCCTTCTTTTCTTGTTTAGTTGGTAGTTGGGTTTTGACTCTAGGTCATAATTACACTCCCTACTAAACAAAGTTCAATAGGATAGGACAGAGTTAGGTACCTTAGCATCAATTTGCATGTTCTCTTCTTCTATTTCTTGCTTGGCATAGGAACCTTTAAAATTCCTCTTTTGATTGAAGTTTGAAATTGAACCATCGAGGTTGTCAAACCTATCCAACTTAGGATACCACTTTTGAGAAAAAAAATTAGTTATGAGAAGTGCTCTAAAGGTTCCTTAATTAGCTAACATTTCCTTTATAATTAAATAAATAAATTTAATTAATTTAATTGATTTTTTTTTATCTTTGATACTTTAATATATATATATATATATATATATATATATATTATTTATTTTGTAATAATGTTTTCATCTCATGCACATGAATTAAATAAATTTATTTATTTAATTCTATTAATATTCTTCTAAGTGAGTCAACTAAAAAAGCAACATTTTTTCACTCACAATCACTTTCACTACATTCATCCATACTCTCACTTCACACACATGCAATTTTTTAACTCATCAATCAAAGGACACATGTCACTTACACATTCATCATTATCTCTCAATAAATCTCATCCATCAATCCTTAAAATCATTCTTGATCGTTGAATGATAGTAAGTGAAAGCTATAAATCAACCATCATTCCAAGCTATCAAACACTCCGCAATTATCTTAGAAATCCACAATGTTACATTCAAACTATAATATTACATCCATTTTTCTAATATAGGTTATTCTTATGTTTGAAGAGAAATCTGCATCCATACATTTAAAGAACATCATATACAATGGAGTAAAATGAGGCATTTTGTGAAGATAATGTAGTTTAGTATTTCTTTTGATATTACTTTATTGTGCTCATGCTCTATTGAAGGTGATTATTGGATGTTGAAATAGGTATTTTGTATTCTAATGACATTAGTTTCAATTTCAACATTCAGTCTCATTCACAATGGATATTTTAGGCTAGAATACCTTCTAGTTTGGGAGATCTTATTTTTCAAATTCCCAGCAAGCAATTTATAGAAACAGTTAAAATATTAGTTTTGGGTACTTGGAGAAAAAAAAGATGGGTTATTTTTTGGGGTTTTTATACACCATTTGGTTAAGGATTCATGTACAAATAAGCCTCCATTTGAGAGTTGTAAAATTTTCTATTTTTTATCAGAGTCTTGGTTAGTGAGTTTCTATGTTTTAATATGGGCTTTAAATGTTACAAAACCCTCCAAAAAAATTGCATTGGTTTCAAAAGATAAATTGGTTTCAAAAATTTGAGGTTAAAAATATTTGTTGGAGTTGACAAGATTGTCACAACCTTGTCAAATCTCGATGTGATTGTGACAACCACCAAAATTCCCAACATGAGTTTTCAAGAGTAAAAATTAAAAGGAAATATTAATGTGTTGAAAGTCTTGGGAGGTTTTAAAGTATCTATTGATTCCCAAAGTGGTTATGAGAACCATTAAAGCACCCAACACTCTCCTCTTAACATTTAAAAACATCAAAAAGTTCACATGGGTTTCATTTAAGATGTACTAAGGGGTTTCAAAACCCTTATTTTTTGTGGATAGTGAATGAAGAAACATGGATAAAACATGTGAATTATTGTGAAATGAGAATGTCATTAGGTGTTGCAGTTGCAAATTCCTTGTTAAACATGCTTGCAAGATGTGAATTTTTAGCAAGCACATAACCAATTTAAAATAAACACCTCAAAAGAAATGTCTCTCATGGAATATAATGATCGATGTAGATGCAAAAAATAGATTTTTTTGAAAAATCTCCAAAATTTTTAATCAAATGTAGTTACCAAAGAGTGCAAATTTTTATATTACAAATGGGCTCCAAAAAGCTCTAAGAAGCTCAAGTAGAAAGGATTTTTCTAATAAAAATAATAACTAGTGTGCATACCTACTATATATATGTATATATATATTATAATCCATATTCATCTAGATCATGCGATAACTAATGGGGGGATATTGATAAGTTAAGTTTGAAAGATCATCATGTGAGGTTTCTAGTGTTTATGTACAAATTATTTCCCATGGTGACCTGGCTAATTAGAATGATGATCCTAGCTATGTTGGAGAAGCCATTAATAAGAATGATAGTTCATTCGGAAAAGAAAAATGTGTTGATAATTTGTTTGAGTTCTTTGCATTCACTTATTGAGAATGGGACTGAGCCATTTTGAGTGTAGATAGTTGTGATAAATAATAAAAGAGTTATCTAGGTCAAGCAGATAGTATTGAAAATACAGATGAAACCCAAAAAGTGCAACATGAAAGCATTTAATTTTCAAAGGAAATTAGAAAAAGAGACTCTTAGAGTAGTGATGAAGATAGTTGGGTTGAAGTTAGATTGTCACTTGACCAATTGTAGTGAATTCTTTAGGTAATCCTAGAGAAAATGTTACCTTTAATCCAAAGGCTACATAAATTAATTTGAAGATAAAGATGCATAGGAATCAAAAATATTATTTGAACATAGTGGGAAAATTTTAGAGGAAATTTTCATAGAATTAGGCCAACAAGAAGAAAACTCTTTAGAGGATGTACCTTTTTTTCATCATACCAAAGGTTTTTTATTTTAAATATAGGAACATCCAATCAACTAATATCAATCAATATGGAAATTAAAGCTAGAGCCAATAAGAATATAGTAATTCATGTGTAAAAATTGATAGAATTAATATGTACAATCTATGTGCTTTTGACGTTAAAGAGACAATTGTACAACTATTATTTGATCGACTCTAGTCTTGAGGGTAGTCCATTTGGGGGATCTTTATTGGCAAGGTATATCCCAAGTATGATCCAAATTTTAGATAATGGAAATTAGAAAAAAAATTACTAAGGTGTACATTCTAATTATTTTAAATGTAAAATTTTCATCCTCGAGTTGTGTGCCAAGGGATTTTTGTGTATCATCTCATGAAGTTTCTCCTTCTTTACCATTGCAAAGCCTACAATCTTCCTCCTAGATGCTTCATATGTGGGTAGTTCTAAGTAATTTCATTTAGGGAATACATATTTGTTACATTGTAATGAGGAGTCATCAAAAGCCAATATTGACATGTCACCAGAGCTTAAATTATATTGTTAAGAATCTAAGAGTTGGATCTACAAGATTTATCAAAGGAAGAACATATAGGAGATAAGGATTCCAATAGAGAACAAACTATAGGAGTATGTGGAGGTTTAGAGGTTTTCAAGAAACCTAAAAAATGAACATCAAATTACTCATAACAAGAAAAGGTTGTGTCTAGAGGAGCTTTAGTTTCAAATATTTTAGTATTTTCAGCTTCTCCTTGTCTAGCTCAAGTAGAAACAATATTTTATCTTGACATAAATATCACCTGGTTCATCATAAATAGAAAATACAAATGACAAGAAAGGTAATTACCATGAGGGACTTCATTAATTTTATTCTTCACAAGTGGATAACAAGATTATGCATAGGAATAATTTGTCACTCATTGGAAGTAGATAACTTAGAGTTAGAGAAGGCTTTCTACATCGTGTCATTTCACAAACATTGAAACTTTTTCCATGCATGGGCCATTATCAAGAAATGGGAGCTAGAAAAGGGAAATATTATTCATTGAATGTTCTCTTGAAGAATGGAATTGACAATGAGAGCTATATGAGTCTCTTTGTATCCATAATCCATAAGGTAATATAAGTATATATTCCAGATGTATTTTCTTACAATGTGAAAAATATTCTCTCACAGGTGATGTGTTAGGTTGATTTAATTTATCAAGTTAAAGAGCATGAGAATTATGTAAAATTTATTCATTCATTCAATGTTCCACTGATGCTTATTGAATTCAAATAAATATACACCATTCATGATGTTACATCAAGAGTTATAGATGAGTGTTAATAGAGATAGGGAGACAAACCTTATCTATACTCTCAATCATCCCTTCAACATTCATTAGTGACTTCTATTTGACAAGAGCCGATCAGACAAAGATTAAAGATGAAAATGTAGGGAACACCCTTTTGGGGATATGGGGTAATACAAAAAGCCTTGATTTAGCATTTGGAACTAATACTCTGAAGACCTTGTGTAGCTCGGCAAGGAAAGGTGTGAAGGAAAATATATCTCATTATGATAATTTTTCTTATAATGGACTAGGTGATGAGGAAGATACTTCTACTTGGTTTGAAATTGAGGAACCTTTGGAGAAATCTTGAATCTTACTATGATGTATGAGAGAAGTTAATTAGCTCATGGATTGTTATCAAAATTGATGATCCATATTGGGTTAATAAATGATGTTTGCATGAAAATATTGTGATGAGAGAAGAAGAAAAGACTAGAATGTTTGAGAAATAGATTGTAGATTTTGTCTTAAATGTATGTCAACTTATAAAGCATATCTACTTGCTTCCTACTTTGATGGACCATGTACTTTAAAACTTGAACATACACTTGTAGTCAAATTTGATGAGCATTAAAATCCAGTTAGTTGAAATTATTTTAAGTTAATTCTAATGGATGCATCATTGAATACCATTAGACAATCATTCAACCTGATAAATTTTAATCAAGGTTCTCCTCATGTACGAGTATAAATGCAAAGCCATATCACCAGTTGAGCCTAATGCCACTATTTACCATTCTAAATCTATCTAGAAAAGGAGTGATGGTGTTTTATTTGAGAATTATATTGACCCTAAGTATCATGGTAATCCTCACATGTAGTTTTGCATCAATCATAAACTAGAATAGTGGTTAATGCATCAAGGTTTCAAGTTTAAAATTTTGTTGGTCAAGAATGTTTGAAAATCAACATAATACTTTGCAGACCTAGTATTTTATTATAGAACTTGGGATTAAATATCTATATCAAAGATATATATAAATGTGTATCCCTCGGAGTTATTAGAACTTTATTTTATAAAATTTTGTAAACCTCCCAATCAAAAAAGAAATAGTTACAAAAACCAAAAAGTCACTCTTTTCTTTTTTATTGTAAAAACTTATGAAAGGGAGGGGGTTTAAAAAGTCATTTTTTACCAAAAACCTAGAAATTTATGGAGAAGGATGGATTTTATCATTTTGTACAAAGGAAAGAGTTTTTGAACTATTTAGTTAAAGAAATAATGAAGAGAAATATGGTTGGTCTATGAATCAGACATTTTTTTTATGTTGTGGGTTCTTTTGTTGTCAAATTTGTAATTGTTTCTTTAATATTTTGTCATATGATTAACTGCAATTATTTTCCTTATGTTACATGCACTCTTTATACCTTTGGGAGATGCAACTTTATGTTTGTTCTCTTTTCTTTGGAGTGTCTTGGATACAAAATTTGATACCAAATTAAAGTTTAATTATAATTATCATTTAGAAAAAATGGTCAAACTAAGAGGGAAAATTGATATTAGAAGATATGTTAAGGATGTACATAATGGATCAACCCAAAAATGAGAATATTTTTATATCTTGTGGAACTTTCTTATAATAACACTTATCATACTTTTATAAAAATGGCCCCATTTAAACTTTTTTGCATTGAACAATTATAACACAACTTACCTTGTTGTTCCTAATGGTATTGCATCCTAACATGTGATCTTGTTTGTAATTGTGGACATGGGTATGAGTGTTAGCTCTTAATTTAGATACTTAGTATAAGAGGTCAATATCAACTTTGGACTTCACTGAGCATTAAGAGTTCAATTTCACTCTTACTTTTGGTTTTTATATATTGTAATTGATGGGATGTGTTATGTCGAAAAGAATTGGTATTGTGACAGTGTTAACAGTTCTAATATTTGATTTATATTATGTGATGAGAAATGAATTATATGATCTATTATTTTAAGAGGATTTATAGTCTTAAAGAGTCACATGCCTAATTTTATGAGTATATTTTAAGAACAGGTATTAAAGAGTCTAGTTCAATGATTGAGATGAGAAAATTAGGATGTGACCTTGCAAACATTATTTTTTGTTACAAGTAACCTTTTCTATGTTACATTTATTTCATTGATATTAAATCATTTTATGGTTATTGTATGTAGCAGTAAGACCACCACCTTGTTTCTAATGATAATAAGGTCAACATGTTACTATCTACTCATCTTGGATATAAGAGTGTTAAGGTGGAGTGATATTATTTACCCATATTGGACATTAGAGTGCCAAGGTGGAGTGTTATTATTTACTCATCTTGGATATTAGAGTGTCAAGGTGGAGTGTTATTATTTTCTCATCTTGGATATTAGAGTGCCAATGTGGAGTGTCATTATTTAGTCATCTTGAATATTAGGGTGACAACATAGAGCATTATTATTTACACATTTTAGATATTAGTGTACTACATATCAAGGTAACTACATATTCTAATAGGGATGTTGCAAGTCATTATATTGTACCATACTCATATTTCTCCACAAGTGTATGAGATAATGTTGTGTCACTATCAAGGCATTTTTAATGTGGCTATAAGACATGATTTCTATGTTGCTACTAGGGTGTATGAGTATGTAAATAAAGGACATGAAGGTGAAAATTTTTATCTAACTTTTACTCCCTTCCTCCCTTGTTAGGGACTAAAGATAGTCATGTGGTAAACATAAACATCTAATTTTGATAATTCTGAATATTTCTTATTGTTATTGGCGATTTTAATGTTTTTTTATGATGGATATAAATGATTATCTTTATCTTTGTGAATGATTATATTAGCCACAAATATTCAATATTTATTTTCATGTCATTCTTATGCACGCGTTTAATTTAATATTGAAATTGAGCTCATTATTTACTTTAGTGTTAGAAGTGGGATTCCTTTCAATTAGTATTTTGATGTTTGTCAACTATTCTATTTTCTTGATGTTTGGGCCTACTAGTTTTGTGTGTAGTGTGCTATTACTATCATATCCAAGTTGTATTTTTAGCTAGATGGTTATGAGGGAGTATAGCATGATTACTATTTGTTGATGATGGAGATTGTAAATTGGAGCATGTGTATTGTTGATAAAATCCATTCCCTCCTATACTACTAAGTGTGTTCTCTCTTTTATCTTTCTCTTGGAAGGTAATCCCCTTAGACAAACAAGAGAAATGAATGCTTTGGAAATTCAAGGAGGGTTCCTAAAAGAGATGGTCCTAATACCATCATTTCAAATATTTATTAATTACCTAGATTCATGATATTACTTTTCCATTCTAACAGACCTATGTGTGATCCTTGTGTTATTAACCTTGTGATGCGATTAAATGACATTTATATTTATGAGAAAATGTAGTCATTGAGTGTATTATATCACATAAAATTTTGATTTAAAAATATACAAAGAAATGAGTGAATGATTGAACATACTTGAAAGTGAGTAATGATTAGGTGATTCTCTCGTGGCTTGAATGATTAGTATGTTTTTGAAAATAGTAATAATTAAGGTAATTATCTTACTATGCTTTATATTCTATTAAGTAGCTCTATATTATGTGTGTGTTATTGTGTTGTTTTCCTAATGTGGTGTGCAGTAGGTCGATGCTGTGCTTTCATCCTATCCTTGTTGACTTGCAAGAGATCCAAATTGTAAAGAAGATGGATTAGCCAAATTATATAAAAGAAGGATTTAAGGACCAACATGTATGTTTCCTTCTATATTATGTTTCTCTTATAGATGCTTGTATGCTAGCATGTTTCCAAGACTTACTTGGTAGATGGTTTATCTTTGTTAATGTATGCATTGGATTTTTATATGAGATATCTATAATCATGTATGTGCTAACCTAAAACATCGACATAATTTAAATCTTTGTGAATATCTTTCATTCTTAAGTGGTAGAGAAAAATATTCTTGTGCTCCTCGTTCCATTTTTAATAATTATAAATACATATGTCAAATATATTAAACTCAACTTTTCACTTCTTGATTTAAATTATATATACACATGTATACATATGTGTGTATATATTTATATATATCTATACACACACACATATATATTTGTATACATATATACATACATACATATATACATATGTACATGCATACATATACATACATATATATATACACACATATATAATGTGAAAACACACAAGAAGTGTGATAAAAAAAATAATGAGAACATCTTCCACTCAAGAGAGGTGCAAACAATAATTTATTATTTTCTCAACAAATTTTTTTACAAGAGATGTTAATAGCATTCACTAAACTTAAAGAGAGCTCATAATACAATGAAGGACAATAATGATAATAACAAACCCTAAATGAGAAAGGGAATAGACCATGACAAGTGTTAACACCACATGTAACGAGACATAATGATATAATAATAGATCAATCTAATAAAATAAAATAAAAAACACTCCTAAGTTTAGCTTAAGTGCCTAAAGTGAAATTATCCTAATAATCAATTAGATATTAATTAATTATTAGTTAACAAATGATTACTCTAACACACCCCCTTAAGTATAATTTAGGGAGTAGCTCAAAAAATTAAAAATCTAATGCATAAAAAGTAAAGAAAGGATGAATGAGTCTCGATAATAAGGCCTAATGAGGCACCCATGTACAATAAAAAAAATCTCTCATAATTGGAGAAAAGGAGAAAACTTCATGGGAAAAACTCCTCTCTAAAACAAAGAAAGGTGGAAGAAGGAATAAGAAGCCTCCAAAACAATGTCCCAAAAAGAATAGGAATATGTAGAACATCACTAAAGCATGAAAAATCCATAAACAACTATCAAATGATGACTATTATAGTGTTGAAATAAAGAACCTCCTTTGGAACAAATCATGATCTTGATCAAGAAGACAAGAATTTGCATGAGTGCACCCAATGACACTACTCAAACGATGATCAAATAACAAACAAAAGAAAGAAATTGATAGTTGAAGATACAAATAGCACATGAATATGCATGAGTGACCCTGACAATACTACTCAACCATGCAAGAGTAAATTACAAGTCAAAAATATATGTGCCAACAATTTGAAGAACATTGGTCAAGTGAAAATAGGTCACCTCCACAAAACAAGAATGCAAGAGTATCCATATGGTCAATGCTCAAACTCACTAAAAAACATGGGTAGCCAGCCACTACATCCACCTAGTACATAGGAAAAAACTAGATACAAGGGCACTCCAAAATAAAACCAAAGGAAGCATTAGTACCAACAATAGAAACCCCCCCTATAATAAAGAAAATAAAAGCCATGATAGGTTCACTAAAACTATGTCACCAAGAAGTGAATGAAGGAGTAACAAGAATATCAAAACGTGCACATGAAAATACCTGCAACTAAAAAAGGGTGTGCAAACAAGACACACTCGCATGAAGCAAGAATCACTTGGATTCGGTGTTGTCATGGAAGGAACACTCACTTGAAAATAGTGTGATGGAAAAATAAAGGTGCTAAAGCCCTTCATGGCACTTTATAAAATAGTGTGAGTATAAAAGAGCACAAGATGTGCAAAAATCTCCAAAAGAAAGTACAATAATGAAACTTTATCTTAGTGCAGATCTATAAAAGAGAAAGTTTTTATCTTTTTTTCTATGAAGGATAAAATTCTATTTTTTTCGAATTTAGATTTGTAACTACAATATGTAGAGGATGCATTAGGTTTCATAATGTTTTATTGAATTTGTCAATTAATTTTTGAAGTCAAACCAATTACAATTTGGAAATAGGTGTACTATTAGGAGCATAAATTTTTTGAATGTATTGGAATTCAAATTTTTTTTGTTAGAATAAGGACATCAATACCTAGAGGACATGTATTTTTTAGAATTTTTTTCTCTATTTTCGTATTTTTCATATGTGTGAAATAAAGACCTTGATGTTCATTAAAAAACCTACATTCACAAGAAATAAAAAATAAATATAATAATAAAATTAAATATATTTAAAATTATACTTTTTGGGAAGCTTATAATAAGGACTACATACTTACAAAACATAAATTTTAAATGAATGTATTTTATCCCCCAAAAGGTCAATCAAAAGTGGTTTTTTATCAACATTTTGATAGGTGTAGAGGAGACTCCATTATAGGTATGGTTTAAAACTAGTCGGGTTCTATCCAAGGGGGTTTGATTTAAGGGGGTTTGATCAAACCCTCTTCAATTAAAATCCTTTAAATAGAACTTTCAAGGCTTAAATCATTATATTTTCTAAAAATATGTGATTTTAGGAAAAATCAAGATGTCCTAGAAAGTGTAACCTACTATTGTGGAAGCACACAAGAATCACAAAAAATGGAGAAAGTGGTCAAAATTTGTGAGATCGAAAGTCAAAATACAACATCTAACTTTGATAGGTTGTAGAATGCACCAACAACAAAAAATGTGATGAGACACACACCAATATAAATTATGTAGAACCATCTTGCTAGCAATATCTCATTTTCTCAACTTCGATACCGTACGCCTAAGTTGTGGCCAAAATAATAAAAAATTGCTCCTTTAGGACACAAAGGAGGCTTGGAGGGGGGCTTAGGGACATCTGTACTGCTAACGTCAACAAAATATTCTCTTTTGTTGAAAAATATTTGACCATCGAAAAATGAAAATAGCTAAAATGTATCTCCAAGAGTCAAAATATTCTAAAACTTTTCCCACCAAAAAATGTTTACAATCATCGAGAAAGGTGGAGGTTGTGCCAAAAAAAGCCAAGTTAGTTACCAAAGTTTGAGCTTGTTGTCATCGATTGGTAATTGAATATTGTCACTAGATCATTTTCCTTGTTAGTGGCAAAAGGTTAATCCATCGAAAACGTCGATGGAGCCCATGTGGGGGGCGTGTACCTACCATCAAGGTACTATGTGTACCATGTGCACAAGTACCCTTAACAAATTTAATTCTCCCTTTTCAATATTAAACCCGCCTTAATAATTTTCCTGTAAAAGAAATCATTAAATTTTAAAAAGTTCCCAACTTGATTTTTTAAATCATCATTTGATACAACTTTAGAGGGATTGTACAGTCCCTATACAATAACAAATTGCCTCAGAAGCTCTCTATGTTGACTATAGGAAAATTTATATTCAAAATTTGTTTGTTTGGCCTCATAAACACAATGGTGAGGTTCATTTAGCTCCAAATCATACCGACAAAATGTTCAAATCCAAAACCTATAAAAAATATGAAGATTCCGGATTTGATACCCTTGTAACCCTAGTTGAAGAAAACCCTTAAAATTTGAGAAGGGGTTTGCTAAATCCATGCCCTAACACCATGTTAGAATTGTAAAAATACACAATAAGCAAGATCAAATAGCAAATGAGAACACCTTCCATGCAAGAGAGTTGCAAACAATTATTTTCTATTTCCTCATCAAGAAAAACTTACAAGAGATGTCGAAAAGTTTCATTGAACTTCTAGAGAGCTCATAATACAATGAAGGAGAATGCTTATAAGAGAAAACCCTAAATGAGAAATGGATTAGATCATGACAAGTGTCGACATCACATGTGATGAGATATAATGATCTAATAATAGCTCAATGTAATAAAATAAAAAAACACTCCCAAGTTTAGCTTAAGTGTATAAAGTAAAATTAATCTAATAATCAATTAAAATTAATTAATTATTAGCTAATAAATGATTACTCTAACAATATATATACATGTACATATATACATATATATACAGACATACACACATATATCTAAGATCATTTTACATTTTACAAATATCTATTTACAGTGTGAGGTATTATATAGTTATATTAGGGGGAGGTGAGAACTCGTGTACATAAAAACCTTCCCTTATATCATATTTTATCTTGATAAAATTATCATTAGTAATAAATAATATTCATTTTCTTTACGATACTGGCAGAAGAATGGTGATGTTGTGTGTGGTCGGACTGACGGTGAGGTGCCTACAAGGCTCTTGCTAGGCTTGCATGCCTAGTCATGGCCTTCCTCAGACCATTTCCTTACTTTTTTCTACTATGTATAGTTTGTAGGGGACACTTGGGGGTTTTTTGGAGGTTCCTAGTAGCGTGGGGTGCTACTTTTTTCTATTTATTTATGTGCTTTGCTTCTTCCTATGGGGTGTCATGTGCATGCGAGTAGGGGCATTCTTTCGAGTTCGGGGGTTTTTTTCTTTAACGGGTGAGTTTATTTTTGTGATGGGGTTTCTTCCTTTGGGATTTGCTCTTTAGTCTTGTTGTCCACTGGTGTTTGGTGGAAGGGTTTGGGAGTCATAAGGGTTTTTTGTTTTGTTCTTTTCCTCTATATATGGGATCTAGGGAAAATCTAGAAAATCCTTCATGGATTTTCATGCTTATCTTGGTGTGAAGTCTCTATCTTCCTCTTTGAAGGAAGCTACGAATAACCAATTGATTAATGTTTCAAGGGTGGGAGGATTTTCTCCGTGTGGTGGCCCTCGAATCCCAAAAATTAATAGATTCCTGGAGAGGAGTAAGGATAGGCCGATTTTGGTGATTCAACTTGAATCAATTGCTAAAGATGTTACATATTTTTCAAGCCATGATTTGTTGTGCAAATTCATGGGAATGCATGTCTCGCTCCCATTTTTGGAATCATGGGATCAAATGAGTTGGAGACCCGAAGGGAAAAATGGAAGTGATGTTGTTGGAAAATAACTACTTTATGGTTATTTTGAACCGCATGGCTGATTGCAACAAAGTTTTCGATGGAGGGTCATTTTTTCACAACTAGATTGGCTTATTTATTAAGCCTTGGCACACTGGTTTTAATTCGTTATAGGAGATCTCAAACCATGTTCTTGTTGGGTGCACCTTCCATGGTTCTCAATGAACACATGATAGAAAGGTAATGAATTATGTTCATATTTATGTTGAGATTGATTTGAGTATCTCTCTTCTAGATTCTTTGGAAATTTATGTGGGTACATCTTCTTGATGCAACAGTTATATTATGAGACTCTCCCATTCTAATTTCAATTGTGCCATGGATATGGTCATTTGCAACGAAGATGCCCTAGGGTCAGATCTTTTGAGTCTCAGCCTACCTAGCCTTCATGCAATCCTCCTAAGGTTGATAAAGGAAAGGCTCCTATTCTTGGTGATGTTGTAGACAACAAGGGTTTTACTTTTGTTAAGTCTTGCAACATGAACCATGGGAAGAAGAGAAATTTTAAGGAGAGGTATGAAGAGGACACATTTAATCGCTATGATGTGTTAGATGACCTCATCTAGTAGGAGGTGAACCCAAGGTTGATGGCTTTGGATCATGGTGTCTTGGATGGGGGTCAAAAGGATTTCATTCATGTTGGTCTCCAGAATATGCAGGAAGGTGGTTTACTTCAAATGGATACAAAGCTCAATCTAATGGATCTAACAATTCCAAAGGCACTTGTTGATATGGGAAATACTGAGGTAGAGAACTCTCTTCCTTTAGATAATATAGTTTCTACTTTGAAAAAAGGAAACAAGGCTTCTCCTTCTTTGGGGCTTCACCAGAAAAATCCCAAGAATGGGGTTCCTGAGAAGCCCTCTAAGGCTAGGAGAAAGAAGGATTTGGAAAAGATTAATTTGATGGGGGAGATGTTGGTGGAGTCAAGACCTATTAAGACTCTTGACACCCACTTTTTCAACCCTATGAAATGATTATCCTCTACTATAATTTAAGGATATTAAATAGTGGCCCTAGATAAAAAGTTGTTCATGATTTGGTGCAAAATCATTCTCCTGATGTGCTCTTCATTCAGGAAACTAAGCTTTTGCTTGATACTATTTGTGGTTTGGTGCCTAAACTCTGGGGGTGCAGTCACTATCAATGCATCAGTGACCATGGTAATTTTGGGGGTTTGGCTTGTTTATGGAATCCATTGAAGATCTACCCACTTTGGTGGATGTCCTATAAGTCTTCTATCTCTATGGTGGCCTCAAGCTTGGAAACTAGTGAAACTGTTCTCCTTTTCAATATTTATGCTCCTACATATTTTCTTGGTAAGGAGCACCTTTGGTCTCACATTTAGTTTATTTATAGTTTTGTTCCTATGTATCCTTGGATTATTGCAGGTGACTTCAATGCTATTACTGATCTAGAAGAAAATTGGGGAGGAACCCAGAGGGAGCCTTCTGCTTTTCTTCTTCGTGATAATATCTCTTCATTAAATATTGTTGGCATTAAACCTAGAAATGGTGATCAGTTTACTTGGAACAATAGGATAATTGGGGAGGACTGTATTGCTGAGAGGCTTGATAGGTTCTTGGTTTGTGGCTTTTGGATCAATGGTTCTTGGACAATTTTCTCTAAGGTTCTGGACTAGATGGGTTCAGATTATTGGCCCATTAAGTTATCAGTTTTATCAATTGGTAGTACATGTTTCAAGTTTCAACTTATGTGGTTGTGTGATCCCTCTCTATGGGATTATGTTGCCATGTGGTGGTATTTGGGTAAACCTAATTTTGGTACTACTATGTACTCCTTTACTAAGCAGTTGTAGTATGTGAAGTATCAACTTAAAAGGTGGAATAGGTGATGTTTTGGAAACATCTTTCATGCTAAGGTTGTTGCTCATGTAGATTTGGATGACATCAATTGTGAGGTTAGGGAGTTTGACCTTATTGGGGATTCTCTCAAGGAGGAAGCAAGGGCCTTGAAATATTTGGAGGAGTGTGAGCTTCGTGAAGAGATCTATTGGAAGCAAAAGGGTTAGGTTGAATTGTTATAGGAGGGAGACAAAAATATTTCCTTTTTCTTCAATTTTGTGAAGGTTAGGATACATGGTAATTCAATTCCTTTTCTTGTGAATGCTAGGGGTCAGCACTTGTACTCTTTGGGTGACATTTCCATAGAAGCTTCACAGTACTTTACCTCCTTGTTTAGGGAGGACTCTCTGGATGTGCTGGCAAAGGAACATCATGTTTTATCCTGTATTCCTTCTTTGGTTTCGGCATAAATGAATGAGCATATCTTAGGTGGTATTTCCTTAGAGGATTTGGAGGCTACTATCTTTCAAATGAAGAAAGGGAAATCCCTTGGTCCTGATGGCTTTCTGATTGAATTCTTCCAAGAGATTTGGGATATTATAAATCTATATTTACTTGAGGTGATTCATGAATCTCAACTAAACAAGTAGATGTTGAGGGTAATGATGGTGTGGATAGGTTGCATTTGTTTCAACCCATTTCCCTTTGCAATGTGGTCTATAAAATTCTCTCCAAGTTGTTTGTTGAGAGGCTAAAGTGGTGGATTAACAAACTTATTTCTGAGCAGCAGGGAGCCTTTGTGGTAGATAGGAAAACCTTGGATGGCAAAGTCATTGCTACTAAAACCATTCATTCAATGGCGACTTCTAAAGATAAAGCTATGTTCATCAATCTAGATATGGCAAAGGCTTTTGATAGAGTTAAGTGGTCCTTTTTGCATAAAGTGCTTATTGCTTTTGGTTTTGTTGAGGAGTGGATTATGTAGGTTATGAGCTACATCACGACCACCTCCTTTTCTATTTTGATTAAGGGGGAACCATCTTCCTTATTTGGGGCATCTAGAGGTCTTCAACAAGGATATCCTCTTTCTCTATACCTTTTTATTCTCTTAGTTGAAGATTTGGGGAGATTTATTAAGAACAATTTGGCACAAGGACTGTTACAAGGTTGGGTTTGGGGCAATGGTCTTTCTCCTCAGACTCACTTACAATTTTTTGATGACACTGCTTTGATGGGCATGGCCAAGGTTAGAGAGATCACTAATCTACACAGGCTATTGGACATATACCTCATCGCTTCTGGGAAGTTGATTAATGAGGGCAAATCCTCCATTTTCTTCTTTAACACTTTGAGGCTCATACAACAATGGATTTCATATATCTTGAGGTTTCAAATTGGTTCTCTACCTTTAACTTATCTTGGCATTCCTATATCTACTGGTATCCTCTATAGGAGCTCTTAGCAAAATATTTTAGACAAGTTTCGTGTGAGGGTGAACCATTGGACTCATAGGTGGCTTTCTTTTGTTGGTCGAGTTCAGCTCCTTAAGTTGGTGGTGTAGGCTCTTCCCAATTACAATTGTATGCTTCAGGTGGCTCCTATAGGTTTCTTTAAGGAGGTGGACTCTATGTCTAGGCAATTTTTATGGGTTGGCAGTTTTTCATCTTCTAAGTAGAGCCTTGTGAAGTGGGATATGGTTTGTAGTCCAAAGTAGGTTGGTGGCCTCGAGTTGCAAGATTCTACTTTGATTGGGTTGGCATTGTCTTCCAAGATAAATATTGGAGATGGTGTTCAGAGTAGGATCTTTTTTGGGAAAAGATTATTTCTAATAAATAGCTTAGTGGTATTTCAAAGGAGGAGGTTCCTCGATATTCGTTGGTGGGGAAAGGTTCTATGATTTGGGCTACGCTAAAAAGATGTGCTAAGTTGATCAAGGAGGGTTTGTTTTGGATTTGTAATAGGGGGTCTGAGGCCCTCCTCTGGTTTGATTCTTTGGATGGGTTCCCCAATATTATGAGTAGGTATCCTAATTTGCAGGCTCTTTGTCAACATTTATTGGAGGCTAGTTGGTCTCGGGTGGTTGATTTCAAGACTTCTTACCTTTATGGGCGTGTGGAGGTGTCTAGATGGAAGGATCCTAGTGAGTGGCTTATGGTTGGCTTAGAGGAGGATTGTGTTGAGCTTCATAATATTCTGGCAACTAGACAATGTAGCTCTCTCGAGGATAGGGATGTGTTGGATTGGGGTCCTAACTCTAGAGGGGTTTTCATAGTGGCTAGTGGTATTAGGAACTGATTGCTCGGAAGTGTGGTGGATTGGAAGTTCCATGGTGGAAATACGACTGGAAAAAGTTCTCTTGGCCCAAGTGTAACTACTTAGGGCTATGGAGCTTAGCTTGGAACAAATGTCTGATTTGGGAAAATATTTGGAAGCGAGGATTCTAGGGCCCATCTGTTTGTGTTCTTTGTGGGTGTAGTGAGGAGGAATCCTCTCACCTATTCTTCTGCTATCCCTTTTCTATGTTTATTTGGCATTTTTGGTGGGGTATTTAGAAACATCCCTATATTCATGTCTCTTTTCTAGTTGAATTTTGGAGTATTTTGGGGTGACCTCCCACACAGGCTTCTTTTCTCCAAATTGTGTGGGGCATTGGCCTTGCTTTCATCCTTTGGAAAATCTAGCTCGAAAGGAATCACAAGATTTTTCGTGGGGAAAATTTTATGATTCAATAAGTTTGGCAATGAATTGTTTGTATGATTCAGGAGACTATGGAGGCCAAATGTGAAGTGTCTCTTCCATTAGAAAGGAGTGATGATGGGATTGTGAATAGACTGAGCCTGCATGGTTTGGATTTTGATTTCTTTTTTTGTGTGTGTATGCACACAAAAACTAAGGTTTAAAGGGTTGGTAGGTGGTCTCCTCCTTCGACAGATACTTTGAAGATCAACATTGATGGTTCTTCTAGGGGTAATCCTAGGCTTGCTGGGATCGGTGGGGCTGGGAGAGATAGTTTTGGATCTGTTGTCTTCCTTTTTTCCATTCATAAAGGGCAACAATCTAATAATCTTATGGAGGGGTTGACAGTGCTCAGGGCTATTGAGTGTGCATGTTCTTTTGGTTGGCGCAAGATAATCTATGAATTTGATTCTTAGATTGACTTGTTGAATAAGCATAACTTGTAGGGGGTTAATTGGTAGTTAGCTTTGGTTGCTTGACCTATTTTGAGGTTGTGCTCCACTCTAGAGGTGGTTTTTTTTGCTCATATCCCTTAGGAGTGGAATAGGGTTGTTGATTGTTTGGCCAAATGGGCTTCAAAGCATGTTGGTGGTTGGCAGATTAAGATTTGGGAGAACTTATCCCCCGATTGTTGCCAATTTTTAGAGAGGATCATTTTGGAGGACATGACTAATTGAGGTTGGTTGATGGTTGGTTGTCGAGCTTTTGGGTCTTGGTTGGGTGTTTTCTACTTCGACGTGCCTACCTCCTTTTGGGTGCCTTTGTGGAAACTATTTTCTTTATATTGTTGTTATTCTAATATTAATAAATTTTTACCCCTCCTTTTAAAAAAAAAAAATTCATTTTATTTATATTTATCATTAATACTACAAAATAATTTATGGCACCACCCCATTTCCTATCATAATGGGTGAGGATTAATGTCATGAAATAAATTTTCCTCAAAATTTGGGGTAATAAGGAAAAATAGATTGGGGTTCATCCCATAGTGTGATGGTCACATGATGGTGTTGTTGTAGCCACCAAGGTTCAAACCTCCAATGGGTCAATATGATAACAAGAATTATGCCTCCACTAATCCAATGTGCTTGCAGGTTTGAACCACAACATTGATGCTACTAATGGCATTCGTGTCATGAGACATGCGTTTAGACATGTGTAGTTATAATCCCTTTTTGGGTTGGTGTGCTTGTGGGCTTTGTGCCCCTACTAGACTATCGTGCTCACATAATTGGATTGTTCAGCTGTGTTCATGTCGAGGATGAGGTCCCCTAATTGTGGCCTCCATGCTAGCTCGGGCCAAGATAAAAATTTCCAATGTACTGCTCAAAAAGAAAGGAAATATAGATTTGCAAATCATGTTTTCCATGGTAGATGACATACAACATACCCGAATACACACATGGATCCCCTCCAAATTTGAAAATAGAAAAATGGATAATGATTATATAATTAATATATTAATATTATTAATGTTAAAAAATATTATAAATGTCATTATAATATATTTATATTGTATTGACATAATTATAATTATTATAATAGAAAATATAATTATTATATTAATATAGTTATTATAATAATTTATATAAATACTATGAATCAATTTTTTTTATAAAAATAGCATATGTATAATATATATATATCTTTAAAAAATCTACATCTATATTTAATCAAATTTTTATTTATTTTCTAGTTGAAATTATTTTTAATCAATTTTGTGATTACGCTTAAGGCATTACCTATATGAATTGAATCAACTAACAACACAAATCAACAATACATGTTTATGGAGAGACATGCAAGAAGATTTCAACATTTAGAGCTATTGGATCATTTTTGCTGATTTTTTTTACCGTTTTATTTTTCATCCATTGTTTTTCACCTGATTCAGTTCATTTAGGGGAAACCTTTGGTGTAATTATTATATTATAAATAATAAATATAATATATAAATAATAGATTATATGTTTAATTTTTTTATTACTTATTTTAATAATTATATATATACATTATATATTGATTGCTATCTTGGAATTTTGGTTTGGCTCGAGCCAGTATGGAGGCCAAAAACAGGGGATCTCCTCCTCGATAAGAACACAAGTGAATAAGCCAAGATTGTGAGCACAATAGCCCAACAGGGGCATAGAGCCCATGTAACACCCCTCTGTTTTTCTCTTATGTTAGGTTAAGATGCTTTATTATTTTATCATTTCTTATAGAGAGATACGAACTATGTGTATTATGAGATGTACTTTCCTTGATGTTATACTTGACATGCTTTGATTAAGAATAATGTTAGTTTATTATGACATGATTATTGCTTATAAGTTTTATTAATGATAGAAGTTTCAGTTTGGTGATATTGAATTGGTGAAGGGGACAGGATTGCATCACTCTCTTGCGAGCGCCCTACGATTCTGTGATTTCCTCTTCATGATGTATTTTACAATGATTGTATATATATGTGCTATTGATGCCTTGGATACAGGTCTGCAAGTACATGACATCGACTCCACCTGGCTTTATAGGTTTGAGTGTGTCGACCCAACAGTATGATGATTAGGAGATAGTAGCTAGGTTACTTGTGTCAAGTCTACACCCTAGCCATAGTGGGTCGTCAGTCGAGTCTATTGTGTCTTTGGGTGCTTGTTTAAATATTATTTAATTCTGAAGGGCTCTTGAGTATGGAAATTAATACTTAGAATTATTGCTTTAAATAGTGTTGATATTTATTTAAATTAAAATTATACATTCTGGATAGAAGTTTTTATTTAAGTTGATTAATTAAATTTGATTTATTTAATTAATTAAATTTAATCCAACGAGTTGAATTTATTTATTAAATAATTAAAATTAATTAATTAATTAAGTATGATGTTGAGAAAATTAAAAGGAAAGGGGAATTTAATTTAATTTTAATTTTAAATTTCAATTAGTGTTAATTAATTTCAATTTGGAATTAAATTGTGATTAGAAATTATTTAAAAATGCAAAAAGACTTTGAGAAAATATATGTGGTTGTTGAAAAGATATTTTTAATTTGACATGTGTGTGAGAAGAATTTATTAATTACTCTTTGTTGAGAAATTATTCTCGGAGAGAATTTTTGGCCATAATTGAGAGAGGAAAGAAGTTACTTCACGAAATATTTTTGGAGAGGAAGCTATGATTTTTGAGAGAGGTTTTGGTTGAAAATTGAAAAAAAAACAAAGGGGTTCTCAGGAATTTTGGTGGCTTCTATATATTTACATCTTCCTGGAAGTGGTGTTTTTGGGAATAGCTTTGGAAATTGATCTCTGAAGGGGAGGCTCTGCTCCAACTTTCATTTTATTCAAGCTTCAAGAAAACAGGTTCTTTTAAGTTTTATTTTATTTATCCATTTAGTTGTTTGAGAAATATTGTTTGTACAAAATTCAATTTTGTAGAAGCTTTGCTTAAATTGGTTTAAATGAGATTGAAAGATTGCATGTGCAAGAAGTTTTTGTGTTTTGTTTTGTAGAAGCTTTAAATTGTTTTCGAAAAATTGTAAGGCTTCTTTATTGTTGAATTGTTGTGGAAAAACTCAAAGGAAAACAATCTATGAATTAGGAATTTATTTTAGTTTTGAAAGCCTCTGTGTAAATTTAGAGGGAAGTGATTTTAGTAATCTTCTGAGAATTTGTTTAAATTTTCCTGTATAGGTTTTGTTAAATTTTATTATTATGAAGTTTGTGTAACTTTTCTTTTAGAAATAGAAACCCTTTCTTAAATTTGGGGAAACGGTTATTGTTATTGTGAAAATTCCCCTAAGGAAAAATTGGGTGCCTAGTTAAACATTTGCTTGTAGATGGTTTTCTTCATAAACTTTTCCCCAATTTAATTTTTTAGCGAAATTCAATAAATATATATACAATATATATATATATGTGTGTGTGTGAATATATATATGAATTATATATATCCTCACATATATATACGATATATATATTTATTTAATAGTGAAATGTTTTTTTTATATTCAGATAAATCGTCGTATGGCGACCTAAAGAATGCAGAGGGTTCATTTTTGTTTTTTTGAGGGAAATTTTTGTTTGATTAAAAAAGAATCTGTAATAGTGTTGTGTTGGGGAAGGCGGGTGAAATACCACTGCCGCACCCCCCTAAGGGAGGTGGACGGTGGTATTTCCACCGCCCTTCCCATGCATTAGGCACGGTGGACTTACCATAGTCCGCCCCAATATAATGGGGTGCGGCTATGGTAAGCTAGCCGACCCCTCTCCTTATATTAAATACACATTACTTATTATTTTTAATATGCGTTTTATTTTAATGGAGTTTAATTCGCTTTTATTAAATTTGTTTTCGAATTTCGGATTTTGTTTGTATTAAATGTAAAATATATTAATATAAATATGTATATATATATATATATATATAATATATATATATATTTATATATATTTGTTAAATATATTATTGTTTTAGTTTCAAATGAAGAGATAATTATTGTTAATGGAAAATTATTATTTATATATATTTATATTTAATGTATACACTTTATGTATATATATTTTACGTATGTATATTCTCTTCAAGTGTAATTTAAAAGAAAAGGTTGCATGCATATTTATTCAAATAGAGGAAATAAGTATACATTAGCTATAAATGTTTTCATGGAACTGAAGATTAGATAATTAGATTAGTTACTTATGTTAAAGAGGTGCATGTTCGTGTCCAAGTTGAGTTAATTCTAAAATAAAGAATTCTTGCAATGAGGAAATTGTTTTCGTTTAAATGGTCATTGGATTAGATGCATGTAAATGCATGCATTAGGTGAAATTAAAATAATGTGTTTTTGGAAAAGAGAAAATTATAACTTATTTAAATGATGTAATCTATTTGAGGAAATAGATATTTTATTAGTTTAAAATTGAGGGAATTGGAATAATAAATGGAATGATGTTCTTATAGTTGTTTAAGTTAAATTGAGATATTTGGGGAATGCAATTGTATTTAAATTGTTTTATTGTCTATAAAGAAATTGGTATTTAATTAAAATATGGTGGATATTATACTATTGTTCCTTTATGATATGCTTGAGTTCTCTTTGTGGCTTCTTGGAGTAAATCGAATAGAGGTATTAGACGAGGTTAGAGGTCTTCCTAGTGGGGTATGTTAACTTTGAGAGTTGTTATTTCATGGTCTTGTTTTTTAGTAGTTCTCAATGGTAGTAAGGATTTTTGTTTTTAGTGAGTCACCTAGTTTCCACAAACGGGGAATGGGTTGTTTCTTCTATGAATGGATTTGTTGGATATTTTATATCTCCTTAGTTTGGAGTGGTGATGAATCACATGATAACCATAGGAGGGTGAAGCTCAATGGGGGCCGAGATCTGGAAAGATCTGACGAGTAACTCATCTACCTTGAGTGGCACCTCTCTTGGGTTAGTAGTATGTTTAGGTTACTGGTGAGTCATAATGTTAAACTCAGATAGAAATGTATTCGTTGAGTTATTGTTGTTCTTGTGGTGGTTTTGTTTAGAGTTGAGTAAGCCTGTGTCTAGGGGTAGTAGGTTATCCTTGTATCCGTTTTACTGTCTCCTAGCACGGGGTGTGAACCTTCGGGTACCACTTGGTTGGGAGGAACGTGCGCCCTACGTTGTTGGGTCCCCCTTTGATTTGCAGATTGTGTTGCGAGGTTTTCTAGTGGAGAGCTCGTAGTGGTTTCAGTATTTATTTTAAGCTTTTTATTTACTTCAATTTAGCTCATGTAATTATTATTCCCCTCATTTATTTTCAAGGAGGAATCTTGTAATTGTAATAGTTAGGTTGTTCTACCTCATTCCGGGAATGACTATTGTAATCTACTTTTAAGTTAATGTAATCTGAAACTTATTATATGTTATTCTAGTGTTAAAACCTTAAATTCTTTGTGAGTATGTGAAATTAATTGTATGGTTAATATTTTAATTCAAATGTTTTATGTGCAAGTAGTGTGTATGTTTGGTAATAAATGTAATCTTGTCACGTTTCCTTAGAGGTTGTTGCGAAGTATTGTGCATCTTCTTTGATAATAATGCACTTTTAAGGAAAAAAAATTGTACACTTTCATGTTGTGTTGCAACTTCCTTTAGGGTCTCATGGCGAGGACTTACAACCCATGAGCACACCAACCTAACAAGGGCTTGGAGCAACACAGGTTTGAACACCTATCTCATGGCATGAACACCATTAGCAACCTTAACGTTATAGTTCAATCCTGCAAGAACATTTGATCAACATAGGCATAAAGCATGTGATTATAATGACCCAACAGAGGTTTGAATCTTGGTGACCACAACACCACCACCACTTTACCATCACACTATGAGATGAAACCCTTTCATAATTATCATATTATAATACATGCAAACACTTAAAATTGTCCTAGCCTAATTAAATAAATATTTTATTTACTTAATTATTGTCCTATGTCTTCTATTAATTAAATAAATTCTTTGTTTTATTTAATTAACTCATTAGCCTTTTCTTCTATTAATTGAATAAATATTTTTTATTTATTTAATTCATTATCCTCTTCTTTCTCAAATAACTAAATATTTATTATTTATTTAATCTTTGTCTCTCTTTCCCAAATTAAATAAATTTTTAATTTATGTGTCTCATTCTTCTATTAATTAAATAAATAATTTTAATTCATTCATTCATTCATTTATCCTTTTCTTCTTATCTACCACTTAATCATGGCCCTTCATCTTATTTACCCTAACTACCTCCTTTATTTTATTATTTTCTCCAACCACCCTTTAATCCTAGCCGACCATTTTCCTTCCCACCTCTTAATCCTAGCCATCCATATAAGGATGTTCCCCTAAACCTAGCCCTTATCCCTCATGTGACACTTGTCACATGACTATAGTTTCAATCCAAACCCTATCTTCTCATTTAATCAGTCATTCATCATGAATGCATCCAAACCCTCCATTTCTTTCATCTCATTTTTATAAATGAGAGGTTTCCTTCCTTCATTTCCATATCTTTTGTTCAAGCATATCTAAATTCTATCCAACTCAAGTCTACATCAAGAAATCAAGTCTACATCATCAATCAAACAAGCATGCATCATCACAACCACAATTTGTTCTTCATTGAGCTCTTGTGCGAGCATACAAACTTGAGAGCAATCATATCAAAATCAAGATCCATGGAGATGGGAGAACAATGACGATCAAATCAATTTGAATGTGTGAAGGTATCATTTGGTTTATTTCATGATTTTGCATATTTGATGGTTCTTCATTGATGTTGTGTTAAATTTCATTATAGATCTAGGGTTTTGTGGTTGGAATCATTGGGATTTACAATTAAGAGTTCAAAATTCAACATATACATTTTGGCATGCCCAGTGGTACTTGGATCTCTATTGGATCTATATTTTTGCAGGTTTTCCTAACCTTATATTGTTATTTTGTGCAAAACTTTGGAGACTAACATTTTGCAACTAGGGTTGGAGACACAAGCCTAGGGTTTGGAAAGATTTGATCATATCTCACAAATGACTGTGAATGTTTGCACAATTATTTTTTTGCAGGTTGGGGATGATATCAGGAGCTCTAGTCCAAAACTTAGATTTTTCTCATCATTTGTGAGCAATTTATTATTTTTTTAATTATTTTTCATGAAAAAATAATTCTGTGAGAAAATCAATTTTTTTTTCAAATTTTCTTATATTTCTAGAAAGCTCTCAGAATTCTAACGGGGGTCTATTCTTTGTGTTTTTAATTTTGATGGTAAATAATTAGAAAATTTAAATTAGATCATTGAAAGTTAGGGTTTTAGAAATATTTGATCATATTTCACAAATGGCTATGAATTTTTGCACTTTTTTTTTGTGTAGGTTTGGGATGGTATCAAGAGATTTCAGTCAAAAACTCAGATTTTTTGGATTTGTTTTGAGCGATTTATATTTTTTTATGATTTTTCATGAAAAATTAATTTTGGGAGCAAATCAATAATTTTTTTGGATTTTCTTATATCAGAAAGCTCGCAAAATTATATTGGGGTTTTTTTCTTTATGTTTTTAATTTTGATGAAAAATAATTTGTGAAAAATTAGATCTTAACAATCAGGGTTTTTAAATAAATCTGCTCTTTAGGGCTAAAATCAAGAAATTTTTCTAGTTTTTTTATATTTTTCAGAAAGCTCTCAGAATTTTAGTAGGGTGTCTTCTTTGCATTTTAATTTTTGGAGTCAAAAAAATTTCAAAAAAATTGAATCTTGTTGATTAGGTCAAAAGACAAAATAAATTAAAAAATAAAAAAGGGTGTTAAATTTTGTAGCTACTAATTCGTGGTTTTTGCAGGGGTATCTAGTTGAGTGTTTGTGCTTTCTTATATTAGCTCACATTTCAATTTGGTGCATTGAAAATAACCCTTGTTTAAAGTGTCTTGTGCGCTTGCACGCTTTATGTTTTAGAACCCAAAGGTGTTGGTGAAAGTATTGTCTCCCCTCGCCTTCGTGGATATTGGGTGTAAGAGAAATCACTACACATCTTATTTTTGTTTTTTAGAAGGGATTTTCGTTGGAGAAGTGATCACTCCAAGGGGTATGACCCAAAGCGGTTTTTCCCTCGAGCCGCTATATAAAAGATTAAGGTGAAAGCCAAGGTCTAATTGGCGAGTACCTTGCTGACAATGTCAATCTAAAAGGGGAAGCTACCCACATTTATGTGAGGTATTTTTAGTACCCAATTAGGGTTGGTTAAATCCTTAAGTGTCTTGTTAGGCGTTAGCAAGGTGTTAAGTCCCCGAGTAGTGACTAGAAACCTTATTTTAGAGGCCCACCCTACTAATTGAGTTGTTGGTGTCATTCTCAATGCAAGGGATGCAGATCGTGCCTTGAAGTTTCTCACCATATGGCTCCCTTGAGATGAGGCAAAAATCCCTGATTTAGCATAAGCTATGCGTAGCTTTCCAAGGAGAGGGTGATTGGGTCATCCTTCTAGTCTTGGAGGCCCCTACCTATCCTCTCTCATAAAGAAAAGAATGTACACATCCATTTAGGTGTTCCTACATTTGAGTCAAAGGAGATTCCAAGTTGTGGGCCTAAGATTGTTGGCATTGGCCTTGATCTTAGGATTAGGAAGTGTTTGAAGTATTTTTGATTTGTGATAAGACTACTAGAAATTGGGTTGAATTTGGCCTATGAACATACACTATTCACATAAAAATTTAGACAATCACACAACATCCATTATGTCTTCTTGTTTGCAGTGTTTTCTTGCCACAAAAATAATCAAACAATCAAATTTGGTCACACTTGACATTCAAAAATCAAAATTAGACTTGGACAGATTTAAGCAAAACAATTTTCACCAAAAATTACGTTTGTGGTGCTTTTAACACATTCTTGGCATATTACTATGTATATGGTTGAAGAGATTCAAAGATTTTCCCAATTGATTCCTTAGGATTCCTAGTCATTCAACCATTAATTTTTTATTCCTACCCTTCCATTTTTAGCCTACTCAAACTTTCAGAAGTCAAAAATTTGTTTTGATTGTCCTCATTTATCTTGCAATCAACCTTGATATTATTAAGTGGTTCCCCTATTAGATCTATTGTCTAGGGTGTCATTTTAGTCTCTTGAGTTAGGTCAACTTATCCTTGGAATTTATCATCTCTTAGGAAGTCATACCTTGCTTAAGTTATCGATTTGTGGCTATCTATCATAGTCCTAATCCTATCATCACTTGGAGTTTTATCTTAGGACATTGCAAGACAACTTTGACTTTTCCCCATCATAATCCTTGTATTATCCTAATCCATCATTCCCCTTGGCCATCTTTCCATTCATCCAAGCCATACCCCTTGTATGGTTGAAACCAAAGCCCAAAGACTTAGAAGAGAAGCTATGGAAGCCTGAAGATCTCAAGAGATGGAATATTATGATGAAGATGAATTTTATAGCACCAAGACTTTTAACAACCACAATAGTGTGCAAGATTCAGATAATGAGTCCTTAACCTCAGAAGAACTTCAAGATCATATGTCCAATGCTAGATTTGATAAGTTGTTTGAGGTAGTTTTACATAAGGATAAATAACATTACTTCTTAATGATATCCCAAGATGGTGTCAAGTTACCTCCCGGTTTTGATGTATCTTAGCTTGTAGAAGACAAAAAAATTATGCTAGTGGTAGTGGAGTTGGATATGGATATATTCTCATGCCTAAGTCACCTTCATCCCTTTTACTAAAACCAAATGTCCTAAATCAAGATGCCCACATGCGTACTCGATAAGGTTATACTCGCCAACACTATGAGAAACCTCATGTCAACAAATTTCATTTTCGAGGAGACACTAATGCATACACTAATACCCAAGGTCAACATCAAGATCCTAATCAAGCTCATAACTATGGTCATGCTTCCACTAGACGACCCTGTGTTACATTTAATGATAATAACCAATGACATGCTTTTGATGCCAATCATGCTCATGGTCGCGATGGACCTCATAATCAATACCAAAATTATTCCCCAAGTGGTTCATACAACAACTACATTCCTCCTCCACCTCCGCCAGAAGACCCACATAGCTACATTCCTCCATCAAGTACCCAATATCCTACATATGGCCAATACAACAATTTATGAGAGCTACTTAACGTGACCTTTCCCACAAAGTTTAGGTGGACAAGCCATGGAATGGTTCTCACGATTACCACCTAGGATTAGTTCTTGGGGCTAATTGGATAAAAAATTTATCCAACTCTTTTCTTACAACATTGAACATGAGGTTTCATTAATAACTTTGTGCACTACTAAACAAAACAATGGAGAGTCTTTTGTAACATTCTTATAAATATGGAGAGGTTTGGCTAGTCGTTGTGCATGTCATGATCCACAAAAGAAAATTGTTGAAATGTTTACACAAAATCTAAATAAGGAAATTGGGTATGAGCTTCTCAAGTTAAGTTTGACCGCATTTCAAGAAGTTTTTGAGAAAGGTATATCCATTGAGAAGGTTCTTCTTGAGCAAGGCACTATTAAGCTTTTCAAAGATAACAAAGATGATTCTGATTCAAAGGAAAAAACCCACTTTTGGAACAAGTAATAAGAATACCATTAATGATGGGTTGTGGATGCAAATACAGTCAAACCTTTGGTAAGTTTTCCTAGAACTAACTCATCAAGCAATCAAGTAAATACCCAAAGGAACACAAGGCCTCCAACACAAAGGAAATACATGCCTTTGGGTGAACCAATTGAGTCGACATTACAAAAGCTAGTTGCAAATAAGCTCATTACATTACCAGAAAATCAACCTTTTGAACCAAGGGTTAAGCCATCATAGTGGAATGACAATTAATTTTGTGAATATCATAGAAGCAAAGGACACAAGGCTAGCAATTGTAACAAGCTTGAGAACCTAATTGAAGATCTTATTGAGAATGGGACTATTGAAGTTGAGGGTCACCCATTCAATGAACAATATGTGATGATTAAGGATCCTTTTCCAAAACATGATAAGGTAAAAGCTCCTAAGACTACCCTCAATGCCAATGCTAGTTATGCCAATGTATCCTATGACTACACAATTAATCACATTTCTGAGATGGACCATCATGTCTCCACCATAACTATCAAAAACAAAACTCTCGAATGTAATGTAACAACTCATCAGGGTAAAGTGACCTTGCAAGGTACCATATCCAAACCTACCTCTTCTTCCAAAGAATATTAACTTTCCAATCAACTTGGAAAAACACCTACCCATATATCCATTATTGAGCTCCTACACATGATGTCCTCTTCACATAAGGTTATCTTAGAAAAAGTGTTACAAGAAATTTATGTACCTACTGACCTAAATGTGGATTAGTTTCAAGCCATGGTGGGACACCTTTCCTAGCCTCATCACCTTACCTATATTGAGCAAGATGATACATCTCCCCATCAACCTCACAATGCACCTCTCCACATCAAATATTTTATTCATGAACACTAAATAAAATGAGTCTTGATAGATGGAGGAGCGGGTCTGAATATTTACACCTTGAAATTGGTTTTAGTATTGGGATTCTTTGAAGGGGTTGTAGACTCAAAGAAAAGGATAACAATAAAAGCCTATGACGATGAAGAATGCTCATCCAAAGGAATAGTCACCTTAACAATCAGAGTTGGCCCAATGATAATGGATGTGGTCTGTCAAGTCTTAGACCTTGATCTCACTTATAATATTATTCTAGGACATCCTTGGATTCACACCATGTGGGTTGTTCCTTCCACATATAATCAATGCCTTAAGTTTCCATATAATGACACCAAAATTACTATATCAGGTGATCCCAACCCTTTCCAATATTGCAACAATCTGAAAGGGACCATTAAACATCAAGTGTCTATCAATCGAGAAGCTTCATCCTCCATCTCATCACATTACATTGATCCATCTTTACTAGTCAAATTATGTACTCCATCCATTCCCCTTATCGAAGGCAAAGTCCAAATTCAATACCTAGGACTTGTGGAGTATCATATCAATAGTTTATTTTGTATTGAAAACCTATCCACATCAACTAAGATTGCAAGTGAAGATATTGATGATGCTAAGAAGATCCAAACCCTAAGGACAATGTTAAGTCAGCTCCAAATCTTTGTAAGAGCACGTAGATAGATGACCATGTCGGGACATAAAATAATTTCAATCCTAAAGATCCTTCAGTCCTTACATTGTACACTCCATCCCAATCCTTTCATGTCCATGGTAATCCCATGTTTGATCATGATATCTATGATCATCCACTTTTTTATTATGATCCTATTGAGGACATCCAAGACCATCCCTCTCCATCTCATGATCATTTTCCTTCCAATCCATATTTTGAGCTATCATCCTTCCATTTAAACCATCTTGAGTTAGGATATGCATCTTCTACCACTACCTCTACTGAGTCTTCTTTCCCACTTGTTAAGGATGTGTAAGCCTCCTTTGATGTTAACAATGTTGAAAAGGATAGTCACGAAGAATTCATTGAGTGCATTTCCAACCTTATTTATGAACTACACATTCCTACCATCTCATCTAACTCATCCATCCCATCCACTTCATTTGACTCATCCATCTCACCCACATTCATCCACCTCATAGACATGGATCTAAAAGTATCACCTCAAGAAAATAACAATATAGCTCAAGAAGCAAAAGTGAAAGTGCCTTCTTCAAATGGAGATCCAAAATCAAACACTATTGGACACATCAAAGATGAAGATAAAAGTAAAAAATGAAAGCGGACAAAAATTGGTCTCTAATTATGCCTCTTTGTCCAAAATGGCTAGGGGCATTTATCAAAGCAAAATATCAAAAGGTGAGTTTGTGGATCAAAAGTCTTTGTCCTCACCATCTTTAATCAATCCATACACTCTAACAAATCCACCCATCATATCACTCCATCCCCCTTGGCGATGTTTCTCTATGGAACTTTGATGATGACCCCTTTCACGTACTGTAGCTCACTAGTTGCCCAAAGTCCTTTTCATGTGAAGCCTAATGACCCATGTAGTGTGCACATTAGGAATCATACCATAACTCCCTTTGTATTTTGCATCAATCATCCTCCATATCCATCTTTCACACCCTTCGTTCAAATCATATCCTTTCATCTAGCATGGTTATTCAAGTTTGAACCTAACTAGCTAGGCCCCTACATTGTTACATCAGTCTACGACTCTAAAACATATTAGTTATCTACTCTAAAAGGTGAACCACTTGAGGACCCTATCAAAAACATGCACCTGCACAAATTCTACACTTAGTCCTTTAGAGAACCACCAAAAATTCAAAAAAAGAAAAGAAATAAATTTGTCCAATGGTGAAAACCACTTCAGTGGCGCCCTAGGCAAGTACCATGGTGAAAATTGAGAAACTGACACCATGTGTAAGGACTTGGATCCTTCCTCCTTCAGGATTTCACATCATCCTTTCACTTTGCACACACTCACATCCTAATAAAATTTCCATCCCCATCATGGATTGCTATTGTTCTACCAAGGTATTGCACCTTCCATAATAAAACCCTTTGTCACCCTAGCTTCAGCCATAATAATCAAGTCCTATTTCTAACTGGGGTCATATCCTTGACTTGGTGATGGAGTTGGATCCTTTGGCACCATATGTTGTGAGGAACATCACCTTTCTACCTCCTTCTTATCCTCACAATCTTAAAATAAATTTTTGTTTGCATCACCAATCTGCAATAAATTTTTTGTCTTTCTTCGCAATAAAGCATCAGTTTCATGGAGTGAGACAATTACAGATGAGACATGAGCAACATTGAGCTTCAACAAAATCAATGTTTTGAACATACCAAAATCTTAACAGGATTTTATGATCTTATTTGCCTAAGCACTATCTATCATTTATTAGGATACTATCAAATTGTGACCAAATCAAACACTAAAAGCTTTGTAGAAAGAGACATTTGTGGCATGAAGATTCTATTGACTGTTGGTTTTAGGTCTTTATTTTCTTTGATTTTATCTTTTGGTGGCATGTTTCCTATACTTCTCAAGAATTTCTATGGACTAGAGTGGTCAGGATGGGGCATGATCACCCAATTTCTTCTTGTGGATTGTCTCCTAGTAACACTATGGCTTATCCAAGGAGATGTTGACTTAGAATCATCGAGGACTTAATAAATCTACTGTGAATAGGGGCATTCCTTGTTTGCAAGTTTCATATCTCCTTGCAAATGATATCTAGACTATCTAGGTTTAAACTATATTTGAATGGTCACACAAACATCTTCCATAATAAGTTCGATGATGATAATAACACAAGAGCTCATCACCCTCATATCTTATATCTTTCACCATCTTTCTTCTTTTTCCATTTTATCCTCTTCTATTTCTTGTGATCACCCTTCACCTTGATCCCATGTAGTCTTGCATCGCTTGACTAAGTATGTTGACACACCAAAAAAATACTAGGGGCATACATTTAGAATTCATCCTGCATCACCACATGTTAGTCTTGCATATGCATAAAAATCATGTCACATAGCATCACATATTGCACACACCGGTGTTAGTACATAATCATCATAGTAGTACATCATGCATGACATCATACACCATCAAATATCATCTATCATGTAGTTACATCATACATACATCATATAAAAATCATACATCATAAGAAGTATTACAAATATCAAAACATATAGAACCATCTCATATATCATAGTTGCATCATACATAGATCAATAGATCATACATCATAAAACATAAGCATCATAGAATCACATAACACATGATCATAGAACATCACATGCACATAGTCGCCGCCAAAATATACATCATATATATCAAAATAATGAT
Organism: Sequoiadendron giganteum; assembly: GCA_007115665.2. Classification (NCBI taxonomy): domain Eukaryota; kingdom Viridiplantae; phylum Streptophyta; class Pinopsida; order Cupressales; family Cupressaceae; genus Sequoiadendron; species Sequoiadendron giganteum. The sequence goes on along the minus strand of CM021110.1, from coordinate 241,338,198 downwards.
GTCACAATACAATGTCAAAATCATAATGGCTATTGGGAGCCCCAAAATCACCCAGGTGTCTACATGTCATCATACAAAACTGATACAAAATATGGACTAAAAAAGAGCTATGATGAGCTCCTGCCCTCTAAACTAGCCGATCTCGAGCATGTCTGAGCTCTAGAAGGTCTTGGCCCTCTTGTCCTGGATGGTGAAACCCCTCTTGACCCTGTCCATGGTGGTCCCATAACTCCACCATTATCTATTTGTTGTCTCCTTTGCTCCTCGCTCTTTGCCCTGCAGGTACTACAACCTCACATATACCACCAACTCCCCATGGATTTGAATTTGGAGAATATGATAGAGATCCTCTAGTGTAATATACATCTCTCTTGTTGGAAAATGAAAAGTGCAATTCTCATTGTACCACCACTCATCCAATACAAAAATCAATCCTAGATTTTCCCTAATCTCAAGCATAGATGCCACAGGCCATAAGCCAAGTGTCTTAAGGATCACATGGTCATCTTCGATCGACTATGGTCTTAATATTTGTGTGCCTGGGAATCTCTCTCATGAATCTAATGGTGCTAAATCAGCCTGCAATCATAAAACACAATCTCATCAGCATCAACTTTATCAACTTTATCCTATCTAGCAACTCTAACATATTTATCCGCTTCATCAGTTGCTATCCAACCTATCCTACTGTGGCAACCGCCAGATTCTATCAATTCGATGGGTCATCTTATTTGTCACACTTGTTTATCACATTTGTAGCTTGTTTTGCCCCTACAGTACATGCAAACCAAAAATTCATTGATACTTATCACATATGCGCTAAGAATTCAAAAAATGTAGTTTTACACAACAAAAATGCAACATAAACACATATCATGCCATATATGCGCTAAAACATGACATACACATTTTTAGCACTCGAATATGTGGAATCGCTTCGCTATAGCTTTGCTTTTGTGCTCTCCTTCTCTCCTTTTCTCTACACCTTGATCCTTAAAAGCGATGGATGCAAATGAGGAGATTCTTCCCCCAAGCTCCTATTTATAGGTGTTGTAGCCCTAATTGGTTGTGGTGACCTCTTGTGGTCTCCATGATCCCACGTGCCCCCTTTTTACTTCGTTTCTTGCCAATTTAACTTGTCTTCCATTGTTTTCTTTATCCTATCCTCTCTTTCTGTCAAGAGATTGTCTAAATTCTTTTTCCAAATTTTCACCCAATCTCTCGAGGGGGCATGTCACCATCCTTACCGGGGAAAATCTGCATATTAGTTAATTTTATTTTCTTTGAAACAACGCGATAAATCACATTGTCTCAAAGAGGGGCAAAATATAGACACTTAAAATTGTCCTAATTTTATTTATTTAATTATTGTCCTATGTCTTCAATTAATTAAATAAATTCTTTATTTCATTTAATTAATTCATTAGCCTTTTATTCTATTAATTGAATAAATGTTTCTATTTATTTAATTCATTATCCTCTTCTTTCTAAAATAAATAAATATTTATTATTTATTTAATCCCTACCCCTCTTTCCCAAATGAAATAAGTATTTTATTTATTTAATTTATGTGGCTCATTCTTCTATTAATTAAATAAATACTTTTATTTTTTTATTTAATTCATTTATCCTTTTCTTCTTACCTACCATTTAATCATGACCCTTCATCTTATTTACCCTAACCACCTCCTTTATTTTATTATTTTCTCGAATCACCCTTTAACCCTAGCTGACCATTTTCCTTCCCACCTCTTAATCCTAGCCATCCATATAAGGATGTTGCCTTGAACCTAGCCCTTATCCCTCATGTGACACTTGTCACATGACTACAACGTCAATCCAAACCCTATCTTCTCATTTAATCCTATCTATTCATCATGAATGCATCTAAACCCTCCATTTCTTCCATCTCATTTCTATAAATGAGAGGCTTCCTTCTTTCCATATCTTTTGTTTGAGCATGTATACATTCTATCCAATTCAAGTCTACATCATCAATCAAACAAGCATACATCATCACAACCACAATCCGTTCTTCATTGAGCTCTTGTGCAAGCATACAAACCTAAGAGAAATCATATCAAAAGCAAGATCAATGGAGACAGGCAAACAATAAAGATCAAACCCATTTGAATGTGTGAAGGTATCATTTGGTTTATTTCATGTTTTTGCATATTTGATGGTTCTTCATTGATGTTGTGTTGAATTTCATTGTAGATCTATGGTTTTTGTGGTTGGAATCATTAGAATTTACAATTAGGAGTTCAAAATTCAGCGTATACAATATATATAATATAATTAATTTTAATATATATTATATGAAATTTTTAATAATATTATTATTAAAATTTTCAAATATATATAGACAAATAATAATAATTTTTTAATAAATATAATTGTTTTTAATAATATTATTTTTAATAATAATTATATATAAGTTGAATAAAATAAAATAATAATATTATTAATAAGAATTATATATAAGTTGAATTAAATAAATAAATAGATTACAAATTGAATTTTTTTTTAACAAGATCTCGTTTTATTTTTAACTTAAGTTTTTAAATTTTATTTTTTTAAGAATTTAACTAATTTAGATTCAATTTAGGTTTATCTTTCAATTAATGTTTGTAATATATTAATTATATTTTTTAGGCACATATTTTATTAATATTTCAATTCTAATTAATTAAAAAAATAGTTTTACTTTCTTATTTAACTATTTATTAACTTAATAAGTTTATTATATATTATATATTTTTTAAATTATTGTTTTATTAATTTAGATTTTGATATATTTTGACTTTGCATTTATTATATTCTATTTTAATTTTTAATTTAGATTTAAGTTTGAGATTTATTTTAATTAATTATAATTTTTTATGAAATTACAAATTAAAATTGAGTTTTTTGAGAATTGTTTTAATTACTAATTATTTTTCTTATTAAAATGTTAATTATTGTACAATCATTATATCCTTTTAAAACATTTAATTCATATAATAAAATAAATTTCAAACTTAAAATCTAAATTAAAGGCTATAGAGAGAGGGGGCAACTTTTGATTAGTTGTTTTGTGATAACAATCCAAGGATAACATGTGTCTTATGCTTAGGGTAGCATGCCATTTGATTAAGGATATGATAATTCACCTTTAAGACCTCTTCAGTGTACCCATTGCACACTTAAGGGGGGAAAAAGATAGAGAGAGAAAGAAATAAGAGTGAAAGGAAGAGAGAAGGGAGAGGGAGATAAAGATAAGATATAAAGAGGCAAAGGGAGAAACAAATAAAGGAAGAGAGATAAAGAGGGAGAAAATGAGACAAATGAGGAGAAAGAGATGTAGATAGAGGGAGAGAGAGAAAGAGAGAAATATAAGTATAGATATGGAGAGGGAGACAAAGAAATAGAGAGATAGAGGTGGAGATATAGAGGAATCAAAAGGGAGAGAGAAAAAGATATAATAAGAGAAGAAAAGAGAGAAGAGGAGAGACAAACATAGATATAAAGTCACATAGAGAGAGTGAGATAGAGAGATAAAGAGAAATATGAGACACACATATTTATATATATATATATACACAAAGAGAGAGATCAAATATATGCAAAAAATAAACCAAAATTTTCCCTAATTGACTTTCCACACCTCTTCATTAGATTTTAGCAAAGTTTGTTCACTCTCTCTCTCTCTCTCTCTCTCTCTCTCTCTATATATATATATATATATATATATATATATATATCTCCCTCTATCTCCATATCTCTCTCACACACAAACACACTTCCTATTGGTTTTTGAAATGACTCTCCCACTCTCTGTTGGAATGGCTATCCCCGTCTCTGTTGAAACCCTCTTGCTCTCTATGGATGGTGTGTCATTGGCTTCTGGTGTGTCGTTGGCTTCTGGTGCGTTGTTGGTTTCTAGTGCACCATTAGCTTCTGGTGTGTTGTCGACTTCTGCTGGGTTGATTTTTGTCGTTGTTGGGTCATGTGTTGTTGGCTGGAGAGTGTCTGCAAATGGTTAGTTGCTTGCTAGTGGGCCACCGTTGTCTTTAGATGTGTCTCCTGATGGTTTGTGAATTGTGCTAGGTGGGTTTGTTGCTTCTGATTTTCCTCCTTTAGGGTCTAGGTTGTTGCAAGTGGATGCCCCTCTTTCATGCCCTGCTTCTTAGTCCTTTGCTAAGGTGGTTGGTTCTAGTGGTAAAATCCCTTATTCTTCTCATCCCTCTTTTAAAGGTAAACCCTTACGATGCTCTTCTTCTTCCCATAGTGTTATTTGTGGGCAGGAGGTGTTGGATAAAGAAGATTATTTCTCTCATTCTACTCTTATTTGTAGATTTAATGGTTTATGACCCTCCCTTCCAAATTTGCACAAATGGGTTTTGGAGGCCTATTATTGAGGATAGGATTGAACTCTATCCTCTAGCTTGGCATTTTTTTATTGCCGCTTTTAAATCTGAGAAGGATAGGGCTCAGGTGTTGGAAGGGGGTGTTTGGCTGTGGGGAAAGCACTCACTTTCTCTCTGGCCTTGGTTCCCTTCTTTCAATCCTCTTTCTAAATCTATTAGTGTGGTTCCTACTTGGGTTAGACTTCGTAATCTGCCTCTTTAGTTTTGGACTCCTTCTTGCTTTGAGTCTATTAGAAATGCTATTGGTAGGTTTGTTATGATTGATTCGTCTTCTCTTATTTATGATCATCCAAATTTTGCTCGCATTCTTGTGGACGTTGATACCTCAAAATATTTACCTGGGGAGGTCATTTTGATGGTGGGGACTAGACCACGGTCTCAGATTCTTGATTATGAAGGTCTTCCTTTCCGTTGTAGGAGATATTTTTCTACATGTCATTTGGCTACAAACTGTCAAATATTTTATCGGAGCTATGTTACTTGGTGGAAGATGCTCTTCGTGAGCATCTTACTGTGGGTGAATCTTATGATGACTCTAGGGAAGATTTTGGGGATGATGACTTGGCCCCTAAAGTCATGACTTCTTTTGCTGATGGTTCTTAGTTGCCTTCCGTTGTTGTTGTTGCTGCTCCTGCTGCAGTTGTTGTTGGGGCTTCTAGTTTTGTTGTTGTTGTTGGTGTCAGTGGTTCTTTTGCAGCTGCTGGTTCGTTTGCAGTTGCTACTAATGTGGTTGGCTTGTCTATAGCTACTGCTACAGCTGGTGAGGTTGTTGTTGTTGTTGTTGTTGTGACTACTAGTTTATCTGCAACTCTTGTTGTTGTTGTTGGTTGTGGGAGTGACACTCCTGGTTCTCTTCCTCTTTTGCCTTTGGTGGCTTGTCCTCCGACTTCCCCTTGTTTCATTCCTTTAGAGGATGATCTTTCTTGGATGGTTGTGCAAAGAAGGAAGAGAGGTCTCCCTAAGCATAATCATTCCTCTCAGTCCCTTGTAAAGTTTGTTCGTGGTGGTCGGAAGGTTGCACGTGTGGTTTAGTTTTGCTTTTCCCACTGTTGCTTGATGTTGTTTGGCCGTTGTTCTTCTTTGTTTATCTTTGGAACACCTGTTTGTTTCTTTTACAGTTTCTGGGTGTTTGGATGTTACTGACTGTCTAGTGTTGTATCTTTTGAGCAACATTTTGTACCTAAAATTGTAAAGGGTTTTAGATCCCTTCAAAACCTATTTTTCTCTTATAATCAAAACACACTCCCTATTTCTCCCTCCCTATCTTTATATCTCCTCTCTCTCCATCCCCATCTCTCCCCTCTCTCTTTGTCTCTCCCCCTCTCTATTACTTTTCTCTATCACCTCCTTTATCTCTCACTCTTTCCCCCTCTATCTCTATCTTCCCATCTCTCCCTCTCCCTCTTTATCTATATCTCATTATCTCTCTCTCCCTCTCTCTCTTATCTACTCCATCTCTCCTACTCTCTCTCTCTCTCTATATATATATCCCTCTACCTCTATTTATCACTCCCTATATCTTTATCTTTCTATCTCTCCATCTCTCCCTCTCTATATATTTATCTCTCCCACCCCCTCTATCTTTTCCTACTTATATCTCTTTGTATCTCTCCTTTCTATCCCTATCTCTTCTTCTCCCTCTCTCCTATCACTCCCTCTTTCTATATCTATCTACTTCTCTCTCCTCTCTATTTCTCTCCCTCCCTCTCCCTCTCCCTCTCCCTCTATGTCCCTCTATGTCTATCTTTCTATATCTCTCCCTCACTCATATACACACACAATCCTTGTTTCTCCCTCCATATCTTTATCTCTATCTCTCTATCTTCCCCCTCTCCTTTCTATCTCCCTCTCTCTATTGCTTGTCTCTATCACCTTCTTTTTCTCTCTTGCCCCCTCTATCTCTATCTCCCTATCTCCCCCTCCCCCTCTATCTATATTTAATTGTCTCTACCTCTCTCTTATTCACTCCATCTCTCCTAATCTCTCTCTTTTTATTCATATCTATCTACCTCTATCTCCATATCTCTCTCTTATCTCTCTCCCTATCCCTCTCTCTTTATCTTCCTCTCTATCTACTGAGCTATCTCTCCCTCTCCTACTCTATATCCCTCTCCATTTCCCTCTCCCTCTCTCTCAATCTCCCTTTCATTCCTCTCTTTTATCTATTTCTATCCATATCTTTCTCTACCTCTACCTCTATCTCCCTATCTCTATCTCTTTCCCTATCCCTCTCCATCTCCCTATATTGCCCTTTATCTATATCACTCTTTCTCCCTCTCCCTCTCTATATATTGAGCTATCTCTCCCTCTCTCCCCTCTTCTTCTCTCTCTCATCTACATATCCTCTACCTATATATCTCCCTTCTCTCCTTCCCTTCTCCCCATCTCTCTCATCTCTCCCTCTCTCGTTCACTCCCTATTCCCCTATCTATCTCTCTATCTCCACCTCTCTCCCTTTCTCTTCCGATATATCTCCATTCCTCTCTTTCTCTTCCCATATATCTATTTGTTCTCTCTCTCTCTCCCCCTCCCTCTCTCCATCTCTATTTTTCTATCTTCTCTCTACTTTTCTCTTTATCTCTCTCTATCTCTCCCCTCTCTGTATAGCTCCTTACATCTCTACCTCTCTATCACTCTATCTCACCATCTATATATATCTCTCTCCCTCTCCCTCTCCCTCTCTATCTCTTGTTCTCTATCTATCCCTCTTTATCTCCCTATTTCTCTCTATCTTTATCCCTCTCCCTACCTCTCTCTATCTCCCTATCTATTTGTCTTTGTTTTCCTCTATTGCTCTATCTTCATCTTTACCTCTATCTTCCTCTCTCTCCCTCTCTATCCATCCATCTCTCTCACTCTTCCTAGACTTCCATATCTATATCTCTTCGCCTCTCTATCTCTATCTCTCCCTATTTCTTCTTCCATCTCTCCCTCTATCTCTATCTCATTACCTCTCCATCTTTCTCTACCCCTATATCTCTTCATCTCTCCACCTCTCTCTCTATATCACTTCCCATCTCTATCTTATCTTTCTAGTTCTCATTCTCTCAGTCTCTCCCTTTCTCTCCTCAATATATTTATCTCTTCTGTCTCTATCTATCCCTCTCTCATATCTCTTTATCTCTCCCTCTCCCTCTCCCTCTCTCTATCTCCCCCCCCCTCTCTCCTTTATATCCCTATCTCTCCCCATCTCTCCCGCTCTCCCTATTGAAAGCATAACATGAGCTTGTTGGCAATGGAGGCTGATTAACTTCTTGATTCAAAGGTTTTGTTTTAGCTGTGTTTGGATCCTTGTAAGTGAATGCATAGTTGATTTCAAGCTATCACTTCTCCATTGAAACCTTTGTTGCACAAACAACATCATTTGCTAAAATAGCCTACCAATTGACCTCATGCTCTACACAAATGTATGCAAAAAAATAGATCAAAATTTTCTCTAATTGACCTTCCACACCTCTTCGACCATTGCACACCAAGATGTGATTGCTAGTTTATATAAATGACATAAGCATATAAAAAAAGATATTTCTTAATCTTTTATTTTAAAGATATACATGATAGTTATATCTCTTGGAAACGAAAAAGAACTTTCAAAACCAAATAAAATATTGTATAGACCATGAAAGAGATTAAAACTAAACATTAATGATTACCTTATACAGTGAAGGCTTGAGAAATAGCATGGTTGTCATTCCCTGGTTCATCCCGCCATTTGCTGTTGAAACTGGTTTGTGGGGAAGCTATAGAATTTGTTTTGCAGATAATAAATATGACATACGATGAAAAGAAAATATAGAAGGCAAAACTTTTGGGGTTTGAAAGGAAAAGACAAAAGAGGTTCCACACAGAATGTTGCGGCCACAGATACACAGTATCTGGGTTAAAACGAAGCGATACTGGTGTACGGCATGGCTCTCCTCGTCACCCTTCTCGATGGAATCACGAATCTCTTTTCATAGTTCAACAGTGGGCTGGGGAAGAGGCCTCCCAGATGAGGAGGAGAAAGAGAAAGAGAAAGAGCAGAGCCTCTCTTCACGGTTGGAGAGGGAGCCTACAAACGCCGTTTCGCTGGCATTCCGGAGTTGGATGGGCGAAGGGAGACCAGTTGGCAGGGGCGACATTTTTCATTCCATGAATCGCTTGAGAAAATTGCTTATGCACCGCCGCGCGCTCCAGGTCTCCTCCCTCACTTTTACTTTTATCTTCCCTTATCGACATGAGGTTTTCACAGTCCATGCAAGCGAGTAAGAAAAGTTTATGAGCAAAACTGTGTATGTTTTGTTTGCATCAACGTTTGGATCCATCAAGAAGTAAAGATAATATGATTGCATAATTAGCTCTTTAAAAACATGGGGCGCTAAATGAGAGTTTGGAAGAGTGCAAGCCAATAGACTCATTCGAAAAACTAAAAATATGTGAAGGAGAGAAAAAATTCAATTTTGATTATCAGTACTTTGCACCCCACACTTCTAAAGGATTTTCAACTCACTGGACAATGTCAGATCAATCAGTATCACTGGCATGCAATCTGGTTTGCGAAAGTTTCAAGTTTTATTTTCCAAATATGGAGCAACTGGAAATGAGCACAATTTAACAAATTGAGCTCAATTAATACATAACCAGCTACCGATGGTAGCCACTACACATATATCCTATAGAATTGAAGAAAAATTACTTGCCAATTTCTTGTCAGTTTCTTAGCACCATCATTTTCAATTACTAGTTGCTTGAATAGAAGGTTAGAATTTTCTTCCTCGTTTCCTTGAAAACCTTAAGCAAAAGAACAGTGAAACGATGCCCTGCTACCGACTCTTTATTGCTCAGTGTCTCTGTTGCAGTATGATAATATTTGTGGCTGCTAGTAGCTCCCAAGTCTGCTATAGGCTTCTCAACATTAACTGCTTGTGCTTCATTATCTACTTCTTCATCCAGTCAAAGACAGTTTTCAATTGATTCCGTAGTCCAATAACATATTTTAGCATTTTGATAAGACTCACCCAAAATTCTTTCTCCAAATTGCCAGCTTCCCACTTGGGGTTCGATTTGCTTAGGCAGAATGTAGGACGATTTCAATATTTCAGATCCAGAATGAAGCACTTTTTCCTTGCCCTTGTTATCAGCAGTACATTGCTACATATTCCTCGTTGTAGCCATCACTGTTATGTGGCGTTAGTTTAGATCAGCCTCCCATGTTCATCAACCCAGAAATCTCTTTAAAATTCTCATACCAGGATAGGGATCTACATTGTTTCATTCAGAGTAGTACAAATTGTTCTTGAGAATAAATTGGCAAACCAAAAGATAAAGACATTTTGGGAAAAAGTCGGGGTAGGGTTTCTGGATTTTTTATATTTTTTTTCGAAAATCTCACCAAAAAAATAGGATTATGGCTAGGGTTTCCAAAAATGAAAAAAATGTTAAAAATCTCAAAAAACTCCAAAGGGTCAATCTTGATTTAATAGAGATAGGGTGAGTTTTTGACGATTTTATCATGATTCATACAATTAAAATGTGTTTTTTGGCAGTTAAGCAGCATTAACTCAGTAACTCGGCAAAAAATCTCTGTGCAATTTAATGCAGTAAAAATCACATGAAAAAATCAGGAAAATGAATGAGTGCCGATTTATCACATTTTTTGCAGATAATCGCTATTATGGTTTCACTTACCCCTCCCCCATAACTGATTGAAAGAAAAGCTTTTCACTTACCCCTACATCCAACGGATTGAAAAAAAACTACAGAACTAAAAGCCAACAACCCAAACCAAAGCTGCATAGAAAAGAATTAGACACAGCATAACCTCAACATGGAGAAAAGAGTGTTTGAGAGTTGAAAACCACTACCAATGCCAGAAGAGTGTCTTATTTCCAGTAAGCAATTTCACCTGCCAGAAAATTTATTCATTTGTGCATAAATACCTCAAGCTGTGCAGGAGATGCCTTAAATCCATTCATATTAACGACGGACTGAAGCCAAGTGTTAGGAATTAGTGTTCACATGGTTAGCTAATATTTACAGTATGGTAAATTATATTGTAAGTAATTAGCTAAGTAACTAAGTTTAATTAACAAATTAGATTAATAATAGTAGATGAGTTGTGTGAGTTACAACAACTCACGTAGAATAGGTTTGTAGGATATATTCATGGATATTAGCTCTCCTTGAATATAGGAACTACCTATCCTATATATTTGTATGTCTTCAGATGGATTGAGATGAAAAAACTAAGATTATTATTGTGTGTATAATTTCTTGTCTATCTCTGTTCAAATTTCCAATATGGTATCAGAGCAATGCAGATTCTGTGCCTATTATTTTGTAATGAGGAGAATGATGGCATAATTATCAATTCCTATTGTAAGGAGAGAATATTGTATTTGGAGACGATCATGGAAAAGAGCCGATATGGTTGATTGCAATTGAGGAACTGGATTTTGTATGCTCTCTGTACAGATCACTAAGTGCATCGAAATATCTTTTATTTCGTCTTTGCCCTGTTTGCAGTAATTCATCTTTCTACCCCTTGAGTTTGTCTCAGTCTACACCTTCGTTGTTCTCCAACATCTGGAAAGCTCCTAACCTAGCTTTGGTTCATCAACGTTCAGCTTGTTGTATGCAGATTTGTTAATTTACATGATGCAGAATAAAGATTGGGTCATATTGGAGTGAGGTGCGTTTCTATTCTCTATATTTGTTCTTTGGCGTGTTGAAGTCAACGAATTATGTTGATCTGTGGCAGTCACAATCTCTCTGTTTTTAAGCGATCAATAGTGTACGATCAATAGTGATCATTCAACTTTTGTGAGGTTCATTGAACCGATAGCAGAGATCTCCATTAGAACCGGAGATATGCGTATAAGGTGAACTGATCTCAAAGATTGGTATTCTTGCTTGTTCATTGACTTAGCCACACCAACAATCATTGTTATTTGCATTTGTTTGATCGGATCATGAGATCGACCTTGAGGTTGATATACTTGAACTTCTCGTCCACAGTCCCGCCCTCCTATACATTGACCAGCATTTTCTACTTGTAGAATCGGATCTGTGCAAATAGCGCCCGCAGAGATTCGAACTCTTGACGTCTGTGGCCCTATATCGATTGCATGTGTGTTGTTTTAATAGGGCTTCTTCATCTTCAGGGTTTAATGAGAGCATCAAAATGCCATCTCCAAAATGCAATCTAGCATCACCATAAAAGTATTTAGGTTTTTGTTATGTGCATCTTTTGCTTATATGGAGTTTGAAGTCAATGGTCAAGTCATCTATATTTTAACTAGCTTTAGGTATGAATTGATAATTTAGAATTGAATTTTTAGTTTACTTTGGTCTTACAGAAAATTTGAGTCATTTGGCTTATTTTGTTTAAATAGAGTCCATTTTCACATGCATTGTCATGTTAGTGTGTTAAAAAAAAAAAAAAAGGGTCAAAAGAGTGCATTTTCAGTGTAATCCGACACTCGTAGAAATTAAAAAAATGTAATTTTAATTAATTTTTCAATGAAAATAAAGATGAAAATTGTGCCTAGCTTCGGGGGCTCTGCCTCTCGACCCCGCCCTACCTTTCACTGAGTTGACAACATTCAATGGAGGACGGAGGCAACAGAGGTTGGAGGTCAATCGGCGACCTCTTGCCAGTCACCAATGATGGGGTCGCTTATCAGCTTTGGTGGCATTTTATTTTCTATTATGTGGCAGTGTGTGTTTTTTTCAACTTTTCAGTGTGGTGTGTGAATGCTGAAAAATGATTGTATTGGAGAGCAAATGACTGCAGAGATCCTTTGAGTGCCGTACTTTGTTGGAAGATGGTTGACTAGTGAATACGTTCACTGGCAATAATGGCCATGTGCAACAAGATCCAGACAGCAAGATCTAGACAGTAGTATGCAGTATGGTATGATTTTCTTTTCAGTATTCCTGTTTGTGTGAATAAATGGAATTTCACATTGTGGGGGGGAATAATAACCAATGTTCCATTTCCATTTCGTGCCAAAATGGCTAAAGTCAAAGGCAGCTTCCAATGGCACTGGCGGTTGTCTATGCTGTTCGAGATTGAGTGGCAGCGATCAATAAAAGTGACTACAATTAAGAACATTGTGTTCTTATGGAATGTAATGTGAAACCTTTCCTAGTAATGGTTTTTCAGATTTGTGATATGTATGTTGATTTCCATATAACTTCCCTGATGTACAAGCGTAATGGTGAAGAAAAGCACCAGTGTAATGCAGTTCATGGATCTTGAAAGGGTTTGTGGGAGGATCCAAAAAACCACACGAGGTGGACAATTGATGGGTTCTTGTTCACATCAAGGTTTGTGGTAAGCTTGTTTAAAACCATGGAAGGAGAGAACCTTTCTTTTGGATCAAGGTCATGAGTCACATAGTTGGACATGCCACAGGGGTGAGCATACTACAGAGGAGTGTGTGAATGTCTTTCTACCATGTTCGCACTAAGGGGGGGTGTTAGGAATTAGTGTTCACATGGTTAGCTAATATTTACAGTATGGTAAATTTTATTGTAAGTAATTAGCTAAGTAACTAAGTTTAATTAACAAATTAGATTAATAATAGTAGATGAGTTGTGTGAGTTACAACAACTCACGTAGAATAGGTTTGTAGGATATATTCATGGAGATTAGCTCTCCTTGAATATAGGAACTACCTATCCTATATATTTGTATGTCTTCAGATGGATTGAGATGAAAAAAATAAGATTATTATTGTGTATAGTTTCTTGTCTATCTTTGTTCAAATTTCCAATACCAAGATTAAAGGCCCTAACTAAAGTAAACGAATCAATCATCTGACAACATAGTAGGAAATCCATACACTGTTGGAAAAACTGAAGCTGCCATTTTATTAAAAAATTTAAAAATGAAAAGTCGTTATAGTACTTGATGGCAAGGCAAGGTATGTGTCCTACGTCCATCACACTGGGATCAACAATGCTTGAATCAATTAGATCAGGAAGGAAGAAACCAACAGTCACGCATAAGTGAGCAATTATAATGAGGCATAACAATTTTTACAGCCCATTCTTAGTCCACAATGAGATTTTTCTTTATTAATTAAATAAAGAAGGCAGTTGACAAAATTAAAATTTATAGATATAAAAAAATATTACCATATTTACTTAAGCTCTTGATTTTTTAATTGGTCAGGTGATCTGAAATATCCCAACTAGGATATTGACCAATTTTCTAATTTTTTGAAACTCAATTTTCTGATCTAAATCTGCATGTAATGTCCCCTTTTTTGATGTCTTACAGATTAGTCGGATTCAGATACACCTACTATTTTTAGTGAGTGCTATTTTTAGCAGGGGGTTTGGTACTGTGCTTCAGTCCTCGGTGAGTCCTTCAGAGCATCTTAGTTTTCTCTCCGGTTTGAGTTTTTGGCGCTACTTACTTACTAAAAATAGTAAGTCATCTTGGGTAAGCTGGACCTGGTCAGGGTTACCTCTCAGCAGCATTTCTAGTTGAGGCATCAGTTTCTATGGTTGAAACATTTAAATATTTAATTTCCCCTTCGAAAATTGGATTCTATAAAGTAATTTTATATTTTATTGTTGAGGGTGAAAAAGGGGACATAAAAGGACCATGGCGCCTAGAGTAATGACTTTAAGTCGTTTTAAAGGCAACAAAAACAATTTAGTATGCTCATTAAGGGGCGGACGCCTAAGGAGAGAATGGAGTTAAATATGAAATAAAGAGCTAAAGTTTTGGAGTGAAATTTGATTTAAAATCAAAAGCTAATGATGTGAAGGCGTGGGTTTTAGGGTTCAAGACCTTGGTTACCCTAATTTGGAGCTAAAGGCTTTTAAAAGTTGAGTTTGAAGCTTCATTTTTCATGGTTGAGTTTGACGACATACTGAGATGTTGCTCGTTTGCAACTAGAAGGTCTGAGAACGGGATTGAGGACAAAAATCCTCAGCTTCTAAGACTAGTTTTGGTAGTGAAAGACCTACTCAAGTTGGTGAATGGTGGTTTCAATTAGGAATCACATCTGGATGAAAAAGAATGAAGATTTTCCAATTCTTTTGAGGTTTTCTCAGTGGGTTTTTGGTGTGGTTTGCTCCCTTTCAGTTTGGCGTGGTAATCTTGAAGTTTTTGGTGAGATTCCAATAATTTTCTGGGCACTCTAGTTTGGGACCTGAAACTGGTTTTATGCTCATACCTCCTGTTTGATTTTGAGTCTCCAAATGGGTAATGGCTCAATGAATGACTCATCTCAAGGCATTTCCAACAAGCATTAGAATGCATTTTATGAATAAGATTTGGATTTCTTTGAGCAGATAAAACCTTACAGGAGGGACGTCCTTGTTGGAGTTAAACCTTAAGTTTGCCGACTGCAGTTGTATATGCCGCTGTCATTGAACATTGGGGGGTGGACTGTAGTTGTCTCATGGCGTTGGGAAGTATGTATTTGAAGGTCAAAACTTAGGTTCACTTCACATCTTGTTGAAAGCTACAAGTCAGCAATTAAGCTTCTACACAGGCTCCTGGCACTGAGTATTGGGGATGTACTGCTGAGAGCTGGGCGCTTGAAAGTTTGGTGAATAAAGTCAAATAACATTACTCAGTTCGTGGCTTTGGAGGAACTTAAAATCTGCTGTCAGGCTTACTCATCCAGGTCTGAAAGCTCTCTTTCAATCTGTTGTTAATCCATTGTAATGTTGGGCCAAACAGTTGATAAATTTCTGAGTATTGAAGAGAAGAATTCCTCTGTTAGTTACCAGGATATTAGGGCTGCAAGTTCATTGTTGAAAGACTTCTTATTTCTGGTATTAAAGATTGTAAATCTGATTATTGTTAGATGATAAATTCTGAGTTTTTTGGAAGGCTGAAACTATCTAGCTTGCAAGTGTGTGGTTGTATTATCTTTGCATTCTGTTATAAAATGTTTAGCATGCTCTTCTTATGAATGTCACTTGAGAAAAGACAAACAAAGCAAATCAGAAACCTTCACACAGCAGTTGGACTTGGGATAAAATCAGAAAACAAAAAATAAATATTTGGGGGTTGGTTATTACATTGCACTTCAAAATTTCTGCTAAAAACCCTAACTGGTGATGTAATTTTCTGATTTCAAACATGCATTAACAACAACATATATTTTTCCCAATTGCATCAAATAACATAGCAGATTTATCTAACCTTAAACATGAATGTAACCAGCGAAATTAAACACCAAAATGACCATCCAAAACATGCCAAAATCTGATTATCAATTGTTCAGTTCTGCTGCTACAAAATCAGATCTAATATGAATGCAAATTCACCACAAAAACGGGCTCCAAGCATGCCCAACAATGTACAGTAGTTCGCTGATATGAAGAAACTCCACTTACAATCCAAAACATGAAATGAAATGATGATCTACACTAAGCCTAGCTGGACGAACTGCTCCAGCTCAAATATGAATGCAAATATATATGATAGAAATGTCTTCAAAACCCTACCACAAGGGTGCGCTGGCCTGCTGGTCTGAATGTAGGGTTTGCAACCCTTGAAACTTATCAAAACCTTCCAAACTTGCCAATTTCACCCTTCCAAATCAAGGCGCTCCTCTTGCAACTTGGGCGCTCCACTCTAGGGTGAAACCCTAGGTCAAAATAACTCCAAATTTGCCCTCCTCAAGTCGCCTAGGCTGATATGAAAATCTAACATAAAACTTCATTGAAGCGCAAGTGAACCTCCATCATGAAGTTCTCCATTGAAGAGCTAGGTTTTCGTCCAACTCCTCTATTATTCACAAGGGGTTTCATCCTTGGAATAACTGCAATAATTGCTGATCTGAAAAAAGTAGAATAATTCCCATGATGAAATGCCTTCACAAAGATCTTGTATTTATACCAAGCTTGCCTTTTCCCTCTAATTTGGCCGACCTAATTTGGACCCCAAAATTCGAAAGGGTCGCCCAGCCTCATAGAAAAATTATAAAAATATTTTGCCTTCACCAAAAATCATAATAAATATTATTTAACATCTTCTTTGAGCGCCAAAAATAAAAAATAAAAAACAAAAAAATAAAAATAAAAAATATTATTTTTTCTCACTTATTTTCTTGCTCGCTTCCAAAAAGGGACATTACATGATCAACCATCATATTTGGCCATACATGCTTGAAGGAGATACTCTTGGAGGAGGATGACGGTGAAGCTTGAAGTAGATACACTTGGAGGAAGATGAAAGAGAAATGATGTCTTGAATGATCTGATTGTTCTGCCAATTGGGACACCATCCTTTTGCTTACCATTTGACAATCTGCTACGAATTTCCAAACCTGTCTATTGTTGTCAAGGCTAGTCAAAGTCTCTTGAACAAGGCCATTTAGAAAGTCTTAGGTCTCTTTGATTTTGTAGACATGTAAAATTGACTTAACACCTATCACACACCCTAAACGACATTTTCACATCATCGGCATCATTATCATCAAACATCACTGCATTTCACATTAAAAGCATCAAAAGCCCTATTTTTGCTATTAATTGAATAATATGACATTATTTAATTAATTCAACCCTATTTCTGCTATTAATTGAATAAAATGACATTGTTTAAATAATTCACGTTTTCGTCATCTCGACCAATTAAATAAATTACATTTATTTAATAAAGTCCTAATCTAACTTTATTTCGCGTGGATTAGTTAAATAATACCAATTATTTAATTACATCACTAAATCAATTTATTCCCCTATGTCGATTGAATTATTAAATCATAATAATTTAATTAACTCACTTTCCCTCCAAATTTGAATAATTTGAATAAACTATTCAAAACATTATCAAAAATCAAATCAAACTAATGCAACTTTGTTTGCAAAAGTAAAACTTGATTTGCACGTTCAACTCCAAAAAAGAATTAATTAATTAAATCAATTAATCAATTATCCTCACCCACTTTTTGATTGAGAAAATTACGATTGTTGACTAAGCCATCTAATTTCCTGACTAAGCCATCTGAATCTTGATTGATCAATCTAAATATTGATTGATCAATCTAAATCCTAACTAATCAATCTATTCCTCAGTCACACAAATTGTGCAATCTACTTTGCACAATCTATTCATGTTTAAATCCTCTGAACACCTGTCGACCGTTGATTTTGATTCAACATTGTTTAATCCTGATCGTCCATTTTGAATCACATTTTCCATATAACAAACCTCTTTCCTCACAAATAAGGATCGAAGAATCAACTCATTTTGCACAACGAAGTACTACCAATATTCACAATCACCATTGATAGAGCTTCAACATTTCTTCGATCAACCAAAACGCAACACATCATTCATCAAGCTTTTGCACACAAACTATGGAAGCTTCATAGTGATATGAGCAATCCAACATCAGGCGAACACACTCCAATACGAATGGTAACACTATGCTTTTTCATGAATTCATGTATGCTTTCATATTTTGATCTTGTTTCTTGAATTTTGTAATAACTCGGTTTCATTTCATAACTGTAGGAATAGATATTAGATTAGTATTCTTGATTATATATTAGATTCTATTTCAAGTACGTTTATCTTATTTAGCTTCTATGACTTTCTCCCTCACACAAACTTATTTCTACCAACCCCTTTAACAGAGTAGCTCACTGCAATTCTTAGGCAAATAGATGAGTAATAAATAGTCAACCCTAACTTCAAAGTCCATAATTATAGGATGAAGGACAATAAATTAAGAATTATGATTATCAATGCTGAGATAGTACTGAACTGAAATGGATAAAACACTTCGTCATATGTTCCAACACACATTGAAATAGAGTAAATTCGTTGTAGGTAAAACTGATCCAAGCATAAAAAATATACGCTTTGAAAACAAATTAATTTCACAAATTGGTAACAGAGGCACATAAACCAAATGTAGAGTGATGGGAAAGGAAAAGTGGACTCCACAAGATGTCTTGTGGTTCTTTATAGGTCAACTGTAATAAAGAGAGACACTTGTCTTTGACAAGCTGTCAGCAATTCAGGCTATCTTCTTAAAATTGATACTATTTTTATTTTACTCCATGTTGTTGTGATGGGGGTATCTGGGGTTGTTTTTTTGAGAAAGCAAATGATTTCTTGAATTATTGGAGATGGCACATTATACATTTTATACAAAAAAGTTTTAGAAGAACTTTTTAAATAGCTTTTCAATTGTATGATTAAATCGTTAATCATCATTAGACATTCAAAAAAGCTGAAATTCAAACAATGATTGTAAGGTTCGTAACTCTAAAACAATCTCATGAAAATAGATAGAACTCAATATCTCATAAATATGGAATTTAAACATAACAACTTCACTAGATAAATAAATGTCATAACACATCCTCATATGTGTAGTGCATAATCCAGGTAAAAACACATGATATCTGATATACAAAAGTACAACTCGGGCTCTCATGCCATAGAGTCATCTAAATATACAATTTGAAAGTACAAATACAATTAATGATATAATAATGATGTGAGGACACAAACAATATAGTCTTTGATTGCCACCGATCCTCATAGTCATCCGTAAGTCAAGAGATGAGAACATGGCTCACGCACTTTTTTGCCCAACCACAAAACTTATGCTTCCTCGAGATTCTTCCTACTCGAAGAATACCCAACCCTGCACGAAGTACCTAGCAACTTGGAAACAAATAGCAGGAGGGAATCTCGGTGCACCCTAATATATCTACATGCATTTCTATCATGAACATGCAATGTCCTACTATAAGGATATGGTAGAGAATCATATAAATAAATTTGCTAGGTAACATTCATCTATTTCAATAAATACATGGCTTGGACCAAAGCACTAGAATAAACCGGAAGATCCCGAAAAGAGGATTGACCTTCTCTGTTAGTCCATATTCGGCACCCTATCTCAGAAGGTAAACCCAATTCACAATAGAAGACAATAACATGCATAATGATCATAAAAATAAATAAGTACTCTTTTTCTTTCACGCAAGTGATTAGATGAACATCTTTCATTATTTCTATCTTTCATGCATAATGATGGTAAAATATATAATTGACATTCAATTTAATCATTGACATGCAACTAGATTATAGACATGCAATCTTGATTATTGAAATGTAACTAGACTATTGAAATGTAACTAAATTATCTAATGATTTTTCACAATTTCATGAAATATTAATGCACATGCAATTCTAACTAATTTTAGATGTCTTGCTGGTTTAATCCATGAGAAAACAGTTTGTAACATGTAGCATGTCAATATATATTTCTCCACTCCTGGCTTTGCTTTTAGATAAGGGATTTATGTTGTAGACAAAGCTTTAGTTTCACACATAAACATGCTTATGAATGCAGATCGACATAACTTTGAATGGTGGAGTAAAGTAATAGGAAAATGTAGGCAACTAATAACAAGAATAGTAGAAGATCATGAAAGTACCAAATACTCCAATTAAAAAGCTACCGGATAATTAAGGATTACATGTGATGGTTAAAGAATACTAATAGATGGAAAAACTTTACTATTGGATCTGCTATCGTGTAAAACTGGCTGAACATGTGCCTTAATTACTTGTGATGTGAAGAAAACACATAAGCAAAATCAATGAACACTTCTTTCCAAAATTTGTATCAAAATGAACTTAGATAAGGGATTTGCTGAGTTAATCTCTTTGAAGAAAAATGGATTTGTCAAAAAGACTTTGAAAACTTTCAAGGAAATACAATAGTAATTGTAGGGTCAGTTTCCACTAGCCAGCATTCACCTTGGCTGTGCCAAAATGGGAATTTTGGAACAGGTATAGACATCTATCAAATGTAAGAATAAATAAATTTGTAGTTGCAGCTGATTTGATAGACATGCATGCAGAATATGAGGGTGTAAACAAGGCACAGAAAGTGTTTGAAAATTTGCCTCAGAGAAATGTGGTCTCATGAAATGCAATATTTGCACAGTAAACACAAAATAGTCTTGCCAAGGCATCATCATTGTTCGCCTAAAATGGATGAAAGCATTATGTATTTGGTAGTTTTTAAACTATGAAACAGCATTATATGTATATATTACAGTATTAATGCAATATTTGCACAGTAAACACAAAATAGTCTTGCCAAGCCATCATCATTGTTCGCCTAAAACTGATGAAAGCATTATGTATCTGGTAGTTTATAAACTATGAAACAGCATTATATGTATATATTACAGTATTTAGTTGCATTATATGCGCCTCTCTGTGTATATGTGAGATTGAGCAAGTGGTGTGTATAAAACTATAAAACTAAGTGATTTGATGGTCAGGGGGTTTGCCTGGAAGGAATTTTCCTTTTCCCATAATGCCTAAATGATAACCTTTTAACAAAATGTGTGGATTGAATTGTAATGTTAAGGAATCGTATTACTTCTATGCATGCACAGACTATAAACAGGCATGAAGGTCAATTCAATTGGGTTTAAGACTGTAAAAAGATACATATTAGCGGCAGGTGTATATTTGCAATATTTGTATCTAAGTTATGGTGCCTAAAATTGATATAAATTATGCAACATAACTAACAGTAGGTAGAAATTTTGTAACAAAGAATGATCATTTCTCATTTAAACACTTATGGACTGATCTTATGAAAATAATGAATGAACATTGATAAGATCTGTTGAATTAAGGTAGCTTCGGTCAGAGATAAATGATGATTGAATTTTATTCAACATCATCATTTATATATATCTAATCGCTACATCCAAGTATATGTGTTCGATCTGGAATTAAAGATTATTACTTGCAGATTATTTGAATCCCGATCAAGTATCATTTTCATTGATTACTTCTAGATCGAATATTATTATCTATTTATTTATGCATGTTATGTTCAGATCGAACTTGTAAATATAATCGATTGTCAAAGAAACTAACACCAATTGATAATCGGGTAGTTAGTTAAGGCGTAGTGGCATAAATAATGGGACACATCCCATGAGTGGACGTGTCTTCACTTTGTGGAGACATGTCCGCTCATGGGACGTGTCTCCCATTTAGATATTTAATATTATTTCAATCCTCTTTTGAAGACATTGAAATCGATACATGTTCTACACTTGAGGATCGAAGATCAGTAAGACAAGATCAGACTTAGAAACTTCATGATACATTCAACCAAGATTTGAATTGACATCCACTTCAGAATTTCAAGTATATTATTCTATTTATTATCTGATAGATTTAATCATATTTAACAAGATCCGTGTCCAGCACAAGCTAATCTAAGCGTCTTTATTTTGAGCATTCAGTACTATTTTAATTCAACACAGAATAAATTTTGTTCGATCTACATACCTGGAACTTGAAGGTAGAATCGGCAATTGGGTCGCTGATCCTCCTTGACTCTCCTTCCACTTGAAACTAAGACCTGAGATTTTTCCTCTGTTTCTGCCTTCATATTGCCAATTTCTTCCACCGTCGATGATGTAGTCTGAAGAATAATTTTTTTTCAATTCCATGCTTCCCACCTTTTAAATTGCAGACCTTAACTCCTCTCCCTCTTTTCATAGTTTTCATATTCTCATGCAAAAAGTTCAACTCCAGTTTCCTGTTTTAGAACTGGACTTTCCTTCATTCAATTCCCTTATTTACTGTTTTTATGTTTTCATGCAAAAACTCCCCCACTCTAGTTGAAGTCTCTATTTATCGTTCTCCTCATGCATCATTGGAATTTAAACTTAATTTATTTAATTTTAAAAAACTTATTTAATTAACTTAATAATAATTTTAATTGAACTATTTATATAATAATAAGCTTTATATATATATATATATATATATATATATAATTAATATATATAAATATTAACTACGCAATTTATTAAAATGAAATCTTTTATTTTTCCATTCTATCAATTTAATTTTTTTGAAAACAAATTGTTCGAGACTTATTTCACCAATTAAGTTTATTTTTCGCTAACATAATAACCATAAACATAGCTATTAATTAAGTCATAATGCACAAATGACGTATTCAAAGAACATAAATGCAATCATAATCACACGATGCAAAATGGATTCAACAACGTGAATGTGTGTGTGCATCGGGTTTTCATCATGCTAATTATTTACCAAATGGCTAGGATACTTCTACCTCAACCATGTTCTCGCCTTCGACACGATCTTGTACTCATTCACACTCAGATTTATGCCAATAGGTTAGTCCATAAAACCATAGCCAAAACACGTGCACATAACATCTCATCTCCATTTCAATTTCAATTTCATACATTTAAAAATAACATCTAATTTAATACACATTTATCCATAATCAAACAATCATAAGATAACCAACCAATAAGTCTCAACCAGTTCTGTTTATTGATTATTCATTAATTAAGTTTATGAAAGCAAAAACGAGATGTGACAATGATAACATCATAATATCATCCAGGTTAGGCTGGACAGATTTCTTGTTTCAGATTCCTAGGACATTTCTGTTGACTTCCACCTCACGTCTTTGCCCAGAGTTGGATCCAATAACAGCCCCCTACTCCTTTGTTGGGGAATTGGTAAGCCTAAAGGTAGCTTTCCGTTCAGGTTTGAATTATGCGGGCTTCTCACATGGAGTTCAGGGACTGCTTGAATATGTGGAGGAACATCCACCTGCATGGCTCTGCTGTGTTCAGGTTATCTCAAAAACTTTTGAATGTGAAAAATAATGTCAAAATCTGGAACAGGACTTCCTTTGGTCATATCTTTAGGCAAAATGAGTACAGCTCCAAAAAGCTTTTGGCTGTGCAAAACCTCTTGGCCACAAGACACACTGATGAAAACACCTGCTCCGAGGAAGTTATCTTTGGGAAGAATGCCACAAGATTATAAATATGGAAGAAGTCTTTTGGAAGCAAAAATCTAGAGTGCAGTGGCTCAATGTGTGAGACAAATACAACATTTTTCCACCAATCTACTCGGAGACATACGAAAAACAACATAATCACCAGACTCTCTTTAGAGGATGGGGTAGAAACTACTTAGGAAGAAGATATTGGTAAACTTGGTGTGAGCTTTTTCCAAAACCTCCTGCAGGCTCTCCCTCCTTAGGGGGCTATTTCTGAGGATTTTCTTAATGCTATCCCTACGATCTTCACCAATTGCAACATAGAAGATATGGCAAAAATAGGTCTCGAATATGGAAGTTAAGATCGTTACCTTCTCCTTTGGGGCCTTCAAGGCACCTGGTCTGGATGGCTTTCCTCTGGCATTCTTTCAAACCTTTTGGGATATTGTTGGTGGTGACATGATTTTTGTTGCTCGTGAGTTTTTTGGGTCTGGTAGATTGCTCAAGCAGATGAACAACACTTTCATTGAGCATACCCAAAGACAAAGAGGCAACCTCTATGGCTGATTATCGTCTGATTACCTCTGTAACACTATCTACAAGTTTCTCTCCAAGCTGCTTGTCCTTAGAATCTAATCCTTCCTCTCTAGATTGATTTGCCCCAACCAGAAAGGTTTTGTTTGAAGTTGCAAAATACTGGATTCTGTTATCTCAATGCATGAAGTGCTCCGCTCTATGGAGAAAAGTAGAAAGGAAGGAATGATCTTGAAGTTGGACATCTCTAAAGCCTACGATCGGGTCTCCTTGGATTTCCTCATTAAGGTTCTATAGAAATTTGGGTTCCAAGGGAAGTTGCTACAACTAATTGAGGCTTGTGTTACTACTCCCATATTTTCTGTCCTTATGAATGGCCAACCAAAAGGTTTTTTCAAAAGCAACAGAGGGCTGTGCCAAGGAGAACCCCCTCTCCTTATCTTTTCATTATCCTTGTTGAGGCTCTTGGTAGAAACCTCTCGAAGGCGGTTGCTGCATGTGCCATTTTTGGGTTCACGCTTTCCTCTTTGGTGGTTCCTTTGCCCCATTAACAATTTGTGGATGACACCATCTTATTAGGTGAAGCTTCAATGCTTGAGGCCTCTAAGTGGAAGTCCCTGTTAGAAGACTATGCTGTTGTGTCTGGAGTCTGGACAACAGATAAATTACAAGAAAAACTCTTTGTACTTCTCAAATATCTTGGCCTGGCTTCAATCCTAGATTGCTGTTATTCTTGGCTGTAGTATGTCTTCTTTGCCAGCTGCCTACTTGGGCCTACTGCTGTTCGTGAAGAAACTTAACCCAATATTGGAATGTTGTTATGGAAAGAATGCAGAAAAAACTTGCAAGCTGGAAAGGGAAAATGGTCAGTCAAGCGAAGAAGTTCCAACTTCTAAAGGCCTCTCTTCATAGTATCCCAGTGTACTACCTCTTCCTCTTCAAGATTCTGAAATTTATGGTAGAAAAAAATGAATGTATCTAGAAAAAATTCCTTTGGACGAGCATGGAGGAAAGGAGATGCTTGGTCCTTGTTAAATGCGTTACCATGTGCAGGCGTAAATGCTGGAGGGTTTGGCATTAGAAAATCCCAAAAGATAAACAAAGTTTCAATGGCCAAAATCAGTTGGAGTTTTATGAAGGGCAACAAAGATTGGGTGGAGATCACGAAAGCAAAGTACTTAAAGGAGGGGGAATCCAAGTTCCTCTATGCTGAAAGAGTGCCAAAAGGCTCTATCATTTGGAACAATGTGATTAAAATTAGAAGCCTCCTCATTAGAGGTATTCAAGGGAATTTCAGGAAGGGAAGCAACATTA
Source organism: Sequoiadendron giganteum (assembly GCA_007115665.2). Lineage (NCBI taxonomy): Eukaryota > Viridiplantae > Streptophyta > Pinopsida > Cupressales > Cupressaceae > Sequoiadendron > Sequoiadendron giganteum. The sequence continues at coordinate 241,313,147 of CM021110.1, read as the reverse complement.
GATTTTGGGATGATTGTTGGTTGGTGAATAGACCTCTCTCTTCTTTCTCTCAGTTCCAACAAATCATGGGTTTGCTTATCAACAGGTTTGGAAGGGTTGTGGACGGTTATTGAGTGTGGGAGGGATCTAGAACTAGTTGGAGAAACCTTGTAGGATGTTGTTGCCAAGGGACATGCGACAGTTGTTATTGAACTTCAATCTCTCATCACTTCGTTTGGAATCTCGTACTTTCAATTGAATGACGCCTCCTTTTGGTCCTTGACCCTATGGGAAAGTATTTGTTATTTCTCGTAACTCAATGTTGCAAGACAACTTTGAGCTTGAGGAAAATTGGATTAGGATATGAAATTGCAAGCTTACTCCCAAGATTAAATTCTTTTGGTGGTCTACTAATGGGAGAATCCTGACCCAAGACAATCTTCAAAGGAGGGGGTTTCTTTTTGCAACAAATGTGTGCAATGCCTTTGCTAGAAATCTAGGGGTTAGGACCAATAATGAAGTTGAGGCTGAGGCAGCCTGTTGTGGTCTACATCTTGCCTCTTCTATTGGTATAAGAAGTGTCATTCTTGAAGGTGACTCCAAATTAATCATAGATTGTATCAATGATGTCTCTACACTTGATTGGAAGTTGGGAAATTTCATATCTCATGCTAGTTAGTTGAGGGTATTTTTCTCATTTCACTACTAGGCATGTCTTTAGAGAAGGCAACATGGTTGTTGATGGTCTTGCTAATGAAGGTCAAAGGTTGAGGAGTTGGAGATATTGGAGATTGGTGAGAGGACTCTCGTATTATGTGCACTTGCTACTTTTGAATGACTTGGAAAATCGTCTTGATCCAAATGCTTGATCAAGGCTTCCTCATGAGATTGTGTTTGTGGTTGGCTGATGAACATTTCAAGGTCATCATGTACTGTAGCGATTATATTATTTTGGTGACTACTACCGAGAGGCAATGGAGTTATTGGTTAATCATTTCTCCGTGCTTTGAATACATCATATTGCCAAAAGATTTGTTAAAAAGGAAAAATCATCAAGGGAGTTTCACCATAATTTTGGGGCATGTGGTTTATGGTGGTGGCAGCAATAGGTTGAGTAGGATTGTCCTTCCTTTCAAATATACAATTTTCCTCATAATTACCATTTTTAGGAGCCTTAATCTCCATTCCATCTTTTGGTCAACCCTATTATTTGAGAACATTATTGAAGATGCAGCCATGGGAGGTGACACACTCAAGGTCGACCCAATCAAGGTCCTCATCGCTAAAAATAGGATCCTCGGCCTCAATGATCCAATTTGACTATGGATCAACCTCCTCCAATGTGATGGGTGACAAGTTAGTGCCCAATATTTGTGTATGGCGAAGGCGCAAGTTGTAATGAACATAAACAAGATCATTCAACCTCCACACTGACAACTTATTGCGCTTCTTGGAGTGTATGTGCTCAAACATACTCCAATTGCACTCACAACCTGAGGCATTGCATGGTTGGCTCAACACTTGAACCGCAATCCTCTGAAGATTTGGTACTTTAGCACCAAATCTCTCCCACCATGCATTTGAGATGAGAAAATAAAAATAAAAAATCTCATTGTGAATATTTAATATGAACATTGAATATAAAAGATTGAAAAGTGGTAATTTTTAAACTACTATTATGCCCTTAATAAATTTTTACTTTGCTACAATGTCGATCGAGTATCTTTGCATATATCTCTTGCAAAGAATCTCCTTGTGCAAGTATGAAAATCTCTATCTTGGCGACAATTTGGGCACCAACATGAGAATCAGACATCCGCTCAATGACTGTGTAGAGCCCACCCAAATCCTCCTCATCCGCCTTGAATTATTTGTGGAATTGGAATGCCGGATTGAGAAAATATGTTGCTGCGTGTAGGGGCTTGTGAAGTTGGAGGTGCCATCGTCTATCGATGATCTCCCAAATGGGGTGATACTTACCATTAACTCCCCCATAAATGGATCTAAGGGCCTCTTTGGCCCTATCCATGCCCTCGTATATGTAGCCCATTGCGGGCTTCTCCCCATCAACAACTTGTAATAGAACCACTAAAGGCTCTGTGAACTGCAATTATTATGAAACATTGACATAAGTAAGAGTCAATAAAAATAAAAATAAGAATGAAAATATAATGTAGAATTACTAAACTAATTACTGATTACATTTACCTTGACGATCTCATTAGTAGGTACCTAAAATCCCCGCTCATCAAAAATCCAACTTGCCACATCATCCCCTGCATTTGTCTTAGCATATGTTGAGGAAGTCCACTCCTCACTAACAAACATCCACCTCAAAGCTCCCTTTGACCGTAGTAAGGATTGTAGAGCGATGAAGTTGGTAGCAAAGTGTGTTATCCCAGGGTGAGCCAACTCCTTCTGCCCTATGTATTGCCTCATAAAGTTGAGGACCCATGTGTGATTATATATGAACTTACAAATATTCCTTGTGGTCTCCACACATGCTTTGATCCAATCAAGCTTGCCAAGATCCTCCAATATGAGGTCAAGGCAATGAGCAACACAAGGTGTCCAAAACAATGATCGGTGCCTATCCATCAATAGTCTACCTGCAGCAACATAATTTGCTGCATTATCCATGACTATTTGCACCACATTCTCCTCCCCTACCTCAGCCAAGACACCCTCCAAAGCCTCAAAGGAATTCAACATTTTTGGTGTGGTCGGATGCATCAATAGATTTGATGAACATGGTACCACTTGAAAAGGAAACAAAATAAATGATTCAATAATATATAAATTTAAAATCTTGATTGTTAATCACTAAAGCAATGCATTTTAGGAAGTAAAATATTTACCTGAGGAAGAAACAAGACAGTTGAGCAATGTTCTATTTCTTCTATTGGTCCAATGATGGGTCATGATGGTGCAACCCTTCTTCCTCCAAATTTCTCGCTGCTCCTCTATTCTGGGTTTCACATCAGCCACATTTTGGGACAAAATGGGGCCTTTTATCTCTTCATTGTTAGGGGCTTTGAACCTCGCCCCACAAACAGTAATTGCATCAATCCTATTTTTCCAATATGGAGACCTAACGCAAATGAATTAAATTAAATTAGTATTGAAAAATGTATAATTTCAATTTTAATTCAACATAGCTCTAAAAATAAAATTCAAGAGATAAATAATCAACTATCAAGCTATATATTTTAAAACAAAACAAAAGAAGAATTACTTGGCTGCATGAAATGGAATGTCGCAATAAAACCAAAAGTCTCCAATTGCAGTTTTGGCTGCATCATGTTTATCCTTGTTCCAACCCATGCTCTCAAGAGATGGTTGGGAACCCGAAGTAGTGCGTGGAAAATATATATGAATCCAGCCTAGATCCACGAACTCTAGGCCCAATGCTAATGTTATTATTGCCACTGCCACACCACTACCAACAATTGAAGGTGAAGACTGTGGAGGAATTGGAGGCATGGAAGAACTCGAATCTCCAACTCCACACATGGCTGCCATCTCCTCTCTTTGCTTCTTTTTTAACTCTTTTTGTTGCTCGAAGCTTTCCAATTGCACTTGCACTTCACACATTACCTCAGCAGGGACTTGTGTGCAAGGATTAGCATCTCGGCACGGTATACATGTAAGGTGGTATTTCAATCTATTAATGCCACCCCCAAGAAAAGTTGTTTTGCAATGAAAACATGTTACTTCTCCATTTTTTTGCCCAGGGGTAATAATGGGATGTTTCCAACAAGGGTCTTTTCTATTTTGAGACATTGTGAATGTGATGGAGACAATTTATAGATATAAACAATGCTGCAATAACACACAAATTAAAAGAAATTAGCATTCAAAGTTTATACTTTATAATTAAACTAAAAAACCTAAGGCTTGCAAGTTTGCAACTAAAAAACTCTTTTTTTTTTCAAGAATGCCTAGGGTTTGTTCAACAAAAAACTTAAACACACACACTTAGGGTTTGTAACTTTTTCTTTGTTTCATTAAAACAAAATAGAAAAAAGAAAGAAGAAAAAAAGAAGAGAAATGAAGTTTTGGTAAAAAAAAAAAAAAAAACCTTCAAAACTCAAACATACCTCTTCAAACTTCTTTGAAATCAATGGAAATCTTTGTCCAATCCTTTGCAGACTCTTCTAGATGCAGCAAAATCACCTACGAACTTGCTCAAATGCGATTCAACAAGCGTCTTGTGCTCAATCTCCTTGCTGATTTTCTTTCAATGCAAATGTGTTTTGGCGCTCTCCTCTCTTTTTTCTCTCTTCTTTGGCTTGAAAATGAAATGAAATGCTTTTTGGAGGGATAGAGGCAAGTTATAAACCCAAAAAAAAAAGAAAAGAAGCTTTAAATTTTTTTTATTTTGGCACTTTAAGTCCCACCCAGCCGCCGGCCGAGTCTGAGGTACAAGACTCATCGGTTTTGGCGAGTTTGGTGAGTCTCGGCGAGTCCGGCGAGTACCCGGCTGCCGAGTCTCTGGATCTCGTTAAGGGTCACCCGCCTCGCAACCCGCCGAGTCTAGGCGAGTTTCTGCAATTCTTGTAACACCGAGTCTGCAATCTTTAATGAGTTACGCTTAGAATTACTCATCTATGAATTGCCTATTATCATTCTGTTCCATCAAGATTCTCTCCTCATCAGAAACAATAGGTTCCTCATTTGCCCCAAAGGCTGTTGTCAGAAAGTTTTCCTCCCTCTCTACCTACTGCTCCAATTGCTCCTGTCTCAAAGGATTACTTTCCTCCATAGTTGAAAAACTCGCCAATTGCAAAAACTCGCCAAGCCTGGAAAATACGGTACGGAAAAAACTCGGCAAAAACTCGGTAACTTAAAAAATTGCTTAAGCTTCATTAAAAACACATTTTTTTTGCAAAATTCAATGATAAGATGCATCCAATGAGTCAATAAAATGAGTACATAGAAGAAACAAGCCGAGTCTAGTTATATTTGATTGATTTGAAAGAAAATTAGATACAAAATCACATCATTTTCAAAAATCCATTGTCCTAAACATTCATCAATGATATGTTCTTGTTCATCTATAAGAATAAGATTTGTAGATGCATGTGACAATGGTGGTGAAAGATCAATATATTCTAAGTTGCATTCTTTATGTAGAGGGGGTATAAAAATATCACTTTTTGTCGGCGCAATTCCCCCACCAAGCTCTTCTTTTGTTTTTAAATTTGAAAGCGGGGGTCTGGGGGCAGCAACCCCCAGTGGGGTCAAGGCACAACACCCCTTGCAGGGTCTCGGGGCAGCGCCCTGGGCGTGCTCCTTGTCACGAGACAGGGCGGGGTTGAGGGGCAGCGCCCCCGCCTCCAAGCACATTTTTTTTCTTGCATGGCCTTCAGATTCTTCATTTTTGAAGCATTTTTCCTTGAAAAGTGATGTGTTTAAACTGTTTTGAAAATGCAACATTTTTATTGTTTTTATGTTGTTTCTTCAAAATTGCTTCTTTCTATCAATTTACTCACAACAACTGGTGTTGTACATAAATGGTTTTTTTCTAAAATCTACCTACAAATTCTAACAATGCATCTATATGATTTAAACAATGCAAATTAGGACTAATCATCAGGCAAGGCTAGCAGTTGCGCGAGCTTTCATCCTAACGCATTGGTCCTAACTTAACTCATTGTATTTTCCAGCCTTTAACACCTCTCCCCGACAACGGCGCTCGTTTTTCCAGAATACTCGCCGTGCTTTCTGGAAAAACTCGCCAAAAGTACTGCGAGTTTTTTCAGCGTACAATTGCCTCAAAAACTTGCTGTCCAAAAAAACTCACGAGTTTTTCTTAACTCGCCGAGTTTTTAGCGAGTGTTGCATCTATGCTTTCCTCAATATCTTCAAGACCAAAGGTTGTTCTAGCAGCTTCTTCAAATCCTAACTTCATTGCCTGTTGTTTCAAGTCTTCAATACCTTGGTCATTTTTCCAACTTCCTCATTACAAGATTGCTGCACAGAACATCTTTCAAAGTTCAAGGGGAATGAATCATCTGTTTTTCCCTTCTGTTCATTCTTTTTTACCTGATTTGACATAAAATTTATAATGATTCCAGCTATTTAAAAGCTTTTTGCTGAAACGTGTCTGTTTCTTGGGTTGCATTGCCACACCTTAGATTAAGTAGCCATTGCTTGACAATTCTTTTTCTTCTTTTGAGTATGAGACAATAAACAATCCTTTATTTTATGACCATTTTTCCTAACATTTGTAATACCTGAAATGCAGACATTCATAGTCCAATTCCTGCCTCCACAGCTCAGAAGAAGAACATAATCGGACTGCCTGAGGATCAGATTAGCTAAGTTAACATTCACACATATTTAGCATAGGATGATAACTCCTTTTCCTGAGTAGCCTGACCAATTCCTATTGGCTCACCAATAGAAGCTGCTATCTTCTCCAAAAACATTCCTTCCAGAATTCCAGAGAAAGCTTATATATTATCTTATCCGTTAAGGAGCCTTAGTTATTGATTCTTCTGTAGGATTAAACAAAGAAGTCCAAGGTTGTATGAATAATCCAGAACTATTTAAAAACCAGGGACCACCAATGAATATCTGCTTCCTGTAAACAGCTGTTTGGAAAGTGATTTGAAAAACCCCTTTATGATATCAAATCTAGAGTAATCTTTCCAATTCAGCCCAATCCAATTTTTTTATTCCTCCTTTGCTGTCCAAGCCCCAATAAATTTACAAATAAGGGCATTCTGATTCAATAATTCCTGATACTATTCATATCAAATCCTGTTGACACCTATTCACGGGGTGTTTCATCCCAAAAACTTGCTCCTGTAAATGCAGACCATTTTCTGGAAAAGAGCCAAAATTTTCTTTGTTTGAACACAAACTGTATCCATTTGCATTGACCCTGCAATTTAATATCTGCTCTGAACATTTCAGCACACTAATCCTGCCCTCCTTTGCACAGTTCTCACCTCCTTTAGCTCTCACCTTGTTACAGGCCGCAGGCATTCCTTTGACCAAATCATTTCAATTCCTCAGACATTGACCACCACTGACATTGCCATTTACTTTGCCTCCATCTGCAGTCGGAGTAGTTTTGCTATAGGACACCGCAGTGCAGAGATGGCAAGGCAGCCTGCTCTTGTGCTGCCAACTGACATGCCTCAGCACAGCTTCCATCTGTGACACCATGTTGCTTCTCATCACTTTGTGTCACTGCTCTCTGTGCCCTGTGGCTCTCTGCTGCTCTTCATCCCTCAATATATATATAAAGGCAATAGGAAGCTAGATATGTAGAAAACTCCTACAAGTGGATAAATTGATGGTTTGTCCCATTTACGTTCTTCAAATGGATATTCCAATAAAGTTCTCATTTAAATATCTACAACAAGATAAATAATAAATATTTAATACAATATATATATACAAATATTTATCTTCTTGTAGTTATTTAAACGAGAATTTTATTTGGAATATCCATCTGAAGAACTTAAATAGGACAAGTCGTCAATGTATCTACTTGCAGGAGTCTTCTCCATGTCTGGGTTCTTATTGCCTTTTTATTTTCCAGTTCTCATTTTTTCTGTAATGTCCCCATTTTAGGGTTCTCTTGCGTTGCAATTGGAGATGGTTTTTTGGGTTTGTGTCTGCTTGGTCAGAAGGGTAATCTGATGTTACCAGTGACTCAGAGGGTTTAGAGGAGTTATTTGATGCTTTTGGATGTTATTTCTAGCCTCCGGTTTGGGCTCCAAGCTTCTTGGTGGGAATTTCTATTTATAGAAAGTCACCTGGCCGGTTCTGTTCATCATTATTCTTCATCAGGATCATTCCTGTGCAGTTAGTTTCCGATTCTGATGCATTCCGACGGTTTCCGTAAAATGAGTATCTAATGACTATATTTTAATTAATTTACTAAGGTTGCTAAATATTAATTAAAATATTCAATAAACACCTTAGTGTTATAGCTTGTCGGAGTGGGAATGAGATGTTTTAAATCATGGATATATTAAACAAGGGCCTTGCATGTCGAAATGTGATTATTTTAATAAAAAGGTCATTTTCGGAGCTAAAAAGGAGTTATAATTAAAAAGTGAATTTTATAATAGAAGCTTCTGGAGAGTTTGGGGAAAAAAGTATAAAAGAGGTTATGTGAGCTCATTTGGATATGTTAAGTTATTCTATTTCTCTATTTGAAACCCTTGTGGGTCGAGAGATTGAACCTGATTCATCTCAGCCTTTGGGAGGACGAAAACCCTCTCGAAGAAGATTGGTTTCGGTGGTGAAACGATTCCACCCTAGCTGGTTCGAAGGGGAAATCACATAGGTTTTCCAGTTGGGCTTTCATTGCAATTTGGTGAGTCTCCTGCAGAGACCAAATTGGAGAAGAACGACATATCTTCCTATCTTGTAGGATCTGAGTTTAGTGATCAGTTTTGAAGGGTTTACTCAGTCAAAAGGATGCCATAAATCTGCATTTCTATAGTGCTGCAAATTAAGGCGTGGCAATAGAGAAACACGTGGGCTTCATTGTTAGGACGTGGTCAGCACAAAGGGCTTCCAGTATTATTCAGATTCAACGAATAACCTTGCAAATGTGAGGCTCTTATGATATGGGCGTTGGAATTCTGAAGCAGGGTTACTGGGCCTAGCCATGGTATTTCTGGGAGCTTCTGAACAGTATTAAATCTGCATTGACATCCTTTCATAGCCGTCCAGGTTCTGAGGTCTTGTATGGGTTTGTGGGAGCTTGAAATGCCCAAGGTGTGACAGCTTGAAGCGGGGTCGGGCTCATGAGAGTAAAGTCGCCTATCTCTGAGGGTTTTATATGGTGAAATGAGGTGTTTCCATGTTGCTGTAGGAGTTCTGGGCTATTCTGGGCGATATACCTTACCTTGGTGTGGCTTTTGGTACTGCTTCTCACCATTACCAGCTATTGCCGTTCATCTACAGGAACATTGGGACTGCTGTGCGAGTTTCTATGCCTGAAGACATCATTCCTTGGAGTTTTTGAATAACCTGGTATTTATTACTGAAAGTGAATTTCTGATATATGCAAATCATTGAGATAATACTGCTGTTCATGTTATTTCAGTCTTGAGGCACAGTCGGTTTGGTCTGTTCTGTGAACTCTTATTGCTGCTGTTATTTCTGAGTATAAATAACTGTAATCTGCTCAATATTAATGTCTTTCTGAGCATGTATGAGTCTATGGAATGTATGTGAAAAATATCATTTGTATATCAGATATTTGTGAAAAGAGTTGAATGTAAGTTGAATATCAGTTTATATGTGTTCCTCATTTAGAATATTATCATAATACATGCAATGTTAAGAACTATGTTTGATAAAATGGCACATCCATCAAACTGAAAACATCGCAAAACTTAATATACCTGGAAGGTTACTTTACATTTTCTCTTGTAATCACATCATCTCTTCCTTAGCCGTTGCCCAAGATTTGAGATTTGTTTTGATTCTTGACCATCTTTATTGTGGTACCAAACCTGAAGGTTTGTCCACCTACTTCTTGGGTAAAGTGATGACAAGTTTGCTAAAAAAACTTGAAATGGTGGTCTTTTCTTGTGTCCTCTCATGCTGATATTTGTCTTCAATAACTAAAGTGTAAACCTCCTTGAAAAATAGGTTGACTGATCAATTATCTTTTGCACGACTCTTTTGAAGATCTTCATTAATGAATAGTTGGAATGCTGAATTTCTGCTACTTGAGGCCAGAATAAGCCTAGAAAAATGGGTTTTGTGTTATTTGAGGCTCTATCCATGGATCTTATAAAGAGAGAAGCTTTATTAGGCCCTTATCTCCATTCATTGTCCATCTTATAAATTATAATTCAACTCATTCTCCAGTTGTTAATGGAGTCACCGAAACCTAGGTTCACTTTTGTTGCTTGAAAATAAGAAAACGAGGTTTTATTATGGTAAAATATCATGTTCGAAAGCCTGACATTGTTAATGTAATAGAAGTAGAGTCAGTTATTAAGTGAATTGGATGATAGAAATATAGCACACAATCATTTATTTTTTCCAATGGCAATAGCTGTGGTGTAAGCAAATTTTTTCATAGCAATATGTTAGTGCTTGCATTTTTCATATAATGTTCTAAAATAACTAAATCATTTGTAAGCCTCATACCTGTGTACAATGTGATTTTTGTTTCTAGGTAGCAGAGTGGGTGGTAAGGGAGAGGCCATACAAACTAAAAGAGATTGACTATTCATATCTTCTTGAATTCACAGCAAAAGTACATGGTATGGACAGAGCAGAAAGATTATTTATGCATATTCCTCCTGAATTTCAAAATGAGCTTTTGTATAACAACCTTGTTATGGCTTGTTTGGAAAGAAAATTAATTGGAAAAGCTCTGCAGTACATGAAGAAAATGAGGGAGCATAGTCTTCCCATAGCTCCCATGATATATAATAAGTTGATCTTGCTTAATGAATCATTGGGTCACAAAAAAAGCATCTCTAGCATTCTTGTTCAGATGAAGGCTGATGGTGTGGCTCCAAATACCCGCACTTACAATATCCTTTTAAAGATAAAATCACGGGATTATGATATTGAAGGGATACAAAATGTATTTGATAAAATGAACCGGGGTAATGTCACTCCTAATGAGATAACATATTGCATTTTAGCAAATGCATATGCCATCGCAAGATTATATGCTGCTGCAGAGTCCTTTGTAGAAGCAGCGGAAAAGGCAAAAACAGGTACTAACTGGTCTATGCTGGATGTACTGATGTCATTATATGGGTCCTTGAGGAAGGAGGAGGACCTGAAGCGAACATGGGAACTTGTGAAAATGCTTCCAAATATTAGAAGTAAAAGCTACATACTGGTAGTAGAAGCATTTGGAAAGATAGGTTGCATTGATAAGGCAGAAGAAATATGGCAGGAATTGATGTTCAAAGGAGAGAAATCTACTGAACATTATAATGCAATTATTTCTGTATATGGAAGGCATGGTCTAATTCAGAAGGCCTCACATATATTTAGAGAGATGCGAGCATCAAGCCACAAGCCTAATGCTATAACTTTTCGCCATTTAATTCTGTGTTGTTTAAAAGCAGATATGGTAGATGAAGGTTTAAAGAGCATTAGCATGGCAGAAAATTTCCAGGTTAACAATCGAGTGCAACTGTCTACTCCATGGCTTGAAACAACTCTTCTGATTGTGGAGATGTTTGCTAATAAAGGCAATGTAGAATTTGCTGAAAAGTTCTTTACAGATATTACAAAATCCAAATACAGTAGATACACTTTTGTTTATAATACTCTCCTAAAAGCATATGTAAAGGCAAATTTATGCCCTCAAGATTTTCTCAGGAGAATGATTCTAAGTGGAGCAAGGCCAGATTCTGAATCATATAGTCTCGTCAAACTTTTAGAGCAGTTAAATCCTGTAACCGTGTAGCATTTATAGATTTTCCATATTGAGAAAAAGTGAATGCTGATCGCATTTTAGACAAAGGGCAAAGTGACAGAGGCTTTCAAACAGCATCTGAAATTTTAAGGTTGTAAATCTATCTTAAGGTTCTTTTATTCAACGGTCCTTTCTTTGTGCATCTTTACCATGGAAAAGGACCAGAACTAATTAAAAATTTGTCATCTCTAATGTTTTCTTTGCTGACATCTTACATTTCATTCACCCAATGTCTTTCTAATATATTATGAGATCCAATGAAATGCATTTTATCTGTCATAATAAACAGTAGGAATTATATATATATTTGCTGTGGTGTTCAAGTTGAACTTAATTATGCAAACCTTCAATTTCATTTTTTTTAAGCCATTCTTAGATGGGCAAGGTTGTTTGTGAAAGTAATTTTTACACCATAGTTTAGAAACTCACTGAGCCCTTGCCCAGACTTGTGAGTTCAAATCTAAGGTGACCTTGGAGAGTCCATAGGCTTGACCCACAGATCTTCTGAGTCCATGGTAGGACTTGCGTATCGTGCAGACTCGTTTCTGGATTTGGTGATTCTGTAGGGCGGGTATTTAACTTAAAAACCATTAAACAATTCATCACTCTCAACCCTAAAACGAAGCTAGCTCTTTTAAACGCTTGCTCATTTTGAGCTTATTTTCACCTTCACATTTTCTTTCAAACTTTTTTAACTCTACTCAGTTCTCGATTTTTTCTTCAAGAGTGTAATGTTTTTGTGCAAGGAGCTGATAGGATTGGATTAATGATTGATTTGTGCGAAGGAAGAGCTTATATAAGGCCTCGGATATGAGTGACATATTTTAAACTTCGGGCTTGCTTTTTTTTTGGCTTCTTTACTTGTATTTTTTAATTAACCCTCATTTTCCCCCTCTCCATGGTGTGGGGCTTACAATTTTAGTATGTCGGACCCAGAAAGAAATGATGCTGGTTAGAAGCATGGTAGGTTGGGTGCAAAGAAAGGGCAAGTTTTTTGCAAATGTTGTGGTGTGGAGTTTTTAGGAAGATACTTTAATGGCCTCAAATACCACTTTGCTTGCCTATATGGATGTGGTGTTTCATTATGCAAAAATGCTGAGCCTAAGCTAGTAGGGAGGTGACAGTGCAATTGTAGTCATTTCAAGAAAAAAAGGAAACAGAAACAATGCAAAGCTAACAAATAACCACATCTATTACATTTTTAATACTTGGAAGTGGATTGGGCTCTAAACATTGGGTCTAGGGTTTGTAATTTGGGGAGATGGGTTGTTGTTGGAGACTTTAAGGAAAAGAAGGTGCGTCTTCCATCTTCAATCCATGAAAGTGGATCGGGTTCCACTAACATCAGGCTTAGAGTTCATAATTTGGGGAGTAAGGTTGTGCCATGTAGTGCTTTTCGTTCACAACCATTGTTTCAAATCATGAATTTAAACAAGGACAACTGCAAAATGTCAAAGAGTGAATGCAATTGGTGATTTTTGATAATTTTTTGACATTCACTTCAATCCAACTTGTAACATTTTGATCTTTTTCTATTTTTTATTTTTAACTTTCAAAGTTTTTTTAGGGTTTATGCTTTTTGATTTTTTTTTTAAGATTTCTTTTCTTTGAGTTTTGTGTTTTAGATCCCCTTCTTTTGTTACCTACATGTATATAATAAATCTAACTAATTATTTTTGTAAGTATTTGACGTTATTTTGATATGACATGCAATATAATAAGTCTATTCCTTAAAAAAATGTTATTTTTCAATTTTTGGAGTTTTGCCAAGTTTGTGTTGAGTTTTGGCATTGAGTCCAAGTTTGAGTCAATATTGGCTTATCAAGTTTTTGTCAAGTTTGAGGCTCAACACTATGTTCCACACACATTACTATATGATCTTATTTTGGAGTTCTCATTCCATATCTATAAATTTCAAATTGCAAAAAGAGCATTTGGATTTAGGATATAGCAAAGGATGTATGACAAAATATTTTGTTTTCAAGACCATGTACTTTTGATGGTTTCTTTATTTTGTGAAAAATCCAATTTATATTAAATGAAAAATACAATGTACAATGCTCAATAATAGATGTGACATTGAATATACATAGGTTTGTTGGATGGTCGCTTGGGGTTTAGCTTTCTTGTAATTTTTATAATGCAATGGTCACACATTGCTTTGTTCTTTCTCTAGAATTGTTAGTGGCATTTATCTTTTGTGTTTAATTTATTCTTGCACCATTATTTGTCTACATTTTTGGTATTGAATGACCAATTTAGTGGCTTCCTTAGGTTGATTAATGTCATGGTAGTTGTGGACGAAGAGCACAATGGCACCCAAGAAGGCTATGGAATTTTCCCCCAAAGTATTTCATGATGAATTGTCTCTTTGTGAGTAAGCTTACATGTTGCAACTCCCTCTTTACTTAATTGATTTTGCTTCTAAAGGGCTTAAGAGTTATACTAATTGGGTATATTTTGCAGGGAGAATTTTGTTTGAGAATATGCTTAAAAGAGGGCTTCAAATCGTGTGGTAGTGTAATGCTATCGAGCTTGGAACACTACAAATTTTATGATTGAAATATTTATTTGCTTTGGCTTCTTCAAATTGGAGCATTGTGTAAACCATCATTAACAATATTTCATGGTTCATTAGTTCTTGTTTGGTATTTGTCAATTGAATTGGGTATTTTGTGGTCTAAGGTGGAGGCATTGTCTATATCCATATTTGAATCAAATTTCCTAGTGTTCCTCCATCCCTACCATTTCTTAATTGTTTGCCATGGATAAAATAAGTAATATTCTTGTGAACCCAAAAAAAGTGTTTGTGTAGAAATTGACATGTGCAAAGGTACATGTTTTACTACTTCCACGATCCATTGAAATAGGCTTTTTATCCAAAGGGATAAATTTGAGTTGAGGTGCATTCGTTTAAGGTGGAAGATAAGGATTTTTTTGTCCTTGTATGAGATGCTACAATAGACACCTTCATTGAAACTAGGCACTCATGTAGGGCACAATTGCAAAGGCTCTAGTGTAAGACACCTCTGCTGTTCCAATTTCGATGTCTATATAGATGGTGGAACTTAACAATTTTCTTCGCTAAATAATCATTGCATCTCATCTCTAATTGAAATATAAACTCTCACCTAACAATTTTGAATTCTTTGTATACTAAATTTCACTCTTTTTAATGGGAGATGGGAGGAAAATGGATGGCTAAATGGGAAACTACTTTAGTTAGTCCCCTAGACGGTATCTTTCAACTTCAACTTATTAGCCATATGAAATATTTTGTCACCCTAAAGTGCAAGACTGAGGTATGTGCAAAAAATGTTCACAAAATATAAAATCTTAGGAGACCAAGCTAAACTAGAGTGGTGTGTGAGAGAGTGCTAGAGGGACTTTGTGGGTTGTGACTGGCAATGAACTAATTTGGAGGGGATATAAGGGCATGCATGCAAATTAAGAGGATAATAGAGATCCTAGGAAATACTTAGAATTGATAAGGAATGATATGATGGCAAAACACAAATTAAAATAATAGAAATACCTAGGATGTGAATGCTACATAGATAGGAGATTTAAAGGAGGGATCAATGATCAAAACTAAAAAATATTGGATGTATGAACTGTACAGTTGTAGTATGGATGTTGCAAAAGAAAACTTAGTACTTGTGGGTGTGAATGTGAAGAACTGATTGTCAATTGCTTCCTTTCTTGCTTAGTAAGGAAGGGTAATGATATGATTTATTCACATCTTGGGGCTAATTTGTTGGAGAGTTTTTGGAATAGCTTTAGGATTAGGTTAATATCTTTAGTTAAAATCTTGAGATTTTAAAATAAGCTCAAACACTTACATCAAATGTTGACATGTGTGGCCAAACACTTATTTTTACACACAAGTGTCTTTTTGTAATTTGATTTGAAACTTTTAGGATAGGCTTTAAGGATGAGATAATGCTTAAATCAAATAGGCAATTATCCATTGTTAAAAAAAAACAGGCTTATGAAATGGGTTCTTGAACACATCTATGGGAGTTGTCACCAAAATAGGCACAAAAATATAAGGCGGAGATTGCAAAGTAGGCAATTTCTGACCTTATAGATATGTCATTAATGCACTCTATGTTTCCTTGTTTGCATCACATGAGATTGGAAAATGTAACTTTCAAGCCAATATTGAGTTCAAAGTTCTGCATAAAAATATTAGGTAGCTCAATGTAAGAACAAATGGAGCTTTGAGATAGGGAATAAAACCATTCCAAGGCATAGTTCTTAAAGGTAAGAGGGAATAGTTTATCTAAGAGGTGGTCATTGTACACAAATTCTAAATCGCATTAAATGAATATATATGGGTCATCATGTCCCCTTTTCCATTATACATCTCAAAGTGAGGTACCATGTAACTTGGAGGAAAGGTGTTAGAAATGATACTGTGTGAAAGAGGCTTATGGTGGAGGTTCCCATGATATATTTTTGAGAGGAAGTATGGATGGTGTCTAACTTCATTCGCATAGATCCAAGTTGGCAAAGAATGTGTTGAAGGATATGGTCAATAGGAGTGAAAGGAGGCATGTGATGGGTGAAGAGAGAGGTATAAGTCAAAGGAATATAAGCAGGCATAGAGATGGGTTGGGAGGAGGTGAGTTAGAAGTGTGTTGGTGTATTGATGATGGGGTAAAGGGGGGTGGTATAGAAGTATGAAATGTTTGTTAATTAGTGGGTTAGATATGATGAGCACACAATGATACTGAAGGGGAGGGGGGGGCGGGGGGGGTGAATCAATATCTAACAATTTTTTACTTTTCAAAACTTAACCAATCACAATAAGAACATTCACATAAGATCTAGCAATTAGGAACACAATGAGAACACACAATTTATGTGGAAATCCTTCTTGGAGAAAACCACGACACAATATTGCTAATATATTATAGATTAATGAATGCATCTTTTTAATTTAATTTAAGTTGAAGGACCCATTTAAGGTGTTCTCATATACCTTTTACTCCACTACGGATGCCTTAGGGACTCATTTTAATGCCCAATTTTGAGTTATTTTTTGAGCATCTTACTAGGGAATATGTCAAGGTTATTCCATTTGATTCACTTCCTAGTTCTAAGGGCCAAACATTGATGGCTCAAACATCCAAGGGCAAAGGAAAGAATAGGAAGAAGCCTACGACAATATCTACTTCAATTGGTGAGTCTCTCTCGAAACAAAAGTAGAACACTTAGAAGTCCACACCTCCCCCCTTTAATTATTCTAATATAGGTAAGTCTTCCTCCATGATAAATAAGAAGGTAGGTGATCCTTGTACCTTTTGTGGAAAGCTTCATCACAATGAATCTAGATGTTGGAGCATGTTATAGGCTTTGGAGGAAGCAATACAGTGGAATAATATTTCTCTCTCCATGCCCTCTTCCAAAAGTAAAGGGAAATCCCTTTCTACACAAGCTTTGCAAGGTTCATATTCACATGATTGGATACTTGATTGAGGTGTTTCTCATCATATGACACATTTACACGATCTACTTTGCTCTCTTTTCAATAGTTTTACTTAATATTGCAATGG
Source organism: Sequoiadendron giganteum (assembly GCA_007115665.2). Taxonomy (NCBI): domain Eukaryota; kingdom Viridiplantae; phylum Streptophyta; class Pinopsida; order Cupressales; family Cupressaceae; genus Sequoiadendron; species Sequoiadendron giganteum. Next base: position 241,296,176 of record CM021110.1, on the reverse strand, counting down.
GGTCTCTTCACATATTCCTATTTTAGGATTAGGTATGTAATATAGTTGGTAGATGGGTGCATAAATGATATTCTCTTAGCTCTAGATATTTTTGCTAACCTTCTTTTGGCATATTGGATTTGGTATTTTGGCGAGGAAAAAACTATTGAGCTCACACCACATGATGTAGTCATTCAAGATCTATGGGAGTTTGGTATTATTATTACTACAATGATTATTGATCATGGATCTCATTTATATAGGTTTACTAGTTTTGAGTCTTCTTCGAGATCATCCCTCATTGCACATGTTGATTCTTTAAGTAGGATTTGGCACAAAAAAATTGGTCATCTAAATTATAGGTAACTTTAGTGATTGAGTACACAAGATATGGTGATAGGTCTTTCTAGGATTCTATGCACTAAGGGAGTTTATTGAGATTATGTACTTGAAAAACATAATTATAATCCCTTTCCTAAAGGTAAAGCCTCTCATACCAAGGCACCCCTTGAGTTGGTTCATAATGATCTTATGTCATTTTCCACTCCATCATTTTCAAGGGCCAAGTATGTGCTAAATTTATTAATGACTTCTCATGAAACACACAAGTGCACTTTCTCAAGTATAAGAGTGAGGTTTTCACCTTTTTTGAGACCTTCAAAAAATTTACAAAGTAGTCTAGTATTTCTATTCGACAAATATGTATACACAATGGGGGAATATGTGATCTAGGCATTTCAATATTTCTGAATTAAGCATGTGATGCAAAGGATAAACAAATGAAAGAAAAACATGTTTCCTAATTCTATTGACTAGATTGAAGGTGTCTCAAACTCCACTTGTTAGGGTGAACTCAAAGAAACAAGTTTCTTGCTTAAACCCTCAAAGAAACCTAGGGTTTTGACAGTCTTTATGACAAAGAACACACTCAGACTTGCATAACTCACACATACAATTGATTGGTGCAATTTAATTTGGTGGACATTTGATCAATAGCTTGATCACTAAATTTCATCAATTTTTGACAGTGCAAACAAAAGATATATTTTTTAAGCTTGCTGGAAACCCTAGCTCTGCTACAGGGCTGCTAACACTATTTTGCTTGTTTCTCACTCAAAAATCAATGAAATTACATGAAACCAAAAGAATTAGATTTTGAAAACAAAACTCAACTTCCCATCCACTCATAGATCTGTCATTGATTAGTACCAGGTCGTACAAGATTGATTTCTCACCATTTTTGTAGAAAATTGTCAAAAATTACAATGAAAACAAGGTATTTCATTAAAAAATATTTTTTCAACTTCTTGGAGCATACCTTTCATTCATTCCATTTAAATTATGATAAAAAACAATTACAATTTGAAGATATACCTCCTTTCCTTCAAAACCCTAATGTCTAATGTAACAAAAGTGCAAAAATATGCCTTTTTTCAAGACTTCAAGCCTAACTAACATGTTCTTAGGAGTAGTTATGTGCTCTAAAAACCTATCCTAATTTGGTAACTCGCTTACAACCCCACTTGGCCAGTGGGTTAAGAGGTTCATTATAATATTATTTTTCCCTTTTACAATATTTGCTACCTCCTTAAATAACATTATTAACTTTTGACCTCCTAGGACTCCTTAACAAATTCAAATATTTAAACATAGTCTTTTGGAGGGAAACTCCTCTAGACCTTATTACACACTCAAAAGGATTCCATTAACTAGGCATCCATAATACTAAAACACCAAAATGGACCTATTCATGAACTTTCTCATCAAAATCCAAAACTTACATTTTCAGGTTGCTAGATGCTCCTATATCATACTCCCAAGGTGGGAGAAATTTGAGTTCCATCTAAAATGATGGTCTATTTTTTTCTTCTTCCAATTGTGTTGTATACTTAGTTTTTCTCCGACCTCCTCTTGATCCTCTCTATGCTTGGCTTTATTGGCTCTATGTTTCTTGGTTTTGACTCTTTTGCTTCTCTCTTCCTTCTTGTATCTTATCCTTCTTATCTCCTTCTCAGCTACAAGACTCCAAAATTTTATTTCTCTTTCGTATGCCTCATTACCGCTGTCCATTTCTTCATCCTCTTCTTTCTCTCCTTGGTCTGCAACTATACAAACCTTATCATCAACATACATTGGATAAAAACCATGAGGCCAATGTGCCTCTTCACTAGCTCCTTGTGCTTGCTTTCTTGTTTCTTCCTTTATCTCAACTATACCTATCTTCTTATCAACTTTCTTATCATCACCAACTTGCTAGTTCCTTGAATGTGTCTCTTGCCAATGGACCTTTGTATATGTGTCTATTTGAGAACATTGTTCTCTCATTACTTCTACACTTTCTCTTACGCTTCACTTAGCTTGAAGACACTCTTGATCTTCCTTCATGCCAATGCCAATTAATTTGTCTTCTTTATTTGCTTCATCTTCTCTTTTCAAGGTAGCCATCTGGCACCTTCTTCATTTCTCAACAATCATCTTTACATGCCACTTCACCGTCTTGCACATTTGCCAATACCAAACATATTCTGGGTATCCTTCCTCAAGCCATTGTTTTACTACAAGCTTAATATTTTTCAACTCCGCCATTTCTCTATCAAACTCTGCATCTTGTCTTATCTTATCGACTTTCATCTTGTCCTTCTTTTTGAGGCCTTCTTTCTTATCTTGTTGCTACATCTTTCTATCTTCTCTTCTCGACTTCCTGATACCTCTCCTAGGGTTTCTTTTCTTTTTTCTCACTACCCAGTCTTTTGGTACCCAGGTTCTTCACTTTAACCTGTCAACTACAATACACACACTTTCCCAAATATCTATGAACATACTAACTTCCCCTACCTAGATATGTGGGCTCTGATACCAAAAATGATGCAAAGGATAAAAAAATTAAAGACAAACATTTTCCCTAATTCTATTGACTAGATTGAAGGTGTCTCAAACCCCACTTGCTAGGGTGAACTCAAAGAAACAAGTTTCTTGCTTAAATCGTCAAAGAAACCTAGGGTTTTGATAGTCTTTATGACAAAGAACACACTCAGATCTTCATAAATCACACATACAATTGATTGGTGCAATTTCCTTTGGTGGACATATAATCAATAGCCTGAAAAAGGTTTTCACCAAATTTCATCAATTTTTGATGGTGCAAATAAAAGATGATTTTTTTAAGCTTGTTGGAAACCCTAGCTCTGCTACAGGACTGCTAACACTATTTTTCTTGTTTCTCACTCAAAACTCAATGAAATTTCATGAAACCAAAAGCATTAGATTCTAAAAAACAACTCTAACTTCCCATCTACTCACAAATTATTCATTGATCCGTACCAGGCTATACAAGATTGATTTATCACTGTTTTTGCAGAAAATTGTTAAAAATTGCAATGAAAACAAGGTATTTCATGAAAAAATCCTTTTGCAACTTCTTGGAGTGTACCTTTCATTCATTCCATCTGAATTATGATAAAAAACAGTTATAATTCAAAGATATACCTCTTTTCCTTCAAAACCCTAATGTCTAATGTAACAAAAGTGCAAAAACATGCCTTTTTTCAAGACTTCAAACCTAACTAACATGTTCTTAGGAGTAGTTATGTGCTCCAAAAACCTAAGTTGGTGAAAGATCCCTTACCAATTCAACCTTGAATTTTTTAGTTTTGCCCTCTTACCATAATGTCAAGCAGTTGTCTTGCATGGTCTGATTTGGTTTTGCTGATTGTTTGTTTGAGTTTCATTACTTGTTTTTCATTGCAAAATCATAGAGGAAAGCATAGAAATGAAAGCGAACTATTGCATAAGTGAAAGACAACAATTGCAACTCAATATAATCCCTTTTATTCAAATATATCAGATATGATTACAAGTTTCAGAGGTTTGATATACATTATATCAGTCTATAATAACAGTCTAAAACCCTTGTACAATGCAATATTTGACTACCCAAAATGATAAACACATACCCGAATGTATAGCTCTAATTGTAGCTTGATTATTGAAGTCAAATCATGAATCACTTCATTGTTACAACTTCAAACGGTATGGCTGAGTATGATGACAAAATAAGTGTTGTAGAGGATCACCAATAGGTTGGAAATAATGATAAAAATCAGGAACATCAACCTTTTACCAAACCCTAGGTGCCTCCCAAAATACCCAACAAGCAACCTTGATCAAAACTCCACAAATAAGGTACCAAATCGAAGATAAATTGTTGTCATGGAAGAATATGCAATAAAATCAAATACCCATGTGCCTTAGCTGCCATAAACTATCAAAATCTGCAAAATATATATCTAAAACTCATCCAAATAAGCCCAAATGAAGACCCAAAGTAGGCCCTCCCCAAAGGTGAACAGGGTTCTCGTCCAATCCACGATAGCCTTTGATAGTTTTCGTTCCCAGAAGGCTGAAGCAATGTTGAAACCCTTCTCCAGAGTTCAAACCTGCAAAGTGTTTTGTAAAAATGAAAGTAGAATACTCAAAAAGAAGCCCAACACATTACTTTATAACCTCTCACGGACTTTTTTAATAAAAGTCAATAAAATAATTTTCTTGAGGGTCTTTCCTCATCCAAATAAAAGGGCCACTTTTTAAAAACAACTTGAGTTGCTAGGATGGGGGCACTTTTCACTATTCACCTTATAATTTTCAGTTACTATTCACCTTTTACTATTCCATTAAAGCAAACCTTAAAATTTTCACTTTAACCCTGGATTCATCAACTAAACTCCAAACTGAAAGGCTCATAAGGTTCCCAGCTAAACTCCACAGCCCTCGATTGGGTCCCCTAACCATTTTGCTAACCTATGAGAACCCTAATAGTAGGCCAACCTCCACTATAGGTTGAGCTGTCTAAGGAAGGGACATTACAGTTGGTAACTCACTGACAACCCCACTTGGGTGGTTTAAGAGGTTCATTATAATATTTTTCCCTTTTACAATATCTGCAATCTCCTTAAATAACATTACTAACTTTTGACCTCCTGGGACTCCTTAACAAATTCAAATATTTAAAAATAGTCTTTTGGAGGGAAAATCCTCTAGACCTTATTACATACTCAAAAGGATCCCATTGAGTGGGCATCCATGCTAAAACACCAAAATAGACCTCTTCATGAAATTTCTCATCAAAATCTAAAACTTACATTTTTAGGTTGCTAGATGCTCCTGCATCAACATGGTATTCAACATTAACACATTTAATTCCTACAATCCTAGAAGAAGGACGTGGTTGAGAGAAATAAAAAGACTTTGTGGGAGATTACTAATTGCATGATTTAGTATAGGTTGATGGCACCTACCTTTTAGGTTGAAGCAATCAATTGTGCTAAATTCATTTAAAACTATAGTCCCCACAAAGTAGTATAAGATATGAATCCCAAAGAGGCTTGGTCCCATGATAAGCTTGATGTATCTTATTTTTGAGTATTTGGTAGTGAGGCTTGGACATTCATTCCAAATGGTCGGTATAATACTATGGAGAAGAAGATTCAACATTTAATCTTTGTTGGCTATTGTGAGGATGTGAATGATTATGAGATGTTTGATCTTGTCACTCAAGATGTATTGTTTCAACAATATGTCCAATTTAATGAGTGATTCACACAAATGGATACATCATCACCTTCTTTTGGACTTTATTACCTACTCCTTGTTCATCTCTTAAGGTGATTAGACCTTTGGCTGGTAATCTTTGGCTGGTAATTTTATAGATTCTTTCCACATTCTTTCAAAGACAATATATGTTAGTACATTGATTCATGCACTTTTTGATGTTCCTAAATGGTATTTAGATGTTGTAGGTATTCTTGAGTAGGAAAATGCTATGGTTGAGGAGTATTCTTTTTTGATGAAGAATAAAAAATGGGAACTTGTACTTCTTCCCAAGGGAAGAAAGTTGGTTTGATGCAAGTGGGTGTATATAACCAAATATGTAGTAAAGATGCCTATTGACAATTATAAGTCATTTCTTGTGCCTAAGGGATTTTCGTAGGTTGAGGGCACTGATTACTTTGATAAATTTGATCTTGTTGCAAAAATAGACTCTATTTATCTTTACTTTCTCTTACTATATCACATGGACAATTAGTTTATTAGATATATGTGAAGAGTGCCTTCTTACATGGTGATATTCTAAGGATATCTATATGGATTAGCCTCTAGGTTTTGTGGTAGATTCTTCACTTGCTTGTAGGCGTGGTCTTAAACAAGTCATAGGGTTTGGTATGAGGAGTTGTATAGTTTCTTGCTTAGTTTTGGTTTCTCATGTTGCTAGTTCAATCCAACAATTTATAGTCAGACATAAAGAGTATCTTTTAATATTTATTTTGTACGTGGATTACTTGACTTTCATGGGTAGCTCCAATTTCATCATTTAGGAGGTTTAGAGAGCATTGATGGAGAAATTTGATAGTACTAATCTTGGGCTTTTGTATTTCTTCCTTGGTCTTCAAGTTCTTCACTATTTTGAAGGCATTTCCACTTTTTAGTAGAATATGCTTTTTTCTACATCAAAGATTTGGGATGGTTTATTGAAAGATTGCCCCCACTCCATTTTAGTTAGTTGTCTACTAGTTGTATTGCACCTTGAGTTGATGCTACATTGTATTCGTAGTTTGTTGCTAGTCTTATGTACTTGACATAGATTCATCTTGATGTTTCCTTTGTGGTTGTAATTCTCATAAGTTGTTGGAAGGTATTTAATGTCTCATGCAAATATTTATGCAAATAAAATGGTATTTAGGGAAAATATAAATTATAAATTTAATATTTTGACTAGATTTATAAAACCCACTACTAATAGTGTTCATATTTAAATATTTTAGACAAATTTGACAAAACCCACAAATTCTAATTTTTAATGTTGTTATCACTGCAACAATTTTACAAATATTTTATGCAAATAATTCCTAGATTTAAGTGTTTTAACTTGATCTAGCAAAAGACTCAAATTCTCCACCCTTCATGCGATAAAACTAAAAAACATAATAACATAATTTGAACCCAGGGTTGAAAGGAAAATAAAGGATAGACTTTTTTTTTGTCCTCATCTAGTAAACCCTATAATTCTCCTTCATGATTCATACAAAACACTGGTTACCCAGATTACAAATTGAGCCCATAATGAGAGACAACAATAGAACTCTTAATTCTATTAAATAAAACTTAAATCTCATATAAAATGTTGTTATAGTAGCAACCATAGATTGCAAATATAGTTCTTAACCCTTATATTAAATATGTGGGTATAAATTACAATATGTGGTAAATACATCAAGAATAACACAACATTACATCCAAGATCACTATAACTACATGGTACAACAACAAGGCTCTTACCCTCATTGTCCAAAGGTGGTAGATCGACTAAAGGTGTAATATGTTAACCAAGAGCTCTTTTCAAACAAGAGACATGAATTTTTTTTATGGATTTTTCTTTTCTCTAGAAATTTGAATGCGTAGGCCACTTTTCCTATCCTCCTCCAACCCTATAGGGTCCATAAAATATGATTTTGATCTTTTCAACTCTACTTATCTTGAAGGTGTATTGTTTATAAGGCTAAAGTATCAAGCAAACCATGTCCTTGATGTTAAAGGATCTCTCCATATGGTTTTGGTTCACATGGAATCTTTTTTGTTTGCTATTGAGCTTGTTGTAGATTATCTTTGTGTGACTCAAGATCTCTTGGCTTTGATTAATAAAATAATCAATTGTCAGTACTATATTATCCATAACTATTAGATAAAAAAAAATTAGCGCATCATTACCCATATATGGCTTTGAAAGGGTACATACTAATGGACATATGATAATATGTATATTATTAGTACTCTCCCAAGTGAAACCACTTGATCTATGCTAACTACTGGTTTGAGGCATAGTTTCTCAAGTACTCATCAATCTATTTATTTATGATTTCTATTTGCCCATATATTTAAGGGTGATAACTTGTGCTAGGGGTGAGCTTTGTGCTTTCCAAGTGAAATAAATCCTACCAAAATATACTCATAAATATGTTGTCCTTGTTGCTAAGTATGTTCTTGGGAAACACATGTAATATGAATAGTTGAAAAATAAATTTGCCACTTGAGGAGCCTTCAACTTTGATGAGACGGAAAAAAGTATGCAAATGTGGTCAACTAGTCTAAAACAACATATAACAATCCCTACCATGCAACTTTGAGAGTCATGATGAAATCCATGGATACATTGTCCCACTTTTGATTTGAAGTAGGTAGGGTTTGAAGAAAACTTGTTAGGAAAATTTATTCTCCTTTGTTTAGTTGGCATGCATTGCATTCATTGATATGCCTAAGAACGTTTTCCATAAGGCTCTTCCTTGGGAACATTTCTGTTGGCGTTTCAATTAGCACCTCTGGAGTGCTTATTGGAAACGGACAGCTGTTGCAAGTGTGTTAGTACATGCTCTTCGAATTATAGAGAGGAAGATCTCTCTTTGCTGATTTTCTACTGTAAAAAAGGGGTGTACTAAGATTCCTATCTTTTTTACTCAGCGGCAAGACACAAGGGTGCATAAACCAATGTGTCGCAGCTAAGCCTTTTCTCTGGTTTCCGCAGATCTTAACTACGACTAACTAAGCTTCTAAACTATCCTACCTCCCCAAGATAAACAGAGCATGAGGGTGTAGGAGTGAAATGGATTGGTTGGATCACTTGAATCCTCCATCTCAATGGAATATGGCCGAGGCTCTGAACCTTCAGATATATACCAAGATAGGGCTTGATACAAGTAAACACTCGTTACGGTAAACTGGATCTAAGACTTGCCAAGGAGGAGGAACCCCTATCTGAGGTATAGGCTTGGAAATAGCTCAATGGAAACAACAAGGAACGATGGCCTGTCTAGCAGGATTCTCGAGGAGGTGACGACACCTGTCCAAAGTGTAGGCTGCAAGACAAAGCATTAAACAACATCAAATGATAATGATCGATGACAAAATATCCAAGGAGGTGACGACACCTGTCCAAGGAGGAGATTGAAACAATGCACTATTTAGAACAAGACTTTGAATACACTTAAGTATTTAGATCAAGCAAGCATGTGCTATCTGATTTATTTCTTCAAGGTTCTCCAAAGAATTACAAAGGTCGGGACAACAAAGGCACGAAATCATGCACAATTGTGATCAACCAACGAACTCTCATCCAAGAGTGAACAAATATAAACGAGCTAACTCTGGCAACAATGGCGCAACAATTTTGCTAGAAAATAAAGGTTAAACAAATAAAGAACCTAAGGCTCTTATTTATAGAAACTCAAAGGAGTAGGCAACCCTAAAATCTCCTTGAGTTAACAATCAGTTCTTGCCAATCAGCAAGATTTATTCCTATGTCTAAAAGTAGGCAAGCAAGTAGTTAACTGGAAATCTACTTCAGTTAACTGAAACTAAGCAAAAGTCAAACTGGGAGTCTACCTTAGTTGGCTGACACCTAACTAAAAGTGAACTTAACTTACAAATGTGTCTCCAAAATAGACATCCACTTTTAAAGGAGATTTGAGATCCACAAATCGTGGGAGTCAATTAGACATCCTAGATTAGTGGGATCTGACATGCATGATCTGTGGAGATCTGGAGTCAACTTGGAAAGGGGCATCAAGTTGACTTTAGTTGTATTTAATGCTACTTTGGAGGGTAGGACGTCCTTCTTGAGGTGTTTGACACCTCATCACCATTGGTCAACGGTGCTTTTGTTCATTCATTGACTTCTTCATACGGAGATTGCTACATGCCTGTCAATCGTCAGCTTACCACTTGTCAACAACTTGATGTATGCATCTCCTTCATTCTGCTTCCCTTAGGAGGGTTACTCCTTTTCTTTTTTGTCTGTGTTTCCACTTGGACGTGGAAGGTAGTGTAGTATTAACTAATGGCGGCTCTGTGTTGGGAATGAATACCTTCTGCGTTCTTTTGTAGCTTTGACATTTTCCTTTATCTTTCTCAATGGAAGAATGTCGTATGATGAAACCGCGAAGCTTGATGATGAAACCGTGAAGTTTGACCACGATCATTCCAACTGTGAGAAATGCACATGAACTTGCTGCATGTGTAAAATTCCAACAGTTACCATCCTCTAAACTAGCCTTGGAAGGCGATCAGATATACGAGGTGAAACCATTATGGAACCTGTGGACTTGTTTCTATGCTTGTCAATCTGGCTAGATTGACCTCTAGGTGTGCTCTAACGCAGATCGGTGCCAATCATTTTCAGAAAATCATCTTGGGAGAACTATGTTCTGAAAACCTTGAAGATTGACTGTGCACATGATGCTGTTTGGACAACTTTTCTGGAATTGCTAAAAATAGCCTTGCCGAGGGTAATTTTTACGAGAAATTCTGAGACATGGGTTTTGTTGAGAATGATTCTCTAAAGAAACCCAGATCGTCAGAAATTCAAAAAAACGTGTTTTTCTATGACATGCAAGAGCCCTTTGGTAGCAGAGACAGCGAGGCACCAGAAAGTGATTTTTCTCGAAAAAATCCAACACATGGGTTTTGTTCGTGCTTCAAAGCTAAACAAACCTAGTTTGTCCGTTTTTCAATAATGTGACTTTTTCCGGAAACCCTAAAAAATAGGGGTAGCAGGGCTACTTTTTCTGAAAAAATCCAACCTGTGGGTTTTGTTGAAAAAGTTGTGTTGATCATACCCAGTTGGCCAAATCTGTGATTATCTGTCATTTCCTATGACATGCAAAGAAATATAGACAGAAATAGAGGAAGTAGACAGAAGATGGATTGGAAGTTATAACCTACCACTTTGGAAGAATTATGCCTTTTGATGCAAGCTTTGATAAATAGTTCCTCTATGCAACAAATCTTCAAAAATATGAAGAACGGTGAAAACCCCTCTGTCTAATCTTCAAAAATGTTGGAGAAGAAAAATATCAGTTCTTGAGCTCCTCAACCTGCAAAGAAATAATGAATAATGGATGCCTAGATGCGTTGATATGTCAATTTGGAGTTGCAAGCATCAATTGGGCATCCAACTCATGATTGAGCCTAATTTGGAGTTCAAAAAGGTGATTTCCACTGATTGTGGAGTGTTTGGCCTCTTTTTGCCTCCAAAATTTGTTTAACTCAATTCAACATTTGCTTTTGACTTTATTAGGCTTCCTTTTTGGAGTTTTGATCATTTTTGCAGGCTGAAGTGCCTCTGTTTGATCTTCGATCTTGGTTGCTCAGTTGATCTTCGGAAGTTGCTGACAGATCAGTTGTTGAGATGGGATCAGCTTGACGAGATATGCTTGGGAGAGATTAACTCAAAAAATTGAGTTTGAGCCTCAGAATGAGGGGCGCCTTTCTTCAAGAGGGGCGCTTTTGGCTGTGCCTTAGTCAATTTTCATTGACTGTTCTTTGTTTTGGCCTTTTCAGACCCTCTGTGCTTTGATCTGACATTCCCATTGATGGATGAGCCGGATGACTCTGCTTGACGATGCATCGGGTAGCCAACTCAGTCTTTCTCAGGATGACTGACTTCTCAGTTGAAGTTGGTAGGTTTAGGTCCTTCAAACTAAAGGGCGCCCTTGGCCAGTAGGGGCTCTTTTAGCTTTTGACTGGTTTTACTTATGCTGTGAATTGCTTGCCTTTGACCTCCTCTATCAGATGATTGATTTGTCAGAAGTTCTTGTTGATGGTTTCACTAGCGAGATTGGTCATAGCTGAGAAGATCATCCTAGGAGTCAATAAAGATTCTGACCGAATCTAGATGCCTTCAAGAAAGGGCGCCTTTCTTCAAGAGGGGCGCTTTTAGCCATTGTAGACTGTGTTTTGCCTTGGTAGACAAAACGTCCATCTTCCAGAGTTAGCCAAATTTTGGCCTTTTCCGTTTTGAGAATCTCCTTCGTTGAAACAACATATTTTTGACCTTTTCTGCCATGGCTTCTTCGTTGAAGCTTTTGAGGTTTAGCTTTCAACACCTAGTACTGGCCAATCTACCATTAATGGCTGCAGAGCTCCTAACTTTGTTCCTGAAAAATAGAAATAGACCCACCAGAGTAAAACATATTTTTTGATGATTCTGACTTGATCAGTGTGATCGTGAAGGTAATTAACCCTATCAGAATTATTTTCAATCATTTCCGGGAAGGCCCTATTTTTTAGGGTTTCCTTAAAAATAGGGGCGTAAAACCCTAATTTTCATTTTTTCAGAATTTTAACCATAGGTTCCTTGACAAAAACCCACAAAGACTTCATGCTTGGTTTGACCTAAAACATACTTTCGATGGCATTTTTACATTGTTTAGCTCAATTTAAGCAGAATGCCAAAAATTTCATTTTGGGTATAACAATTTCCTAGATTTTCCTATGTCTTGAAGAATTTGGGGTGCCTTGCTAATGGCATGTCACAAATCTATCTCAATATCTTCTCCTTCACTTTAGAATCAGGATCTAACACAAATCGATTCTTACACATAATGAACCCATTTTCCACCATGTACCTATCATCTCTTACCACTTAATCAAGAATATTAGTAGAAAATTTGTTTTTATCATATTCCACAAAATATAACCCTTATAATTAACTGAAATTTGGGAAAGGGAGCATAGATTTGGCTTCCTAGAGAGAGGATCAACAACAATATTTTTCTTTCCCTTATGTAAAAATCACAAGCTTTTATTTTAATTACCCATTTCTATTGGCAATCAATCAAGTCAAGTTGGCTTGAGAAGAATTTCAAGCTATTATGATCAATTTTCACAAGAAATTTCCCACAAACTAAATATTTTTTGACTTCTCCAATGCATGCATAATACCTAACATTTTCTTATCATAGATAAAGTAAGTCTTTTTTAAGTTATTCAATTTTATGCTTTCAAAGGCTATAGGGTGTCTTTTTTGAGTTAGAAAAATCCTCCTTCCTTCTCCCGAGGTATCACATTCTGCCACAAATTGAAGAGAAAAAATAGGTATAGAAAGTACTAGGCATAACTCATCTCCTATTTAATTTTTCAAAAAATTCTTGAGAAGCCTCAGTCCATTTGAAGGTTCCTTTCTTCATCAAATCTATCAAGGGTACAACAAGCTGAGAAAGTCCCTTATCAAATCTCCTATAGTAGTTGCACAACCTAGAGAACCTTTTCAATTATGTTAATGTAGTAAGAGGTGGCCAATCTAAAATATCTAGATCTTTTGAGGGCCCACTTGCATACCATTGAAATTTATTAATTTCCCTAAATATATAATATCTATCAGCTCGAACTCACATTTGGAATCCCTTTCATAAAAGGATTGCTATTCTAAAATGCTAGAACACCATGTACAAGTGTTTCAAATGTTCTTTCCAAGTTTTACCATAAATTTAAATTTCATAAAAGAAGACTAATATAAATTTTCTTAAATGTGGATCGAATACTTAATTCATGCTTGATTGAAATTTAGTTGGGATATTTTTTAAACTAAAGGGCATAACCAAAAATTCAAAATATCCAAAGTGACATTTGAATATTGTTTTGTGCACATATTCATCTCTTACTCAAATATATGGTAGTTGAATCTTAGATCAAACTTAGAGAAGAACATGAATCCATGTACTTCATCTATCCTTGGTATATGATACTTTCTTGATGGTCTTCTTATTCAGGGCCCTGTAATCAATACACATTTGCATGGTCCTTTGTTTTTTACAAGAATCATTAGGGATGCAAAGGGACTTGAACTAGGCCTTATGTAGCCCATCTCTAGAAGTTTCTTTATAGCAATTTCAATTTATCCCTTATACACCCTTGGGTGGCAATATGGAGTGGTTATCGTTGGTTTTGCACTTGGTTCTAATCCTATGACATGTTGGAATCATCTATCTAGGGGTATTCCTAGGGGTAAATCATGGAATACCACATTGCGTGGGTTCAATTTTTTTTAATATCAACATGATGAGGGGGTCTCTTACCTACATAATAATTTGTGGCCATGAACAAATAGTTGGCTTTCTAGGCCACTTGAACCTCACATAATGTTCACTCCATTATTTTTTTTTGTGACCATCCTAGGGGTATCATTGTATATACCTTTGAGAACGTCTTTCCCATTTGATTTGAAATTGAGTTCCATGGATTGATAATTCTAAGTAAATTCACCCAATGAATGCAACCACTATACACCCAACACCATATCCATTTTTCCCAAGTCAACAACGTAAAAATTATTATACAATTTATGATCTTTAGAGGCTAAATAGATCTTTTGAATTACCTTAGTGTATGGAAGGGTGAATTCATTTGCAATAATTACATTGAAGCCCTCAAATTCTCCATCAATGAAATTATGGGTTGCACAATTGTTTGTAAGCACTAAAATCCACTATTCAAAAAACACTCCATGTATTTTGAATGGGTGGTATTTGGGTGCTCGATAAAGAGATACACATGTGCCTTCACTCCTTTCTTCCTCTCCTTCTTAGGTATATGGTCCTCTAAATCCAAAAATTCCTCAGGTTCATCTAAATTGGAGTCCTTGTTTGATACAACCTCAATGTAGTGAACTCAACCCTTGCCAAGACACCTATGACCTATAGTATAAGGTTCTTTGCAAGTAAAATAAGGCCTCTTTCTCCTTAGCTCATTTTTGGTGTCCTCTAATTTCTTTGGGGTAACTAGAGGGGTGGTATTTTTATAAGATGTATGGAGTCCCTTTTTGTGGAAGTTTCCTTTATTTTGCCCAAAAGTGGGTGTCTTAAAATTATAAGGAAATTTATTCTTCGTAACAAATGGTTCTAGAGTCAAAGGTATTTTGATAGCCTCCTACAATGTAGTTAGTGCAAAAGCTCTTAATATGACCTTTGAGAGGTTGAAGGAGCCCTTCAACAAAAAAAATAAAAAATAAAATAAATATATATATATTTAAATATTTGTCACCATAACAACAAATGTTGGAACTTTGCTACATAGGAACTTACCATAGTCTGTTTCTTGATCTTAGAGAGTTCCTTGAAGTATTCTTCATCTTTAAGATCAAATCTATCAAGTAGCCTTTGGTAGAACTCCTGAACTCCTCAAATGTTAATATTTGATCATGTCTTTATGTGATGCAACCATGGTACCACCAATCATATGCAACACCTTCTAAATAAATTTTATTACTTCTTTCTCCATGAGATTAAGGGTAAGTAAGTTTATAATTTCTCCAACTAAATCTAAGTTGAAATATTTTCACTTCCATCAAAAGTTGGTGCATAACCATTTTTTGGTACATTCTCTAATCCTTTCTTATAGTGGGGGCTTCTCCTTACCTTCTCAACATATTTTTAAAAGATAAGGCTGCCCTCACAATTTCAGATTGATTTTGATATCTATCCACTTCTTTCTCAATAGATTCTTTATGAGAGGTGAGGGGAAATATTTCAACTTCGTCTTCCTATAAAAATATCAAACTTGAAGATTTTAAGATGGTATCACCTAATGTTTTACTCACTATGGAATTTTCCCTTCCTTAGAGATTTATCATACGTAAATGTTCAACTAGCTACTTGTTTAGTTCATTCAACTATTTTTACCCTTGATTTAGACTCCAAAAATTCCTCTAGAAGATCTCCTTTTCCTCATGTGTCATTTACTTTTTCCCCTCACCTCTTTCAACCAAATTTCTCTTACGTCCAAACCTTTGACGCTCAAACCTTCAACCTATGATTTCCTTTGTTCTCATCTTGAGTATCTAGCCTCTTTGTCACTGGGAAAAATAAATCATTGAGATACCTTGCAAGCTGGTAGAATCTTTTGCTTTGATACCACTGTAATATCTCAAGAAATTTTTTATGCAAATAAACTAGTATTTAGAGAAAATATATTATAGATTTTAATATTTTGACAAAAAATTTAAAAACTCAATTGTGGGAATTTCAAATGAATGAATGAATGAACGAAAGATTTTAATGACGTCCACGAGACTGAACAGTCTAAAGGACCAAGACAAAATCACGCCTAATCAGTCTTCATGCTCTTTTCCAAGTCGAATCTCCTATTATTAATTTTGACTAGAAGGCTAGCCGTCTGATTAATCTTATCTTCTTCAAAGAGCTGTTGCATATTATCAACTTTCAAACCATTTTTGTGTTGAGTATGGAGATCCTTGTAAGTGATGCATTACATGATGAAATGCCATTCGGTTTCCACAGTCCCTTTATTGCAGAAAATACAAGTTCTTTCTTCTCAAGCTTCTTTGGGCATCTTCCACCTACCGGTCTCACACCTAAGATGATGCGATCCCGTCCTCAAAGGAAACAAGTGAATTTTCTTTATGATGTGCGAGGGTTCAGAGCGTAATGGTGTGCAGGCTCCTTGCGCGGGCGGTGGCTTGAGCCAGGATCGTAGTGCATAGAGCAATGGAGCTGGGGTATGCACAAAGGCGAAGCACTCCGATGTGAGGAAAGGGAAGAGCCGTGCTGATTAGAAGCGGCTTTCTGACAAGGAAGATGTTCCGAGGGCTGGTCGGGATAGGTATTCCCTAAGATCCTTTGAGAAACCTCAGACTTTTTAGCTCAGTGTGAAAGGGGTTTCTATCTGTTTCGACGCCCTTGGGGTGGATGTAGCCCAGCCCAAAGGCGACCTTTAGACTTCTCCTATTTCTTCCCCAATGGTGGCTACCCCTATTTTGGATTTGGATGCACTCTTGGCTTGCAAAAATAGGTCAAATCCTTTCCATACTTGTAGTGCCTTCTGTTTAGAACAAATTAAAAAGGCAAACCCTAATACAGTTGGGTTACCTTCGTCTCCTCCTTTGGCGTCTACAGATTTTCCTGCCTAAAATCCTCCTTCTGCCCCTGTTTCGATTGGGGATGCGGAAGTGGAGCTTTCTAACGAGCCTGTGGATTTTCTCATCTCCGATTCTTGTGTTGAAGTGGCGACCGTAGATGTGGGGTGTCGTTCTCTCAAAATCATATTTTTGAGGAAGCACACCTCTTTCGATCAGGTTATAGAGTGGGTCAAATATTCATGGAGCGATTTGTCTATTCTTGTCATTGAGCCTTTAGATTTTGGTTTCTTCTTGATTCGTTTTAGCTCCGCTTTTGATTGCAACTTTGTGGTTTAGAATGGGCCTTATTTTTTTTTGGTAATACTGGTATCTTTGTTACACCTTGAACCCCTTTCTTTGATCCTTCCTCTCCCAAAATTTTTGAGGTTCCCCTTTGGATCAGGCTTTACAACCCTCCTCTGATTCTGCTTGATCCTGATATTATAAAATTCTGATCAATCATGTGGGTGTTTTTATAAAAAAATATTTGGCTAAGGAGGCCTACCATTCAGGTTCATTAGGGTCTGTGCTTTGGTGGACATTTCGAAGCCTCTACCTCATTATGTTCGTATTCATTCCTCCTTTGGCACTTGGACTCAATTCCTTGATTTCAAAGGCCTTCCTTTTTAGGTGCTTTCATTGTAATTAGATAGGCCATGATATTATGTTTGTATTCATTCCTCCTTTGGCACTTGGACTCAATTCCTTGATTTCAAAGGCCTTCCTTTTTAGGTGCTTTCATTGTAATTAGATAGGCCATAATATCAGTGCGTGCACCTCTCCAAGAAAGCCGGGTTCCAAAAAAATTAGTCTCAAGAAATGGATTAAAAAATTTGGGTCTCCAAATGTCAATTTTATCGGACACAATCATGGAAATTTTTTTGATTCTCAAGAAGCTCCTAGATATGAGTCTGTGTTACCTTTGAATCCCACTCCTTTTATGGATCCTATCATTGATAACCTAGATGTTGATTTTTCTGAGGAGGATGTTGATTTAGTCTTTGAGGGCACCTTTCCATTCATGGAGGATTTGGATGATGTTTTCCCCGATAAGTTTGAGCTTGATTTCCAAGGAAATCCTCGATCGCACAAACCTTGCATAGTAAAACCAAACCTGATTGCGGTCCCTCAAGGAAGAAGGGGCATAAATCAGAAGTTGAAAAACTTTGTAGTGAAGGCAACGAAGCGGTGGATGAGGGCTCCTAGTGGACTATGGAGGCTCTCTTTTGTGGAAAAAAAAAGCTTAGGTTTTTGTTTTGGTTTGGTTGGCCAAGTTGGTGATGGTTCCTTTTAGGATTTTATTCCCAGTTTGGGCGATAGTTTCGTTCTCTTCTCTCTTTATGGTCTTCCACTAGGTCTCTTTCCTTCTTGGTGCTTCTCTGTTTTTGTATCTTGGTATCTATTTTCTCCTTGCTTGGTAGGCTTGCAATACTTTGTATTTATTTATGTCTTAAGAAAAGGGAGTGGGCCATACCCCACATCTTACGTATCAATTTTTTATTATTATAAAACTCGTTGCTAATAATGTTTATATTTAAATGTATTGAATATATTAAAAAAAACTCATGAATTCTAATTTTTAGTGTTGTTATCATTATAACGAAACCCCAATTTTTTTTGCAAATAATTCTTAGATTTAAGTGTTTTAATCTAATTTGGAAAAAGACTTAGATTTCTTCACCATTCACTCAAAAACATTGAAAATATTAATATGAAAAGTTAGACTTGTGATTGAAAGACAAATAAATGGCTTACTTAAGTGTTTTACCCTAATCTACCAAAATCAAAGTTTTCCTTCATGATTTATACTAGAAATTTTATTTTTGTTAAATAAAATTAAAATTTAGTACAAAATGTGACTACAATAGTGACCATAGCTTGCAAGTGCAATTCTTAACCCTTATATTAAATATACAGGTAATACATTACAATATATGGTGAATACATAATAGGAAAACATATCAATACATTTAAGACCATTGTAACTATAGTATGGTACAACAAGAAGGCTCTTCGACTTCTACCTACACAAACAAAATATACTATCAATTTGTGTAGCTAAATTTGTAACCTTGAATTCACAACACCAAAATGATTTCCATCCTCTAATTTCTACAGATCTAGAGGTTTTCATTCTTAATTCTAATAAATTTGAACAACATATGCTCTAAGCAGTATTCATTAGGTTTTTGATGTAGATAATAGATTGAATCCTCCAAGGAATGTGTCCAACCTTTGAGAACATGAATATCCACGGTCAAAATTAGTTCTTGCCCAAAAAAAAACTAAGATTTCCCAACGGCCTAAGGGGATGAGGTTGCACCAATTACAATAAATGAAGCATCATCTTCTTCCACCACTAATGGTGAAAGTATATTTAAATATGATTAATAAAATCTAAACAATGTTTGCTTGGGTAGAAAATTCCCTTCCAAAAAGCTGTAGATTCAAAATGTGCCATGAATGGTACTCAAATGTCGTGCAAGGGGTAGGTTGGAATATTAGGGAAGAGAGTTGAGAATGTTGGATTTAGTTGCAAATCAGACCAAACCAGTGTGACAAAAGAAGACAGTTCCTTGCAGATCTGAACTAGCTCTATGCAACAGTGAGCAGGGAGATTATCACCATTCGATATATAACTGCAGAAGACAACTCTAGGGCAACGAGTCATTGAGGGTTACAAGCCTCAATTCTTAGTCAACCATAGTTGCAAGTATTCTATATCCACAGTCTTACCGTATCTGCAGGTACTCCAGATCCAAATGCTTATCTACAATCCAAAGCCTATTATGAGTTGATGTTGAAGTAGGCAGTAGCTGAGAGGCTAGCGAGACTAAGGAATTTTACTGAGCCACTTGCCAAGTCTCAAAAATGCCTACTTCAAGGACATCGCCCATGTGCAGGACAGTCCATCACTCGTTTCTTCTAGAGGTATCATCCCTCTTGGCACAATAAGGTCTGATATTGCCTATTATGCTAATGTTGTAATTTGTTGGGCCACTAATGAAAGATATTAATGTAAGACACTTGATTTTCTCCAAATCATCATGTGCTTAATACTTACAAGAAGGATTATGGTCTGATTTATTTGAATATGAGGGATATTATTTTAGAACTGATAATTCATACCAGTTTACAATTTTTTAATTATCTTTTGTTAGGGTTTGATAAAAAAATTAACAGTTGTTAGTTAATGAACTAGGAACTTGGAATTTACGAAGTAACCCCACGGTTATTATAGGGTTAGCTTGTTCATTGAAAGAGTATGGTTGGAAATGTAGGTCTAAATATGAAGTAAGTTGAACGTGAAATGCCTCTTTCAACAAACCTATTGTGCCTCTCATAACATGTCTCGTTTTTATTTTGAAAAATATGAGGACCCTTTGCTTTTAGGTTGGATTCTTATGTCAAAATTTCTCATCCTCTTGGTCAAATTTGGGAAGGTGCTTGAGTTTATGCTACTTTTGGATATTATTTTTTTTCGAGTTCTTGGTGTTTTAAGGAAGAGATCATTTTTGCTTACTCCTTTAAAAATGTCTTGGTAGAAGGTGAAAATGAGAATTGTGGGTTTTAAACTTGTTGGTGAATATGGTATTGCACATGCCAAGTGATCCAAATGCTTTAAAATTTCCCACAAGGTATAAAGTGTAATACCCCTCCGTTTTGATCTATTGTGCGAACTATGTTGTTTCCTCTCTATACTTTAGTTTTGCGTTGCACTTGGACTATGTACTTGATTTCAATGGATCACTGTTTTATCGTGATGTATTTTGATGTGGTGATACTATATTTGGATGTGATTATTATGGCATGTTTGGAATTAACATATGTGGATATTTAATTTATGATGTTTCATGCTTTCGATTATGCTGCTATGTTAGATACGTCAGTTAGAACTATTGTATTGGTGAAGAGGACGGTATTGCATCACTCGCTTGCGAGTGCCCTGCGATCTCGTGATTTCCTCTTCACGGTGTGCCTTATTTATGACATATTATTGTATGTGGATATATTCTGTGTTTGTAGGTTGACAGGTACAGGACATCGACTCCACCTAGTTTCACAGGTTCAAGCGTGTCCTTTGCCCAACGACATTCAATTGGGAGATAGTAGCTAGGATTTCTGCGCCGAGTCGTCACCCTAGTTGTAGTGTGTCGTCAGTCCTAGTTTGGTCCAATTGTTCTATTTTGTTCAGTTTGATTGTTTTCGGTCTATTTGGGAAGTTAGAATAATGTAGGATTTGTGATTTAATTATTGAGTAATTTAATTTAATTAATTTGATATTTAATCTTATGGTAGATTTATTTATTAATTGATTAAGTTATTCATGTTGAAATGATTTAAATTATTCATTTTGAAAATGCATGCAAATTTGAGTTGGAATTGAAAAATTAGAAAAATAGATTAAAAGTCAATTTTAAAATTTAAAAATTCAAAAGAAAGACTTTTGCTATTCTGTTTTCAAAAATTTATGAGGGTGGTTGTGGGATTTTGGAGAAAATTTTGCATTATCTTAAAAATTTCTTCACAAAATCAAAAATGGAGTTTTTGGGAGAAAATTGAAAAGAGAAGGAAAATTGCTTGATTTTGTGGGTTTGGAGGAAAAGCTTGTGGAATCTGAAGTGCTCAAGAGGGTTTCAAAGCAGTAGAAGGTTTTTCAACATAGAATCAGGTTCACACCTTGTTTTATTGAAATTTTGTTGATTCAATGGTGTTGAGAAATGGAAGATTAAATTTCTATGGTTATTTCAAAATCTTCATTGTTCATGTTGTTCTTCAATCTATTTGTAGTCTTCAATTGGTTGTTTGGCTATTTAAATCTATTTTTATATATAGATAAATCTATGTAGGCTTAGGATTTATTTTTATAATTTCCTATGGTAAGGTTATGTTGGCCAAATTTCTTTTAAAATAAAATTATTTCCAAAACTTTAATATTTTTATTTTGCCTCTTTAAACTCTGGTTTTTCTAAGAAAAGAAAAAAAATATATATAAAAAAAAAATGACAGTCTCATTTTGTGGAGAAATAAAATTAAAAAAAAACTTTGAAATGGGGCAGCTGGGGCTCACCCCACAGTCGCTTCCTTGGGAAGCGCGGTGGGGGAGCACGCCCAGTGGCTTCCCCGTCCGCGACCCACGTGGGTTGCGTAGGAAGTGACCACCACAGTGGTGGCGACGCTGTCGGCGCCGCCCGCGGGGTAACCACAGCGGTTCTACTGTCGTCCGCGCCGCCTCCCATTCCCCGCGCAAGCAATTCCGCCACCCGTAGCAACACTCGCCAGTGGCGCCGCCCCCTGCGGCCACCGAAAACCAAACCCACCACCGCCTGGTAAGAAACTGTGGTCGGGCTTAGCATAAACTAAGGCACGCAGCCCGAGGTTCATGCGGCCCAACCCTAGGGTTGGCGTGCGAACCGAGGCATGTTTTGGCCTTCTTTTAGAGTTTAAAAATAATAATAATAATATTTTAATTTTATTTTAAATATTATAATTTCTATAATATATTAATATTATAATTATTATAATATTTTAATATTAAAAATTATTATTATTGATAGTATTATGGTTCATCATATTGATTAAAATACATTTAATATTTTAATAGTATGACTATTATATTATTAAAATTGTAGATGATGGGATAATGTTTTATTCTTTAGAATATTATGGAAAATTTTAAACAATTATTGTCATGTTGATATTTTAACATTAATATTTTGAAAAGAATTATTTATGTTATTATATCATTATTTAAATGGGAAATATTGTTTTTTTTTAATAAGTTTAATTGATTAAGGGATGAATATTTTATTTAAAATGGGATCTTGTTTTTAATTAAATTATGGGGTCACGGGTAATGTTTTATGCATTTAAATGTTGCGTGCGAATGAAATGATTTTTAAGTGGCGTAATTAATTCTGTTTATTTAACGCACTGTTTACTGAATGCTAGTGAGGAAATGGGTTTAGTGAACCCAAAGTAGAATTTGATTCTTGTCTTGGCATTGATCTACGTGCATATCTTTGGGAAGTGTGGGTCTTATTATTTAACAAGTCTTCCAGTTGGGACTTTAGTCTGTGGGTTGTCGTACTATGTAGTCAACCATAGATGGCCTTAGGTAGTGTGTTAAACCAGTTTGTTCCCTGATTATCACGAATGGGAGTGTAATGACTATATGTCATGGGTAGGTATGTGATACCTTACGTCGCACTTGTGTACCCTTGGGTTGTGGAGTTGTTCCATGTGTCGTCTTAGAGGAGTGGCTTATAACGAGGGTCGACACACAAAGTGGTGTCAGGATAACTTGTTGTAAGTTAGTTAATCCAGTGATAACTAAATTAAATGATTAGAGTATCATGTAGTATCAAACATTTAAATAAGATAATTATGCCTCGCTCCTGATCACAAGGGCTTGTAAAGACTTGGGTTGAGACGAGAAGGCCTGGAATGGCAAGATCGTTATCTTGTCACCACGAAAGATAACTGATTCCACATTGGTTTACAGGAGGGGCTGAAAGTCGTTAGAGGTTACCAGGATAACCTGAGACGGGGGCCGAGACGTAGGAAGACTCACCAGGATAACCTATGTAACGATGTGATGACACTTCTCCTAGGTCGACAGTATGTTCGCATCAATGATGCAATTGATTATGTAATTTTTGGAAGCATTGTAACCTTGTGATTAAGTGTTGTTACTATATTTATTTCAGTATGGTTATGTTAGCCTATGTCTAGAGGTAGATGTCTTTGGTTAGAGATTCTGGTTACTATCTCCTAGCATGGGGGGTGGACCTTTGGGTTCCACTTGGTTGGGTGGAACGTGCACCTTACTCTGTTGGGTTTTCTCCTTGTTCGTGTGGACGAGACTTCCAGTTGGAGAGCTTGTGGTTGTTTCAGTTGCAGTTCTTTCTTGTTATCCTTTCCATTATTCTTGTCATCATTACCCCTCTTGTTCTCAAGGTGGAATTTATATTTGTAACCCTATTTTATTGGACTTGCCTCATAAGGGGAATGAGTGATTGTAACTTTATGGTTTAATGAATGGATTAATGAAATCGAAAGTCTTATCTTATGCTGCTTGTTATTTCACCTTACTTGGAATGTATGTGTTAATTTATTAATTAAATAATTGTCATAGTTTATATTCATGTTTTTGTTGAGGTTCTATATAACCTCTGTCTCGTAACCTTAGAGGTTGTTGGCATTAGTTAATTAACTTACTTATTATTTTTCCTTTTAAAAAAAAAATTATTCCGTTTAAGTAGTTAATTGCAACTTCCTCTAGGGTTGCATGGCAAGGCGTTACATAAAGTTTGAAAACACTTTGAAACAAGGTTTGTAGAAATTTAACTCCCTACCAAACCAAATATGAATCTTTAGTTATCATTTAGATGCCTTATCATTTCATGCAATATTTTTGGAATTTTGTGGAACTTTTATGTGGGAGAGGATGTTGAAAGAAGATGTTTTGGACTTTCACATCTACATCTAGTTGAACCAACATTTCCCACAAAGACAACAAATAAAACTCTTAATAAATAGCAAATTTTTTATGTCGAAGTGGATGGTGGATCATGATATTTTCAATATTCAATCTCCATATCCACATCCACGTCTAGTTTGAAATCTTGAAAAAAGTCACAAAATCCATTTGAAAAAGCTTCCTTCTTGAGAATTAATGACACTCACTTACCTCATTTCTAAATTATTTTTTACATGATTTATCATTAATATCAACATATAAACCAATTCTTTTATTCAAATCAATATTTTGCAATTGCTAGCCAACAAATTATGATGATCAATGGAGCTATGAACCACAAATTTGACCTCCATTTCTATAGAAATAATAAAAGACGGGTTACAAAGAGGAAGATGACTAGAGAAATAACCAAAAATAAATAAATTAGGGTATTACAATCAAATTTAATATTGAAACAAATTGACATCTAAAAATCATGCCCTTGTTTTGTTGGGAATGAAATCAAGATCATGTTTTTATCAAGAGGTGTCCTTAGGTTATATGTATTATGATGATTTTAAATCTCATGATGCAATCAATGTTGTAAAAATATAGTAAGGGTACAATTTTGAGTAATTCAAGAGGACCCTATAGATAAAATGTTAGACATTAATTAAGACAAATTGATTAATAAAAATCATAGGTAAACTATGCCAAAGACCATTTGAAGACCTAGGATGCCCTAATCATGAACAAAAATGATATCCATTTAACACTTAACAACCAAACTATCCTTTCTAGATCAAATCTCTACAAAAATTGTAATTGTGAAAATTGTGGATCTCCTTATCAAATATGGAAATTTGAACAATAACTATCCACATCTGAATCCAATAATAAATCTTGCATCATGACAAAATGATAAATCTCAAAATATCCATAATTTATAAAGGATCTTAATGGGACATTTAATTCCCAAACTCCAAATCATAAATGCATCTTGTAATGTCCCCCTTTTTGGCGTGATCTTGTTTGATGGTGGTTAGCCTATTACTCAGACTCTCGTAGGCTAACAGGTTTGGTTAGAGGGTCAGTGGTACTTTCTGGAGAGTTTGATCGTTCTCGTGTTTAGAGCCCAGTGTTGGTTCATAGCAGGCGTTAGCAGTTCAGGAGTCGACAGCTTCTGACGGCACGAGATTCTATGAAGATTTGTGGAAGTTATGCCTATTTGAGTGATTTAAGTTATTTATTAACTTAATATTTTATTATAAAGTCAAATTGACATTATACTTTTTAAATCACTTAAATATTCTCTAAAAGTGATTTAATATTTTAATCACTTAAATTAATAAAGTGCGCCCAAGTATTTAAGTCAAATACTATTGAAAGACTTAAATATATTTTTAAAAAATTTAAAATATGGAAAGGGGCATATCTTTCTTAGAAGTCGTGCCTTTTTTGCATATAAGGCATTTTGGCAATGAGAAATTCATCATTGAATATTTTGACTTTGCCTTTGGCTTCTTCCTGTGCTTTCACCTGTGATCAGGGTTTTGAGCAATTTTCCATTGGAGAACGAAATCTCTTCAGTGTTGAGCACCTTTGAGGCTGTGAGAGACCAGCTGAATTTGTGCAGTTTGTGAGGGCTTCATACAGAGGCTCTACTGTGATTTATGAGAGTTGTTTTAGTTATTCAGTAGAGACAGGAGGGTTTGTGGATATGGTGGCCTTCTTCCATCATGGCAGGCAGTGGACATCATGGCCGTACTTTCAGAGTTGAGAGTTGGATTGTTTTGCTTGAAGTGCGTAGCCTTCTGTGCAAGGGCGTTTGGAGTTTCTTGGAGTAACGCCTTCCAGTTTGAGGGTTTCTCACCTCCTCTCTTGGCGTCTAGCATTTACCATGCATTTACCTCAATTTCAGAGCTGGTTTACATTTATTGTAGCTTCCCATATTGGATTTAGCTAGATTGCACCATCTTGGCTGGCAAACTGGACTTATTTCTTATTTAAATAATCTGGAAGCATTCTGAATTCTTCTCTAAAAAACATAAACACAATAAAGATAAATAAAAGACAGGGGTTTGAGGCTTGAGCCAACAGGGCTCATCATAGTGGTATCAGAGCATATAATCCTGCCAGCTTGTGGGAAACACAATTCTATGCGGCCACATCAGAACAGGTTTGACAGGCACTACACACGCAGGGGCCTTGGAATTCAACGAAATACTTTTGGACCTTTTCAGGAAATTCCATTGGACGAACATGAAGAAGATTTTGAATTTGATAACATGGCTGACAGGGATGAGGAAGGTCTTAACAGGAATCGTCTTAATGACGAAGATAGAGAGGCCAGAGATGTACTGAGAGGCCTTGTTGCAGGTCAGGAACAGGTGGCGAACATCCTCCAGCAGCTAAGTACCAACGTCCAGAATTTGAGTATTCAGAGAAGGTTGAACCGGGATCCGGATCAGGAAGGTAGTGTACATGGAGATAGACAGAGGATAGTTACTCCAGCACGCACCTATGATAGGCCTACTCGGCCAACATTTATCGAGGATGATCCTATTGAGGAGAATGTGGCTGAGGGAGGTGATGTGAATTGTGCAGATAACATCATGACACAGCATGATGAGTGGGATGCTTTGCCCCAAAGAGTTAAGGATCACCTTAAATTCGATAGATTTCTGAGCCAAAAAAGAGAGCATGGCAGGAACAGGACAAATAGGAGGCCTGACAACAGGTATAATGATCTAAGGCAGGCTACCAACAAACTTACCTTAACTAATTTTGATGGCAATGGAAAATTCACAACTTGAGCATGGGTGAGCAAACTAGACATTTTTTTGACACTAAGTCCAATGGCCGAAGAGGATGCCATAAGATTTGCAACACTTCACCTGGATGGCGTGGCACATGACTAGTGGCACCATGGCATGGTCACACTCCATCATGATAGGATCGCTTCTTACCAGGAATTCACTGACAGATTAGTTGAGAGGTTTGACAGGTGTGATCTAGAACTTTACTTCAGAGACCTTGCTCAGTTGAAGCAGTTGGGTAGCTTGGAGTCTTATATTGGTGAGTTTCAGAAGCTCTCAGTCATGGTTACTGGAATCTCAGAGAGGAGACTTGTCATTCTTTTTGTAGGAGGTCTCCATGAGCCAATGAAAGGTTGGATCAAGGAATTTGATCCACCTACCTTGCACGAGGCTATGAGAAAAGCTCGTAGCATGGAACTTACAACCTCACATGGTAAGTTCACTTCAAATGTAGAAGCATCTTCATCCTACAGTGATAACAAAGTAGAATCTAAGAATTCAGAAATTGTTGATGATAAAAGGAAGTTTGCAGCTCCTTTGGATAGAGAGAGAATCAATGATTTACGTAGGAAGAAGCTTTGCTTTTATTGCAAGGGCCCGTATGATTTTAATCATGACTGTCCCCTCAAGCCTAAAGGTCAAAATAGGCAAATGGAGTGGTTTTATGAGGATGATGACTTTGCTGATTTAACGGACCAGCAAGCTAGTATGGTGGATGGGAGCATGCGTTCTATCTTTCTTGTCAGTGAGGAAAGTGAGAAGATGGAACAGGAAAGTTTTGAGGAAGATTATGATTCTGCTTCTTTTTCTAGGGTGCCAGGGGTGTTTGATTGGGATCATAACAGTTATGAGGCTTAGTTTGTAAACAATCCTCTTTTCGAGGCAGATGTTTCATTATCTCATGATAATCCGCTCTTTGAGGTGGATGATGATTCTACTCTTAACCTTGATTTAGGGGTGAGCATTGATTGTAGTATCAAAAATTCTATCAGTGCATCGGGATTTCAAACAGGGCTCGTTGAGGAGTTACATAATGTGTACATGGTTAGGAGTATTCACAATGTTACTTTCACTCTTCATGTACATGATCAGTTTCAGATGCATAGTTATGGTATGCACTTGTTAGACATGTTGGATGATAGCATATCACATGCAATTGTAGGGAGCAGGTGTTGTCAGCAGTTTGACTTGCTTTCTTGTGAGTTCCTCTCTCCTATGACAGATGGTCTTGAGATTGACAGAGTACTACATGATGATCCAATTAATCTGATATGGAAGTTTCAGGGGACATTTGATGACAGTAGGGACATTACACGACACTATCCTTGGGATCCTGGTAGAGTGGTGTATTCATTGTTGTTGAGATTGCTTGAGGACAAGCAATTTTAGGGAGGGCGGACTGTAATGTCCCCCTTTTTGGCATGATCTTGTTTGATGGTGGTTAGCTTATTACTCAGACTCTCATAGGCTAACAGGTTTGGTTAGAGGGTCAGTGGTACTTTCTGGAGAGTTTGATCGTTCTCGTGTTCAGAGCCCAGTGTTGGTTCACAGCAGGCGTTAGTAGTTAAGGAGCCGACAGCTTCTGACGGCACGAGATTCTATGAAGATTTGTGGAAGTTATGCCTATTTGAGTGATTTAAGTTATTTATTAACTTAATATTTTATTATAAAGTCAAATTGACATTATACTTTTTAAATCACTTAAATATTCTCTAAAAGTGATTTAATATTTTAATCACTTAAATTAATCAAGTGCGCCCAAGTATTTAAGTCAAATACTATTGAAAGACTTAAATATATTTTAAAAAGATTTAAAATATGGAAAGGGGCGTATCTTTCTTGGAAGTCGTGCCTTTTTGCATATAAGGCATTTTGGCAATGAGAAATTCATCATTGAATATTTTGACTTTGCCTTTGGCTTCTTCCTGTGCTTTCACCTGTGATCAGGGTTTTGAGCAATTTTCCATTGGAGAACGAAATCTCTTCAGTGTTGAGCACCTTTGAGGCTATGAGAGACCAGCTGAATTTGTGCAGTTTGTGAAGGCTTCATACAGAGGCTCTACTATGATTTATTAGATTTGTTTTAGTTATTCAGCAGAGACAGGAGGGTTTGTGGATATGGCGGCCTTCTTCCATCATGGCAGGCAGTGGACATCATGGCCATACTTTCAGAGTTGAGAGTTGGATTGTTTTGCTTGAAGTGTGTAGCCTTCTGTGCAAGGGCGTTTGGAGTTTCTTGGAGAAACACCTTCCAGTTTGAGGGTTTCTCACCTCCTCTCTTGGCATCTGGCATTTACCACACATTTACCTCAGTTTCAGAGCTGGTTTACATTTATTGTAGCTTCCCATACTGGATTTAGCCGGATTGCACCATCTTGGCTAGCAAACTGGACTTATTTCTTATTTAAATAATTTGGAAGCATTATGAAATTCTTCTCTAAAAAATGTAAACACAATAAAGATAAATAAAAGACAGGGGTTTGAGGCTTGAGCCAACAGGGCTCATCACACATCTCAAAGAAATTAAACTTCAAATCTCAATCCACTCACCATTCTCACATTCAAACCTACATTGATTCTCAAATTATCTTGAAACTAGAATTGCAAAATTTTCTTGTGGAAAAAGATATAGGAAGTAGACATTTTGAACACCCAACATCCATGTCCACATTTGGTACCTATTTTAGTAAAATTTTAATTGATTTGAGTAATGGAGATGCAAACTTTGATAAGGTGAATAGAAGTAAAAGGAATATGTTGTTTCCCACCATGAAATACCACCATATATTAAGCTAATAAATTTGTAGCAGGACTTATAAATATCTTGTGCAAACTTGTGCAAATGATTTGGTAAAGTGATGTAATAAAAAAAATTCAATGGTTATATTTATTTTTATTTTTGTGTTGCATGAATTGATATCTAGAGTCAAGCAAATGAAGTATGAGTTCAAGGGGGTAACCCTTTCATCTAAAATTAACTCATCATGGGAAATAATTTTTAGATACAGATTCAAGCCATGTAAGCATGACATATTTTAGGTAGCAAATGGATAATACAAATGAGATTGAAAGAGAAGAATTAATGGTTAAAAATGAAATTAACAAGGCTACAAAATTTCCAACTTTAGTGCAATTTCTGAAGCTAGTTATGGCTTATGCTACGAATCATAACCAGTGACATAGAAGTGTGATTGTAGAAGATAGAGTCATAAAAGACCTCACACCATAGGTATTGTTGAGACCTTTCACATTCCTCTTTATGAGATTGTTTCTATAATAAATATGAAGGATGTTGAAGATCTTTATAATTAGACTACTAAAAGTACTTAAGGCATATCAATTAAAAATGGATGAAAAATCCATAGATTGCAATATATTAGAAACCATATAGGCTTTATTGAGAAGTGATTTTAATTAGGAAATTAGGGATATAATCTCTATTAAGTAGAATTGTGGAATTTCCAATGGTTGCTACCTTCTATCCTTGGATGTATTTGTAAATTAGTACCATCTTGAAAGGTAAATATATGATCTACTAGGATGAAATGATCAGTGACAATCTGCATGAGAAATTGGCCAATGTAGGAGAGACAAGGATATTTTATATGACCTCATACCTACTCTACTCATTAGCCATAAATTTTTCTTTTCTTGAATTAACCAAAAAAGGGGTAATGGGTTCTAGTGTAAATGAAGTACCAAATTATGTGCATTATCCATAATTAGAGCATAAAGGTTCTCTAAGTATCTACACGAGAGTGAATGATGTTGAAAATTGAGTTTTCTTAGCTTAATACTTTGTAAAACTTTAATATTGCTCATCTAAATATGCTTTTCTTTTGTTACAAATTCTTTGTGGGTGATTATATGATTAATCCATTTTATTGTTTGTAGAATGTAGATAGAAGTTGATAGAAGAAGTAGATAGGATATTAGAAAGATTACACATGCATATACCGTGAAGAAACCCTTTTGGGAAAAAAACTCCACCATGAATTAATCTATTATTCAATCTCTAAAGTAGATTACAATAGCTCCAATTCTTGCTTGAGAATGCCTCTTTTTCCTTCACCAAAACTTCTTCACAACCTGCAGTAAAACTGATAATCACTCTCTTCAACTTGCTTGAGATAAATAGGCTTTGCTCAACTTTGTAAACTCCAATTGAGTTACAATTGCAATGCTCAAGCCCTATCCCTAAAAGGTACGCCTATCTCTTGCAAGTAAAGTTATGTCGTGAAGAACAATGTCAAATCCTCATCTTCATGCATTTGGGCGTCCCAAATTGAAGTGCCAACTCAACCTTTATTTTGTAAATATCTTCAAGGCTTCATCCTCAAAGTAGGTGCCCAAAAGAGGGCCCACTTAACTCAACCTTCTGAAATATCTCAACATGCAAAGGAGTTGATTCTAAGAAGCCAACTTGGGTGCCCAAGTTGGGTCCAAGTCATTTCTTGTTAACTAAAATTTTTCTCAACACCATTCATGCAAGAATGGTCAACCCCTGTTAACTGAAGGTAGTCCCTATTATTTTCCATGCAACTCAAGTCATTAGCCATGCATTCCAAGTTATTTGAAGTCAACTAGCATTCAACTAAAACTAACTGAAGATAACTGAACCATGACTAAACTGAACTAAACTGAACTAAACTGAACTGAACTGAACTGAACTAAACTAAACTAAACTAAACTAAACTGAACTGAACTGAACTTCGTACACATCAACCCCTATTTTATAGGACCTCAACATGCATAAATCAAAATTCGTATCTTGTAGGAACCTAGGATGCATTTCTGAAGTGTACTCAATTCACCAACCAGTTAACTGAACCAAGGTGGATCCCACCTCCCATGTGTGTGCCCATGTCTTCCTATTTTGTAGGAGCTCACTCCAAGGCATCCCCACATGCTCCTATTATTTAGGAATAAATACAAATGTCAAATTAAATGTTTATTTCATTCCAAATTAATCTCTTCCTAATCCTAGCGTTGTACAACACATTCCAAGGACTTGGGAGATACACAAAATATGTTAAGAATGCAATTAAATGGCATCCTATTCCCAACAAATGATGCCTTCTCAATTTACTTGGTTAGGGCATTGGAAGGTGACCAAAGAAAAAGATAATAATTGAATACAACAAAATAAGTTAGCAAATATAGTAACTAGTTTACCCAGTTTCAATTTTTTTCTTATATTAAAGTGGAAGGCTTTTTTGGGGCTCCCTATAAACTACCTAAGTTTCTACATACATGATTATCTTACTAGATTTTATGAGGAAACTTTGTGAAACCCATACATTTTTAGAATCCAAGTATAGAGTTGGGATCCAATTCCCCATTATGATTATAATTTATGCATGTGGTTTGTTGCCATGTGTTGAAGAATCTAATGCAAAGCTTCAACTACACAATTTTCACCATTTTTCTGCAAAGCCAAATTTTGATCCATATGGTCACATGGAGAAGTCAATAGGATCAAAATTGAAGCATGTTCCCCATCTCAAATATTGTCGAGCTAACTACAACGATGATCATGAAGTAATAAGGAGGAATTATTGCAAACTAATAACATTTCAGATAGAGGCATTTGGTATTCATATGGTATTAGATCATATTTTTGATGATGAGATAGGGCTAAGTGATTCTTATAATATAGTCAATGAGCCTTCGCCTAAATGGAGAGATATTGATGTATCATAATTGGAAGAAATGTATAAAAATGTGTTAAATATTTGTATGACCTGGCTAAAGTCCAATATAGAGTAGCTCAAATTCTAAGGAGTCACTTTAACATTCAATAAAGAAATTTATAAAGAGAAAACAAAGGGAAAATATACTTATGAAGGAATTTAACATCCCTAAAGGTAGATGCACTTGAAAATAATAAAATATTGTAGCCCCCAAAATAGAAGAGAATGAATAATTTTTTTGAATCGAAAGAGAGTTTACAAAAGGAAAATGGTAGAATCAATTGCAACCAAAGAGGGATAAGAAGAAGAGATGGCACCCCTTAATAATAAAAGGAATAAGGGTTAGGAGCAAGCTAATCAAAGTGGATAAGTAGTGTGTAAGAGGGAAAATGGATCAATGGAATACAGTAATGAAACCAAATGAATGAAATCAAAACAAGATAAAAACCCAACCTACTCATGAAATGTAATTGCAAAGCTATGAATTCAACAAGCAAGGCTAGCATAAATGAGAACACAAATGAATTCAAAAGCTACAATTTTACCATCCCATGTTGGAGTGTATTTGTATTGGTAATGGATGTTGGATTGCTTGATCAATAAAAATCCTCCATGATTGCAAAGCTTGATAAATTATGATAATGGTGATCTAGAATGCAAGAATGTATTTTGCTCAATGTGCTCAAGGATCAATTTGACATGGCCTTCCACAAATTCTCCAGATTTTTAGCTCCTTTATGAGAAGGATGAAGGTTTTTTTATAGATTTACAATTCTCAAATGAACGATCAAGATGCAACAATGAAAGATCGGGATTAACGATTGAGAACCATTGAGAGGAAATAAATTGATCAGTTAACTCATTTGATTGATCCGATTAAGGGATTTAATTGAATAATCAGTGGGATTAGATTGAATGATTTGAATAAATCAGATTGAGTGTTTAGTTGGATTGAAAAACCGATGGGCATGATTTATTCAATCAAGGTATGTGAGGATGTTTTAATTAATTAATGTTTGAGAGGAATGTGCAAGATGTGTTTGAATTTAATAAATAAAATGTATATTTATTAATTGACCATGTTGAGGGATTTTGGGGAAATTGAATGATTGATTTAATTAATCAAATTTGGAGAAGAGAAAGTGGCTTAATTAAATAATTAATGATAAATATTTAATTAATTTAGGTGAATAATTAATGTTAGTGATGTTAGAAAATATTGCATCCAAACCTCCAAAATTATTCCATTTCCTACATAACCCATGAGAGATAAACATGCATACAAGTAACCACAATGCATAGATCAAATATACAAGTCATAAGATAACACAAGATATACCCTAGAAAAACCCTTAATAGGGAAAAACCTAGCCTCCAAAAGCATCCATACTCCGTATAATTCACCAATAAAGAAATACAAGAGTTACAATGAATACCTCTGAAGCATCAAGCCCTCCAATGCATTCTCATGTGTCCAAGCATGAATCCACACATCCCATGCCATGCTTCACAAATGCACTCCTCAAGAAAACTCAATAATGACATCCAACCCACTCACCCAACCTAAACCACTACACATGTGTTTGCTTTTATAGACACAAGCTCACACAAAATACAACTAGTGATAAGGTAAAACCACGTACTACAAAACTATGTGAATATAAAACCAATAACCCCTTATTTAATATTGGGTACTAAGACATCACCTTTCTTAATATTTCCCCAATATTAAATTATTATCACATGTCTCCCACACATTAAATAATAATACAATGTTACAATACAATATCAAGTGGTCCCCAAATAATTACCTAGTGTGATTATCCACACCACCAAGGTGCATCACAACTAAATAATTATTTAATTACATTATAATAAATCAATTTATGCAATGGTGTACAACACCATATCACAACATTCTCCCACTTGTTGTATACATTGCATAAGGGATCAATGCATGATATATGTCATAATAGCCATCCATGAAACCACATGAATCTATAACATTCTCTGGTGCTCTAACAAGATACTTGCAATAAGAACAAAGTGACCACCATCTCAAGCAAGAACTCCTCTCATCCTCCAATGTGCCACCTATGGAAGAAAAGGAACATGCCAAGGTGAAAGTGCACTGATCCATGAGAACAAGCATCAAATCCAAGTGATAACAAAGGCTCTAACCAAGCTGTTGTCAACTGAAAAGACCACACAATCGAAAATAGCATCCACAACACATGCTAATACATCCAACCATCCATACCTCCAAGGTATCAATACATCAGTAAACTCATGCCAAGAACATATGCAACTCATATACTGCAACCAAACTCCCTGTATCAAACCTGTCAATGAAGAACATACATATCCAAGAACTCCCACTACATAGGTAATGTCAAAGCATATCAAGTCTAACAATAAACACTATACATCAAGGTGTGATAATTAAATCAAAGTATGAAGTACCACTCACAATAACAATGATCCACACATACAACCCAAAGAGCTGCATAATCTCTCACAACATGTTGCCACCATTCTCCCCAAATCATGACCATCTAGGAAGGAAACATGAAGAGAGAAACCTGTAAATCATAATGTCCTCCTACCAAAACCTCAAAAGTGTACTACCATGTCAAGTATTATCTCCTAACAACCCCAAATGAAAATCCTCAACAACATCCATAACACTCAATTGCATAGATCACTTGTACAAAATATGAATCAAAGTAATAATACCAACATGGATGTAATCCTCTCTAATGAAGAAGATAAAACTCAAAGTAACCATTCCCAATATTAGAAATCAACCCATAAACCATCTCCCAACAATCCTCATCAAAGAATGATATCATAAACTCAAATGTACAAGGAGATAACCATGTCATAACATCCCTCAAAATGAATCCTCCAAAACTAACTATCCATAGCTCAAGATCCATTTTTATGAAAGATAAAGCATATAAACTTATGTTAAACAATCCTCAAATGAGTATCCATAATCAATCACCATGAATTGACTCAATCCCATGAGAAATAAAAGCACGAAACATAACACATTTAAAAGATATAATGGGCAAATACCTCTCAAATAACAAACTGTCGAGTAGACCAAGAGTGGGGAACGAGAATGCTCCTCTAGGATAACCAAGTCATCATGACTCACTCCAAGAACAATCTCCTCTATTAGTCCATCATGAACTCAAGTCCATATCCAAGTGAAGGCTCCTTGGTATTCTTGTTGAAACCTCCAAAGAGTAACTATCTCAAGCAAATGTCTCTAATCACAAGAGAACTCCAACCATCACCTACATCTCTAAGTATCCACAAGCACCTATAACCAATCAATCCATTCCAACCTTCAAATTCAACATAGCTCCATCATGAAGTAATCAATCAAATGATCAATGTACCCAATACAAAGAGAACTACCATGATCAATGTCAAAGCTCCAACCGAAAAATCAAGAACCTATCATGACAACACGATCTAACCATCTCCTCCTAGGAGATCACATGCACCAATGCTAACATATATCCTGGTCTCAAGATAACCCATATCATTCCAAAAATCTAAGCTAGCATCAAGAGTAAACCATGACATAATATCAAACATACTCTAAACCAAGAAAACATATCTCCAATCACATGAAGATAACCATACCAATGATGCATCCACGTCACTACCAACAACTCCCACCGAATCCTGATATGAGCTACACATGGCATTGTGACAACCATCCTCTCTATGAATATCATCCAAGTCTACATAAACTCAACTACAATATTAGTAACATACAAGTGAAACCGAGATCTCCAAGCCAAGAAGATACATACAACCGTCAAACCATCATAAACATATCCATCACCGCCAATCCATTACTGTCAAAAGCTCCCACTAAAAGTGTATAACCAATGAATTTAACAAGCTATCATGACATCATGATCTAACCACATGATATAAGTCCCATGAATCGACCAATCAAATACTCAAATCATTCATCCTCTCAATCCCGAAACAACATACCAATGCACAAATGACCACAAACAAGGCCAACTAATGAAATCAACGACAATAATGAATCAAATCTGGTGGATATAGACATTCCACATCTAAGTCATCCCACTGCAACCCAATAGGTTGTACACACCTACAAGTTGCACAACTCATAGATCCAAACCACTGAAACATGCAAACTCATCATTACATTAGTAACCAGTAAACCAAGATATCAAAGAAGATAAGCATGTAGACATCAAGACTCAAACACCAAATCAACCACATATCTGATTTCCTAACCATGTCCACAAATGAGTAATCATAGTCAAGGAACCAAATAAGCATCAAGAAGATAATACCAAACCATATCACCACAAAACAACCACATACATGATCATGTCGTACCAATACATCAAATGTACCTACATATCCATGACACCATAACCATAGACATCATCGTACTTGTACTCAACTATCACCCATACAAGACTCCAAGTCTCAAACCATGTCCTCAAAATCAAAGACAACATGTGTACCTATCACCATCAAAGTCCCAACTCTAAGAAACACCTGTAAACTTGTACCAGGAAGCACCAATTTGATAATCAGTTGTAGCATCATAATAACACATAAAAAAATATACTCCCTCAAGGTTTCTCCTCTTGACTCGTTTGAATGCTCACATAATCACACCTCGAATCTTAGGAACCTACAAGCGATCAAACAAGTACCAAGCTCATCCTACGCCACAAATTGATAAAAACTCTGAACCATTGTGTAGTACACTGTAAATTCTCTCCAACCCCTCTTCGAAATCCAAAATCCGATTCCATATGCAAAAGTTATGACCAAAACCATGCAAACAAGAACTTCTGATTTCCAGGGCCCAAA
Organism: Sequoiadendron giganteum; assembly: GCA_007115665.2. Lineage (NCBI taxonomy): Eukaryota > Viridiplantae > Streptophyta > Pinopsida > Cupressales > Cupressaceae > Sequoiadendron > Sequoiadendron giganteum. Next base: position 241,258,598 of record CM021110.1, on the reverse strand, counting down.
AACATGTCAAAATGGAAAAATCAGGGAACCAAACTTGTACCACTATGTAGTACTCAGAACCAACTTTCCAATGACTTCAAATTTGTTATAACCCTATCTCAGAGCCTAAGGAAGTTGTTGTACAAGAACAAAATAATAAAGAATAAGAGAACATTCAACAAATAAATATTCTTGAAGAACAAGAAAAGGACATGATAATTTAGTACATGAGGTGTAATGGAGTTCTTCATCCCTAAGATTACCTAGACTGTATGCAAACTTGGAGCTTGGAGGTACTAATGGGAAAGGTGTACAAATTGATAAAACTACTAAATAGTATCTAATCTAGCCACAACATATGCAATTAATCAAATCTAATTGGAAGAAACCCTTGGTAAAGATCATCTACAAAATCAAACTGATCAATAAGTAGTAAAAAACCAATGGTTGAGGAGGTAAAACAAGAAATTTTGAACTCTCAAAATGCTTAAGGTGGACAAAAAATGATTAGTTCTTCATCTCAAATTTTGGAGTGATTGGGTGTTGAAATCCAAAAGAAAAGGTTTGTTGTTAAAATCATCATAATTGATTTACTTTATGTTTTGAACAAAATGAATATGCCTAGGAGAAGAAAGAAGGCAAAAATATTGCCTCAATTACAATGGATGGTTCAAGGTCTATAATTGTTGAAATAGCTACCCCAATGGTGGAAAAAGATGATCAAGAATTAGAGCCATAATATTATTAAATAACCACTATCAATTTGGGACAATCTATTAGAGACTGAGAAATAGTAGAGATGCAATCTTCTATATCTGGAGCAGTGGTAAGGATGCCAAAGGAAGAAAAGATAAAGAGAGTTAAAATAATAGATTTATAAAATCCAAGCTTATATCAAACAATTAAATACTCCTTCATAGGCCATGGATGGTACCATTTCTCCCCTTGTTATCATTTCTTGGCAATAAGATTATTCATTAAAAAATATGAAAATAATATCTAAGGCAACTAAAGATTGGATAGAGAAAATAATTGAGCAAGGTCATAGAATAATTCAACATGCTGCCAAGTCATGTTCAAACTTCAAATTTTTGAAGGATAAAATTGATGCCTTAAAGGAAGTGTGTAAGGAAGAAATAGAACAACATGAACAAGATCTTTCTAGGCTCATAGCTATTCAAAAAATGGCTATACAAGTGCTAGAAAAAAAGAATATATTAGATAGGAAATATATTATGAAACCAATAAAGTGGATTAAGGATATTTGGGTAAAGAAACATTTGTTGGATGAGTGCATAGATGGAATTAATAAGACTCCAATTCAAGTATAAGATATTTAATATGAAGATCTAGCAATATTAGAAAAATTGGCAGGTCGATATTGATGATGAAAGGATCCTATACGAGGTCACATGATAATAAAATATCTTCTAGAAATATATTTTGGTATGTGTAGATCAAGAACCATGCAAAATTGATGCTATAGTAAAGATAAGACATATACTTAAATGATATGAAATGGATATTTCAAAGAAGGAGATAGTATATGCAAGGACATTGTCAACTTTTTGAGATTGGTAATTATAGATGTAAAACTTATATAAATGCTAGATGAGGATGTCATGCATAAGATACTTACTACATGCATGGAGTATAATATAATGAATAATAAGTGGGAAAAAATGACTATTGAAGATGATGAAGGATTGGATGAAGAATGAATTTCACAAACATGATGCAAAAATTGATAATGTTTTAGGATCCAAGATCTTGAAATTATTCCTATACTTAGCATATTTTGAAGTTTTGGAATGTTTCCTCCTAATCTTGATGCAACTTTCACCTATGCTACTAGATCCAAACCTAAACTCTATGACATATTGTTGGCAACATTCTAATATTGGAATACACTCAAAATATGACTTCGTAATGAATTATTCCATGTCATTAAATCTTAACCATCGGTGATGGATGATTCCTAACCATGGATTTGTAATTGAATTTTGAAAGCCTTCACCTATAAAAGGCCATCATTCTTACATTTTTTGAGAGTTGATTTTTTTAATAATGGTGGGATTCAGTAGTAAATAATTGTTATCATTCGATTTTCCTTCATGGTTTCTTCTCAATTAGTGGATTTTCTTATGAGTTATAGTGAATTAGCATGTAATGGATGCCTAGTTCAAGTTGTCAAATAATTTGTAAAGTATAAGATGATATGAACTTCTGTTTTTTAATTTTATGAAATATATCACTAAATTGCACCATCATCTAGGTATTTATGGATCCTTTGTAAGATGAAATTTCCATTAAAACTTACACTTCCTATGTGATATTGTGACGATTTCTAGTTAAGAATAAGATAATTATTTGGCATCCAATTTCTGATTTACATAATGATTCTAATAAATTTCTAAATATAGGTTTTTCTAACCCTTTTCTTTCTCAACCTCTCTTTTTTTATTTCTTTATGAAATCTATACTAAAAAATGATCATCAATAACATTGAAGATTAGATGGTTCTAAATGTTTCAAATAAGTGTAATAAAATTATAGATCATAGAACACCTATGTAGGGTTTGAATGTATAAATTCCATAATTATTTCAAATCTAACCCTTATTTGTGGGATTCTAGTATGTAAGTCCCAATGTGAAAATAATATTTACAACAAAAACTAAGTTAATCACACATCAAGACTTGATATACGAAGCCTTGAGATGATTAAATTATGTTGTAGAGTTTAATTTTATTTCAAGAGAGATGTAAGTTCATTATTATTTTCATGCGATTTGATAGCGATAAACACACACATCAACATAATATACACTAGAAAGAGGGTCAACAAGCTAGATTCTAGAAGAAATCATACTAGATCAAAGTATAGTGATTTAGGAACCACATTTCTACAACTATACCATCACTAAAGGACAAGGCATGACGAAGGACAAACCAAAAGGCCACATAATAGTTTTGTAGGTGTTGTTACTAGAAACACAAATACAATTACCAAGGATTTCTTTGGTCAAGTCGACTCACCTATAAATTTAATTGTTTACCATGACTTACCAAAGAATCCTAATAAATTGTGTTTAAAGTATATTCTTCACAAGAATGTAGAATATCATCTAGGTGTTTTCAAAGACATGCTTTAGGGAAACATGATATGCTTACTTTTCAATATAATTCAAGTGAAGATGCTTATGATTAGTATAATAAATTTCCATCTAATTCCATTACTAGCTGGGACCGATTATAGGTTATTTTCTTATCTCAATTCTAGATTCTTATTGATGCTACCACCTTTTATCATTATTTTATAGAAATCAAAATAGGTGAAGATAAGTTCATCATGAGCTTCAATGATCAATTTATAAAATATTTCTCTTGACTTCACGAACCTTACATTGTAAATGGAGTTGCGGTCCTCAAAGCATACTATGCTTATTTAGATCCCCTAACATCAATATTTGTCAAAAGAAAGCATCTACTAGTCAACAATCTATTTGAAGCGCATGTTGAAGCAACTAAAGTGAACAAAGCAATAAGTAGTTCAAGGAAAAATTTGCATTGCCACATCATATACAGAATCCATACTTCAACTTCTAAAAAAGTAAGCCTTTCTTTGCCAAGCATTGTTCAAGAAATTATGAATAAATAAAAGACAAGGAATCACACATGAAGACCAAAAGCATTGCATAAACACCAGTTCAATTGGTCGATAATCACCAACCATACAATATACCTAAGAAATATTTCATATATTCCATGAAGACTATTGTATTTCTCCAAAAGGCCAAAACTCTTAATGATGAAAAGCATGAGCTCCAATTAAAAAGGAACTTCTATATCCAAATTAAATTGACTCGGTGGTGAGTACCATTATGGTAAAATGTTTGAAAAACATAGTGCACACAAACCTCCAAGAAGTATAGGTCACCTCCTAATATTGTGGGTAATTTGCAAGATACTTGAGTTATTGAAATGTTATATACCCAACACTAACAAAAAAAGGCCCTAGACTATAATCAATTCTCTAAAGATACCCCACAAATTTTATCCAAAATAAAGCTCTGAATGCTAAGATATATGAAATTAATAAGAAATATATACCTCTATGTAGTAGAGCTCCACATAACAATGTGCTCAGAATAATTTCTATATTACATAGTGAATTTAGTGGAATATGTATATATATGTAGAACATGAAGAACTCTTTTTTTAGCCTATTGAAATAGAGCTAAAATTGATGACACATATATAGTTCAACAATGCACTAGAATCATTCATAGAGTATATGAATATATATGTATGTATCATAAACACTATTTTCGAAGTAGACCACAAAATAAAGATAAATAATACACTTGAAAGATCTTCAAAAGAAAAAAAATTCAAAATCAATTAGCTATATAGAAACATCAAACCCACTAGGGAAACCTAGCATCCAAGCTCCAAAACTTGAAGAGTGAAAATAACAACTATTCATCATATGCAATGACTTATTCTTGAACCAACACAAGATTGACATGGTAAGAAGATCATTACCTACATGTCATCTAAAAAAAATTATTTCCAATCAACGAAACGACTATAAGAAAGAAACCAAAAATAAAAAATACTTTTGAAGAGTGAGAGTGAAATAAGGCCTATCCATCTAGGAGAGAAGCTAATGACCCATGTTTGTAGAAATTGAATGGTGACTAAATTTGAATTATTAGTAACCTCCTCAAATATTTTAGACAAATTGTCTTGATATGTAGCAATAGTATTTAGCTTGTCTAAAAGAGAATGAAGTTGCTTTTTATCTCCAAATTAGCCTAGAAAGACATGCAAAATTGGAGAGGTTCGTAACTTGGAACAGGATATGAGAAGAAATTTCCCTAATTTCCACACCTAGTGGAATAATGTTGCTATTGAACACAACTGATAACTTTTTTTCCAAATGAAAAAATTATAGTTTGAATACAAGATTCAAATATTACATGGTAGGAGGTCTTGATCCTAATGTTGCTATTGAACACAATAGATATTTTTTTGTTTCCAAATGAAAAAAGTATAGTTTGAATACAAGATTCAAATATTACATGGTAGGAGGTCTTGATCCTAATAAGTGTAGATTTCTATTTTAGTTTCATAGGGAAGGCAAAAAGAACATACTAGAGAATAGCATGCCATAGGGTTTGGGAATGCAAAAAAAACTAGAACAAATATTTTTAAAACTCTTTCCTCTTACACAATGGGAAAAACAAAAGCTTTATTTGCAAGAAACATACACAATCACTATTAAAAAACTAATTATGGAGGTGTTTCCAACAAATAAATTGAGCTTAGGTAGAAGCCTTTGACTTCCATAAAGCATTACTCAACTTGCACCATTTGGTGGAAGAAAACAAACATCTCCACTCGGAGTTCAATCTATGAGAAATCTTGAACAAATGAAGGAATCAAGTACATAGCAAACTAGAAAGTGGAAAATACTATAGCAATTTTTCTATTACCTTTCCTTTAAAAAGTTACATCTGATATTAGTTGAGAGTTTTAAGTTAGAGATGCAATGGTGCAAGGGATTGCACAATGTGGAATTTTTGCAATTAGTTCTTAGACAAGTTGAATTCATACTTGAGGCTATGATCACATTTCCATGTCATTTTAAAAGGTCCCAAAAGTCCATAAACATATTTACTCTTTAAAAAAAAGTTATTTTCTCCCTAGATATTTGATAGTAGCAAGTGGTTTGTTATCTAGTTAAACTACTATGTTCCACCACACTGGAGATGTAGGGAAACTCAATCCATTACTAAGAGTGTTGTCTTGCTATTTCACAATAGAGTGAAACAACTTGCCAAGCCTTCCAAATGTTGGACTCAAGGGAACATTGAGAGGGGGGGGAGGGTGAATCAGTGTTCTGCAAATTTGAACTTTATTAATCTAATACTTGAACCATTCTAACATTACATTAAAGAAAAGATGCAAGCATTCAAAGTAATCATTCACAACACCATAACACAAGGATTTTTGTGTGGAAACCCTGTTAGGGGAAAAACCATGATGGAGGTTAATCCACAATTTGAGTACTCAAATATAAATGTTTACAAAAGAGAATGCACTTGCATTCAGACACACTGCCTAGAGCACACTGCTCAAAAGGGAAGGCTCACTGCCTTAAAAAAAATCAAATTAAAACCATCTAAAGGTTGAACTGAGATAGTAGCCTCTACTTATGCCAGATTACAGTTCTGGTGAAGCTCATAGATTAGATTCTAAGTCTGCTGATTGATTCTGCTCTTCACTCTGCTCTGCTCTTCGCATCACACCAAGATGAATTCGCACTATTAATCTCCTGAATTTCACACCACACACTGATACACTTCGCATTCCACACATTCACTATATAAAAATGATAAAAACCATCTCATATATATATATATATATATATCCGCTATCAAGGGTTTGAACATTCATATGTCGGCTTCATAAAACATTAAGTTCTTTTCAACTCTCGGCTAGATCCTTAGTTAAATCTTTATGCGTATCCTCGAAAGTCAGTTAAGTCATAGAGAGGACCCAAATAAACATGTCTCAAACATAAAAACATTTCATTAATTACTCTGCATACATCCACAATTACTATACTTGACGGGTCGACCTTTTAGCACGGATAACCAATAGATTAATGTATCGGGTATCCTAGATCACATACCAGTGAATGCATGTCGAGATACTCCTTGATTAAGGTATTACAAACATCAAAAAACATTTCTCTGAGATCCAGAACTCAAAATACCAGTCCCGTGAGGTAATCAGATTGATATTTATGCCTTTAACCAGATACCCTATTCTTTGCTCTGTTTTGTCGGTAGAGACCAAAACTAGACTGTAGACCAGATGCATGACTTAGGTTGCCATCAATGACAACACTTACAAGCCATATTCCAACAATCTCCCCCTTTGGCATTGATGGCAACACTTAGTGAAAAATGACTGAGTGTCAAAATCATTATGAGTACGTTGCCAAAATTTTACTACTCTCTCTCCCCTATGCTTCAAAAATCATAACCCCCCCTTAGATTGATGATGCATTTTTCACTGCACTCTCCCCCCCTTTGACATCAATGACAAAGCATAGAAACCATATGCCAAAAATGACAAAAAGTGACAAAACACGTGTTCAAAATTTTAAAACTTCAAAACTAATTCAAAACCTTTGAAAAAGAGTTAGAAAATTATCTTATGATTTTCCTTCATTTCTGGAAGGAACTTCTCCCAAGCATCTATTGTGATCCTAATTATTTTGATCAAGTTGTTGTTCTTGGATGTCCTGTTGACAATTTTAGTGAGGGATTCCAGAATTGTAATCACTTCTTCTAGATTCTCACCTTTCCTTAGTATTTCAACCATATGTTCCAATCTACATTAAGTTAAGTCCTTCACCTTCCAGAAGGTGTCCACAAGTGTGTTCTTTGTGAATTCAAATTTTGTGTGTTCAGGCTATAGATATTGAATATTTTTCCTGATTGTACCATCTTGGTCCTAAAACATATCAAATATTTTCCCAATCCCATTCAACTCTATTTCAATTTGTTCCAATTTCTCTTTGTATTTTCCAACTGCATGAGGCCAACGAATGCAATAGTTGTAGATGCTATTAGATGCACATATGAATTGTCTCAACTCATTCATTTTATTCTTCAATTTGGTGAGTGATACCCTGAACTGCCCTTTCAAATGAGAGATAACTTCACCTTCTTCTTTGTCTTGAGACTCAGAGTTCATTGTCTCTTTGTTGCATTCAATCATTTCTTTAGGTAGAATGTTTTGCAAAATTTCCAATTTGACCTTGCATTTCTCAACATGAGCATTTAGTACACTCAAAATCATATCCTGATCATATAATGGTCTAACAGACCATAACTTAGCTATTTTATGCATTCCACCTTCCTCTTGAATAAGTTTATGAAGCTTCTCCTTGGTTAGGTCATCTTCTTCTTCACTAGCCTCTGACATTTCCTTTTCCAATTCATTTTTCTGTGGGTCCTTAATTTCATCATCAAATTCTTCATCCAATATATCAACAATTTCCTATTCCTTTCCTTTTTTTCAGTTATGAGAATCTTGGATTCCAGAGTGCTATACTCAACATTTTATTTTTCCCTTTTTTGCTTTTTCTCCATGCTATTGGAAGAGGAACCAACTTCAAGTGTCCTTTCTAGAAGAGAAACACTTACTGAACCAAACATTCTTAGCAAATTCTTACTAATTTTTTTAAATTCTTCATCACAGTTAGCCAAATTCTTGAAATATGTGTAAATTTTCTTGCATACCAGTTCATTTGCTTTCCACATCACAGTGTTGATCTTAGGTAAAAAAATTCAAGAAGTACATCACTAAACATATAACCAGTGTACCGAACCTGAAAGGGTAGCCTGTCTCTTTGGTTAACTGCACATTCTCCATTAGCTGATCCTTTATCAATCCACACAGGTCAAAGTCCTGTCCTTCAATTATCATTTTGTGAGAGATGTAAACTGCGCCAGTTGATGTTGCTCCTTCATGGTTTCTTAAAAATATTTTATATGATATTTTGTACGCAATATACTTTGTAACAGGATTCTTGATCGTCGAAATTATCAATGCCCTTTGATCTCCAATTACTCTGGTTAGGGTTTCAACTTCTTTGTTTCAGATGGATTTCTTCCTCGCTATGTCTTTGACTTTGCATAATCGAGTCAAAATTTCAATTGCCTCCTTCAAAATGATGTAGGGTTTGTCCAGAATCAAGGTGTCATTATGAAATCTTCTCAAGATGAATTTAACGAATTTTGCATCCTCGAAATGGGGAAACTCATTCCAAATATCCAAATTCTTGTGCTTTGCTTCATTCAATTTCTTCAATTCGTCGAGCAACAACATATTTCTCATAGACCCTAATCTTTGCATTGTCATATTCACCTAGAATGATCGACCCTTTGATTTGTTCCATTTTTCTTTCGTACTTAGGGTTAATCAACCGCACACCAAATTGTATGAAAATTCCAAAAACAATTGAAATACCTGATGGATTTTGAGTTTCACTGGCGAATCAACTTCTCTGCTTCAAAATTCTGCTACCAAGTACTCTCCTCCTTTTAATCAATGCAAAGTGACGAATGAGAGTTTCAACTTGAATTTTATAGCTCACACACTTGCAATAAATGTGTTTGCCCTAAGTTTCTAGATGCTCTATTTTCTCAGATAGTGAGAGAAAAATTCTTCCGTGGACCTATGAATTCTCTGAATTTTCTTGTGAATGTTCTCTAAAACCTCTGTAGATCTCTAATACACCTTTTCGACAACTTTTTGCATTCCGATACCATCTACGGACAAGGGAGAAAGGACTTTCTTGAACAACTCCCCTTGGGCCAGTGGCCTGAGATCAATTCCCAAATGAATTATCAAAAGCAAGTTCCGGTGTAGAACCATTTCTAGCATCAGATTCATTTTTCCTTACCCATGTCTTCTTCATCTGATCTTTGATTTCATCCGTAGTCACTTTTCCTTTCCCTTTTTCATTTTTCTGTATATTTCTGCCTCTGTATACATGACCTCTTCTATCCACATTTTTGTTTCTACAAAATCTTGCAATGTGACCATATTTGTTGCAATTGTAGCACATAGTACTTCCTTGTCCAGACCAATAATTCCATTGATTTCTTCTTGATCTGCATCGATTAGCAATATGCCCAAATTTTCCACATGTATAACATTCAACATTTCTTCTATTAATAGAGTAGTTTGACAAATTTCTGCATTCAATTGATTTATGACCAAACTTCTTGCAATTGAAACATTGACCAAAAAAATAATGAATTTCTTTATTTCATATTACTTCTACATTGAGTAGCCATATGACCAAACTTGTTACAAGAAAAAAAGTATCCATTAAAATTTTGAGCATTAGGTTGTCTTACCGAATACCTTCCACCTTTGTTCATTTGGTTTCCTTGTTTGAAATTCTTTTGTCTTGATTTGGAACTTTCTCCTTTTTCATATCCAAGACCTCTCTTGTCATTTCCACTCTTTTATCCTTGGGTCATCTCATCAAGCTTCACTGAACTGATCTTAAAATTTTCCTTGTATTCATTTGCAGTGGTAAGACCATTCCCGAGAATAACAATTTTCTTACCAAGTTCTTCTTCATTGTTTTTGGATTGTTGCAGTTCACTTTCCAACTGAGTGAATTCTCCATTTATTCTTCTGTATTCATCAGATTTCTCTTTTAACGACTGAGTAAGATCCTCCTCATTCTTCTTCCTTTCTTCAATCTCTTTAGTCATCTTCATCACCATAGATTCCATTTCATGTTTTATGGTTGCATTGTCTCTAGCAAGCTTTTCCCAATCTTCAGTTATTTCCTTCAAGGTTTGATTTAGGTGAGCATCATCCATATTTTCGTTCTCTTTCTATTGTATCTGATCACAACGATCCTTTCTCTTCTCCCTAGATTTAGCAATCTAATCCTTCAATGTCTGAATGAATTTCTCAACATCTTTAAGATTCGCTCTCAATTCCTTGAATTTTGCTTTAGACTGATTGAGACCATCAAGTGCCACCAAAAGTTGTTGTTGAAGACCATCAGAGTCCATTACATTCCAATATCTACCTCAAACTGCTAAAATTCTTTAGAGGAACTAGACTCTGATACCAATTGTTGCACTCAAGGGAACAGAGGGAGGTGAATCAGTGTTCTAAAAATTTGAACTTTATTAATCTAATACTTGAACCATTCTAAAATTACATTAAAGGAAAGATGCAAGAATTCAAAGTAATCATTCACAACACCATAACAAAAGGATTTTTGCGTGGAAACCCTGTTAGGGAAAAAACCATGTTGGAGGTTAATCCATAATTTGAGTACTCAAATATAAGTGTTTACAAAAGAGAAAGCACTTGCATTTAGGCACACTGCCTAGAGCACGCTGCTCAAAAGGGAAGGCTCACTGCCTTACAAAAGTTCATATTAAAACCATCTGAAGGTTGCACTGAGATAGTAGCATCTACTTATGCTAGGTTACAGTTTCAGTGAAGCTCATAGATTAGATTTTGAGTTTGTTGACTGATTCTACTCTTCACTCTACTCTGCTCTGCTCTTCGCATCACACCAAGATAAATTCACACTATTACTTTGTTGAATTTCATACCACACACTGATATACTTTGCATTCCACACATTCACTATATCAAAATGATAAAAGCGATCTCATATATATATCCGCTATCAAGGGTTTGAACATTCATATGTCGGCTTCATAAAACATTAAGTTCTTTTCAAATCTTAGCTAGATCCTTAGTTAAATCTTTACGCATATCCTCCAAAGTCGGTTAAGTCATAGAGAGGACTCAAATAAACATGTCTCGAACATAAAAATATTTAATTAATTACTCCTTATACATCCGCAATAACTATACTTGACGGGTCGGCCTTTTAACACAAATAACCAATAGATTAATGTACCAGATCTCCTAGATCACATACCAGTGAATGTGCATCGAGATACTCCTTGAGTAAGGTATCAAAAACATCAGCAGACCTTTCTCTGAGATCCACAACTCAAAATACCAGTCTGGTGAGGTAATCAGATCGACATTTATGCCTTTAACTGGATGCCATGTTCTTTGCTTTGTTCTATCAGTAGAGACCAAAACTAGACTGTAGACCAGATGCATGACTTAGGTTGCCATCAATGAAAACACTTACAAGCCATATGCCAACACCAAATACTTTTCACTTGCTCAAAGGCTTGAATTTTAAAAAATGGAGATCTAAAAGGATTTTTTCTTGTCACCAAATAGATGCCCACGATTTAGTAGAAGTGAATGTATACATATAATAATACATAATGTCCTTCTAAGGGGACACCCCTTGCAAATATTTAATAGTCTATTTAGCAATGAAACAAATACCTTATGTGTAAGGACCAATGATTCCTAAATCACCACATTCCTTTTGATGAATATATTGTGACTGTGCTAACACAAGAATCCTTGTTTTCTTAAACCACTTAGCCCATAAGAAAATCTTGAAAAGTTTTTTAAGTTGAAGGTAGCATTATTTTTAATGTAGCCAACATGAGAAAATGTAAACGTGGCTAGCTAAAATTATTTTGTTGGTAACTTGAATTCTACTAGGCATGAAAGAAGTTTGTTTGACTATCTACTTACAATTCTAAATATAAAGTGAATAAGTTTGTTATGATGTGGGGCCATAGAGTGTATTAAGAAATAATGTTGATAGCCCATCAATTCTAGGGATTCTTCATTTGACATGACTATAAGGTTACATCAAATATTCAATAGTGAAGAGTCCATCAATGTTTGGCTACTACTCGTCAATTTTGGTTGGAATACATTTACCCATAGCCGCTTCTAAACTCCTAAATGTAATCAGCGTTAGCATTATCAACAAATAATGTGAAAATGTGGGAAAATTTTCTTGGATACTAGTAACATCAACACACAATTGATTGCCCATATTTTTAATAAATTATATGTGTTCTCTCTTAGTTTTTTGTCTAGAGAGTTGGAAGAAAAAATTAGTTCTTTTGTCACCATTTTTCATCAAATTAAGACATGCTCTAATATGAGCAACCCTACCTTTATATATTTCTATTTTTCTTAGACTGTGTTTCACAATTGCTATAATCTTTTAGATGTTATTATTAACCAGTGAGATAGCCATCAATTTTTCACTTTTTTCAAGATGGCCTTGAAGAGTGCATTTGAAACCCTCTTTATTTCACAAGCTAGATTATGGCTATAGGAGCAAAGAAATGAGTACAATGTGCAAGAGCTTATTCCTACCACAAAATCTAACTACCATTATTGCCTAGATAAGGTTGTTCATTCCAAATAGCAATGAGAGACTTGACACGTTTCTTATTAAGCAGATGGGAGGTATTAAGTTTGAATGGAAGAGAATTGGACTTGGGTTGCTAACAAGAGATTATGCATGTGGTAGAGATAGGGAGATGATTAGAAAGGGTGGTAATGAGGTCTAAATGAACAAGCAAACCATCCTTAGAAAGGGATAAGGGAATTAAGGAGGATAAATAGAAACAATCAAGTTAATTGAACTTGCAAAGAGGGCCTAGACAACAACTATACTTGAGAAAAAATGATTATGGCAGAAATTGAGAGTCAAAAACATCTAAATATTATAACAAAATAATCAACAATAAATTCAAAAAAAGATTATTTAATATTGCTAAACCAATTATAATCAAAAGAATAACCACCACCTAAAATGCTCAATCATATTAAAATCACCACATATAATCCACTCAACAATGGAAAAAGTGCTGACCATCCATTCCCAAAATTCGAGAACTATCATTACGTACATAATGGAGCAAAATCCTATATTTCAACCATGAATTAGACAAACACACCATCACTACTCCACTTCCTCTTTCATGGTTGGAGTGCACAAACATGGCATCTCTCCAATTTGATTGAAGAGCCAACTCTAACCTAATCCCACTGATTTTGACATCTTGGACAGAGACAATATGGAGGTGATGTCTATTAACAACTTGGCGAACATTATGACATCGGTTGGGGATTGAAAGGCCCTTCACATTCCATGCCATAATTTTGCAATTCATTGGGAGTGGACTATAATTTCCCCAGCTTCATTCACTTAAACCTGGTATTGTTGGTTAGCCATAGCAACGGATTGAGAGTTGTGGGGGACGAATGCCATTGACAAGTCACAAGGTGGCAATCTTGAACGTGACAGCGAAGTATGAAATTGTGATGAATTGGCAAGATGAGGCGGAGAAGGGGGTCTTTTCCTCACCTCTGGGCGATCAAAAATAGACGTTGAGACTTCTTTGCGACATGTAATCAATCACAAGGACCACATCATGAAAGGATACAGATTTGGGGGGTGAGGAAACAAGAGAGAGATCATTAGCAGGGGAGGCCCACGATAAGAAGATTGAGGATCAGCAATGAAAGGAGGGAAAGGAGATGGGGACTTGCAGATAGGTAAAGAAGAGGGACGATGGGGTTTGTGGGGGTCAGAAGAAGAAGAATTTTGGACGGAGGTGGGTTCTCAGGAGTAGGAGAGAAGTTATGGTGGTCAATGTGTTGGGTTAGTAAAGTGGGTTCGCAGTGAAGAACTGTTTTTATGGACTTGACGGTCCCTAACTAGATGGTCATCCTGTTGGGATGTGAAGTTCAACGGTCACATGACTGTTCATATTCTCCCAGCTTTGTATAAATATATGGCAGATCATGTATTGATATTTGTAGAATTGATGATTGATAATAAAGTGATTCCCTACTTGAGAGTGGATGTAGACAATTATCAAACCATTATAAATTTGTCTCTCATTATATTCTTTATTTTCTATTTTATTCCGTTTCTCTGCTTGTTTGCCTACAACTGAAACATATTCTACTGACCCAAACGTACAAGAAATATACCCTTTAATAAGCCCCCCTAATGGTCCATTAGACCACACCATTTGTTTTCCCAGTTTGTTTTTGCCCATTTATAGAAATCCTGCTCACTGGGAACGCCTCTTTAAGAAACAGAATAACAGAGCGTAAACGATGTTCTGCAATAGTTGATGTCAATGACTTCATCAGGGATGTGAAATTCCATAGATTTAGCTCGGTTGTCGTCTGTTGTTGTGTTGACTGAAGCATTGTGGACTTGCGGCAGCGAGTTTTCAGGTTGCTCAGGGTTGACAAGTTATGAATTAGTTTTAAATATAAATACCAGCTCAATATGATAGAAATCGACCTCCACTCCACGCCTATACAGATCTCCAGTGCCTTGGGATTAAAACAAAGACTGCAAAAAAGATTCAATTAAGATGTCAAATACATTGAATTGTAAAGAAAGCTAAACTAGACTAGTATTAGGTAGATAAAAAATTATAAAAGTAAGGCTGGCTTAACCAGCACACTCTAAGCGTTGACCTGCTTAGGTGGCTGGTGTGGGCCCCCTTAATCCGTCCCCTTCTCCGTTACTCATCACCGTTGCCGTTCCCTGTTAAGCCCGCATAAAGTAAGTTTTTCAAACCTTTTTCTCCCGCCCAAATAACCCCATATGCAACAAATAGGTTTTCACGCCAATACTCAAGGCCTGTGCCAAAATGGGAGCTTTGTAACAGGGTATGGAGGTCCATCATCACTGTTGGAAATGCTCTGGTAGGCATGTCTGCAAATGTGGAAGCATAGACAAGGGACGTGAGCTGTTTGACAAGATACCTCAAATAAACGTGGTCTCGTTGAATGCGAAAATTGCAGGGTATGCACAAAACGCATTTGTTGAACAGGATTTAGAAACTTTCAGTCAAATGTCATGGGCAGGTGTAAACCCAAACTCTGCAATCTTTGCCATCATCGTCCCTGCCTGAGCCAAAATGGGAGCTTTGGAACGGGGTATGGACATCCATCAGAGGATAAAGGAAAGGAATTTTGTCAGATGTTGTAGCTGCAACTGTCGTGGTAGACATGTATGCAAAATGTGGAAGCATAGACAAGGCACGTGAACTGTTTGACAGAATACCCCAAATAAATGTTGTCTCATGGAATGACATGATTGCAACATATACGCAAAATGTATTTGTTGAAAAGGCTTCAGAAACTTTCAACCAAATGCAATTGGCAGGTGTAAAGCCAGACGCTGGAACCTTTGCCAGCATCCTCCCTGCCTGTGCCAAAATGGGAGCTTTGGAACAAGATATACAATCTATCAAAGGATAAAGGATAGGGATTTTATCAGATGTATAAAGCTTAATGGAAGGGGGATTTTGGTTAGATATTATCGTTGGGACTGCTCTAGTAGACATATATGGAAAATGTGGAAGCATAAACAAGGCACGTAAACTGTTTGACAAAAATGTCTCAAAGAAATGTAGTCTCAGGTAATGCAATGTTTGTCGAATATGCACAAAGTGGATTTTACAAGGATGCTCTCAAACTATTTGAATTAATTAATGAAGCATTTTGGAACATGTCCTGACACTATAAGCTTTGCTTGTGTTATATGTGCATGCAACCATGCAGGTTTAGTGAATGTGAGTTGTACATACTTCAATCACATGGGTTAGCCTTACTGCATTACATCTACAATTGATCATTATGTGTGTGCTTGACCTATTTGCCCATGCTGGCTATCTTGAGGACACCCTTAACTTTATCATCAAGATGCCAGTTAAACCTGGGGTGGATGTGTGGATCTGTTTTCTTGCTGCCTACAGATCCCATATGAATATAGGCTTAGGAGTATTTACAGCAACACTATTTTTTTATTTGGATCTTAAAAAAGATGCAACTAGTGTTCTCTCAAACATCTATGCAGAAGTAGGAAAGTCGTGTGAGCAAATGGTAAGGGGATTGATGAAAGATAAGGAATTAAAAAGCTCCTCGAATGTAGTTGGATTGAAGGCCATAAAATGGTATGTACTTTTTGTGTAGGAGGTCACAGTAAATCTATGAAAAGTTGGAGAATTTGGCTTGGGAGATGAAGTTAGCAAGGTATTTTTGAGATGCAAGACACTTAGTGGTGTGGAAAGGGAGGGGAAAAAATTATTTCTTTGCCATCATAGTGAAAAGTTGTCAATTGCTTTTGGTTTTATAGATATGCCCCTTAGAAC
This sequence comes from Sequoiadendron giganteum, assembly GCA_007115665.2. Taxonomy (NCBI): domain Eukaryota; kingdom Viridiplantae; phylum Streptophyta; class Pinopsida; order Cupressales; family Cupressaceae; genus Sequoiadendron; species Sequoiadendron giganteum. Next base: position 241,241,968 of record CM021110.1, on the reverse strand, counting down.
AACTATAAGACTTGTTAAGAACCTTCAAGTATGTGTTAATTGTCACATTGCAATGAAATGTATCTCTAAGATTGTTGGAATTCCTACTTCTAATTATTAGTTTAGTTGATTTCATAAGGAGGAAGTGAATTCACTTGCATACACATTTCTCCATCGATTACTTTAAGGCCTTGTTAATTCATGAAGATTAATTTCTTGTATGAAGTTATTTTGAAAAGCTCTAATTATGATAAATCTTAATATATGGGTTCCTATGTTGGTTTGTTTATCCAATGATGTTTATAAACATTCTCTACTAAAGTTTCCACTTATTTATGCCTTGCAACACCATCTCTAGTTTAGACAAAATTAGGGAACCCTTTGTTGATGTTTGTCCTTTTGAGCCTTTACCTTGCATATCATTCTTACTGAAAGGACTCTAGTGTGCTTCTAATTTTTTTTAAGTTTGATTTTGTTGCCTATAGAGCCCCACATTGATATTTGATCAAAAATATATATTTGTCCCTATAGTTGTTATGTGATATCTTGTCTTGCCCCTTTCTAGGTAATGTTGGGGCCTATATTAGTAAGTGAAAAATTATCTAAGTCGAGTATTTCCTTTCTTAATAGAACCATGTTTTGACAACTGTCTATAACCAATCTAAGAATTCGTTCAACATACTTCCTTATTAAACAATGTTCTTGTTGTAGTGTTTTATCTTTCGAACTATATTGTCACATGCCTAAATATCTTAAACTATAGAAATTTCTAAGTGTTATGGGTGATTGTGTATATTTGTAGCCTTTATTGGGTTTATAGGTTTCCTCTTGCCGGTATTCTTTCCCTCTATTCCTTAAAACACAATATTTACATTTTTGTTTGAAACCTTTGATTATTTTAGTCTGTTAGACTTCTCATTCCCTGGGTACTTTATCATGAGGCTTTATCTATGCTTCCACTCCCTTTGTCTTTGCCTTTGGCCCTAGGATTTAATGTCTCAATGTAATCATGTACTTCTTAAGCTATAAGACTAATCTATGAACCTTAATTATAAGACTAATCTAACTAGAATGAAAAATAATTTATTATTTAGTTGGTAAAGAATTTTTGTGTGTTTAAGTATTAATTTAAGTAAACCCATTTATGATAGGTTGCTAGTTGAATCTTAAGATAGATAATTGAAAAGGAATTTCTACATTTAAATTGTGTAGGCTATCTATTGTCCATCTGTATTTGTGGTGAACTTGATGTGCATCTTGACCTTCATTATTTATTCCTTTCTTCATCCTCAAAAAAAATTCTCTAAATAACAAACTCTCATTCTAATATCTTGAAATTAGTTAATTCCACTTTGATTTTTTAATTTTGTAATAATTAAAAAAAAATTTCTTTTTGAGTAAACATAAACATATTCACAACATATAGACCTTATCAAAAATAGGTTACTGTCTACTTACTACACTATTGTCTTTGTCTATTATTTTCATTGAAAAATTAATTTTTTTTTCTTCTCAAATTTCCTATAGTATATAAGAATAAATTATTTTTGTTGTTATTTGATAGTTAAATTATTATTGTTGTTATTTGATATAAATTATTATCCTTCCTTCTTTGACAATCCCTTTCTCATACAAATGTATCTCTTATAGGAACCCTCATCTAAACCCATCCATGTATTTTCCTTCCTCTTATTTCATTACCCTTCCTCAATTGTCATCCACACCACATGATGTCTCATTCTATATGTCTCACAAAGATGACCACTTTGATAATGAACCCCTACTATATAATTCTAAGTTTTTCACTCACCAAAATTAACCACCTCTTGTCTCTCCCTCAAAGTAGCCTGCTTGATGATGCCACCTAATCCTAAATCTCTTTACTTGCATACGCTTTACTAAATATCATCATTACCCATATTGAGGGGCTAGAGATATTACAAGGTATATGATATATTATCCACACTCATGTTCCTTTATAGTCTAGTTCTTGTACCTTCATCCCTATCTTCTTGCCAACCTCTTTTCTTTTTCCCACCAATCAATATTCCTTCACCTAGATTTTATTGTCTACTCCTCATCCAACCCACATTCCTACTCTCTCTCTCTCTCTATTCCTCCTTTTAACTATGGTCATGTCCCTTTAAGCAAATATTTTACATCCTACCCCTATGTGCCACCCTCTCAACCCTTACCCTTCACTTGTCTTGTTTGATCCTCTCTTACCACTATTGTCACTCCCTCTTCTATCGTACCCTTAACCCCACAAACCTTTCCACACTCTTATCATAAGATGAAAAATTAGCATCCCTTACCTCAACATCCCAGCTTATGCCCCTAAACCTATCATTTACCATCTAGTTCAAGAAATTCCAATAATTTAATACTAAATATCTATTCTCCCATCATCTTATACCTTGGGGGATGGAACCTTAAACCTCCTCCATAGCATAATATATTTGGCTATGATAAATCATCCAAAAGAACCATAATTCACCATGCTAAACATTGACATACATGTATAATTGGATAAGTGATCCTAAGATACACATTCAATCCCTTATAGATCAGTGTGCGTTAATTATTACTTTGATGATGAATTCATAGCTAAGCTTTTTTTGTATTCATTAAGGAAAAAACCTTAAAATGGTTCTACTCTTTATCTACCTATTATATGGGTTCCTTCCTCTATCTCACATATCTTTTCATGGAGCACATTCAAGTCAATATAGGATTGTAGGCCAGTTTTATCAATGTTATACATTGCAATCAAGGTGCAAATGAGAAGGTGATTGGTTTTATCTTCTATTGTTAATGCCTTCTTTCATTTTCATGGAGCACATTCAAGTCAATATAGGATTGTAGGCCAGTTTTATCAATGTTATACATTGCAATCAAGGTGCAAATGAGAAGGTGATTGGTTTTATCTTCTATCATTAATTCCTCCTTTCATAGATCTCTTATCTTCTTCTCGACTCTAATATCAAGAGAACATTTATTAAGAACATTTTCCCAAAGCTTCACAATAAAAATATCTTGCACAAATATCCAACTTTTATAACACTATGTTATACACAGGTGATAGGTCACCTTAAGGTCATCTCTTTAACCTTGATGACTATATTTTTTAACCTTGTCCTCTTCTCAAGAAACCAATAATTTTACAAAGAGGAACACCAATAACTTATAATTTTCATGAGGTCACGAGGTCTAGTTCCATCTTTCATGAGTTTCTTTGAATAACCTTATCCAACTTCATCCTATCCAACCCTTGAACCCCAACCTCTTCTTATTTTACCAAATTTACCATTTCTTTAAATAGTATATTGACCTATTTTGCTATGAAACGTGCCTTACTATTATACTCTCCTTTTTGTTTTTCTCAATTAGCTCTTTGGAATTCCTTATCACCAAATCATATTCCCTTTTACGTAAATATTATTTTTTCATTTTCACTTTCATTATATTCTCCTAGGATATGCTTCTATTAATCCAACCCTAGTAATTAGTAGAGTTCTTTTTCTTTTTCTCCTTTTCTTAAGTTTCTACATGGGAAGTATTTCTTGACTTTTTCCTTCTTTTTCTCCTTTGTATTCTTTCCTAATTTATCTTTTTTCAATGAGGATTTTTTTATTCTACATTCATTTTCTATATTTGATTTTTTTGCTCCTCTAATTTAGTTACTCACTACTACTTTAGCATTATAGATTACATTTGGACTAGACAATTATTCACTTTCCAATCAATGGTGCCAACACATTATTACAAAACTATTAAATTTGGGACGACTATTAATATCATGTGATTTATCACCACAAAAATAGCATGTGGATTTTCCTCCTTTTTCTTCTTCTAGACTCATTAGCATAATGTCTTAGTTTACCATAGTTATAATATTTTGGCCTTTTGGTCCTTCTTTCTCCAATATCTCTATTATTATCATGGTAGCCTCCCCTACCACCTCCATCTCAATAATTATCATGGTAACTCATGGAGGGTCATATATCTTGAATTTATGGTACCATATAGTGTATATTGTTGGGTGGTCTTATACTTTCTCTCAATTGAAGTTCCCACTAGCCATGTGCCAAATAAACATTGAATGCTTTTTATAGCTAAATCCTACGTTCTAACCAACCCATATCCAAAAAATAATATTCATCTTCTTCATGAAGTAACATTGGATACCTATTTATGTCATGTTTGTCCCACTTTATACTTTACAATATATACTTACTATCTTTCTACGAAATTTCCCAAGTTCCCCTCTTTGTATGGTAGCCCTCTTCATGCCTTTGGTTATCAAACATTCATTCCTTGTATAATTTTTAAACCAAAATTTACTTCTTCTAGATGGCGGAGAAGTCTTATCTTTCTTACCTTTCATTATAATTTCTTACTTCAACATTATGTTGTCCAACTCTAATTAAAATTATCAATTTCATCCTTTCCTACTAAATCATTCTCCTTTATATTTGACTAGGATTATATTATGACGATCAATTCTACTACATCCTTATACGAAGATGAAATCTTTTCTTCTACTTAGACTACTATAATGTGAGGGGTTAAACCTAAAATAAAACACTCAATTCATAATTTCTTTTATGTCGAGGTTTCTTCTAGCTTTCCAACCACACTTTTAAATGATTGTTCATAATATTTTATTGATTCAGTAATTTTTGCGATCTTCCATATTTTATTTATGTTTTTTTCTCATACATTAGGTGAATGGAAATGGGTTAGGGACCATTAATATGGTGTGTCTAATGTTATTTCATTATTATTTCAAATTAACTGAATATAATTTGTAATAGCAATCACTAAGGAGGTGGAGCATGATGGTAGTGATTAGAAGTTGAAGGTATTTACACAACTTTCCCTATCCTAGGCACTAGGAGAGAAGATGACACATCCTTGTATTTAGTAGGTGGGTATGCTTATTAGTCAAGGAATCGGGATGCCATTTTTGGGAGTTGTTCCATATCATCGTATATTTATACTTTTTATTATAATTAATGTAGAGATGGCATTCGTTGCCATTTGGTACAACTAATTGATCTAATATAAATTTTATCCTTATGATTATGCAAAATTTTAAAGGGATTAGATTAATGTGTTGAGTGAATAAGGGCCTATGTTAAGGGCCAAATTATACGTACATGCCTATGCCATTGTGTTGGAATGAATGAGCTAGAATTTTATATATAGAGAAAAATAAAAATGTAAAATGTTAGTAAATTTATTATAGAACAAAGGGCGGGGGGGCTAACTCGATTGGCTAAAGCATCCTGTTGCAGGAAATAGGTCACGAGGTCTAGTCCCCCCCCAAATCCGTGGTACCAGAGGGTGTGTCGCGCCAACGTCACCGATCACATGAAAAAGTTTACCAGGCGCACTGTAGTTTATAGGGGGGTGGATACCAGACCAATTCCTACAGTCTAAAAAAAAATTATTATAGAACAAATACATAAAAAATGTAAGGTAGCTTGTAATATTTTTAGGGTTTTGTAATGTGTTATTTTGAATCTTAATCCATTATATAAATTCATTTTATACCCTATTGAAGATTAATATATACATGTATAGTTTGCTAAGTCTATGAATATATCCATGTGTTTTGGATGAGCTTTTGGCAATGATGCATGTTCCCCTAATTATATTTTATAATGAGTGTATTTTGTGAGCGATTAGTTAATCATCATAAATTTTATTAAAAAATGTGAATCTTTCATAGAGAACTCATCTATTTTCTCATGGATTGTTCAAGAATGTTCAATTCTTGATGTAATAAATATATGGTGTGTCCCCTATGTGCATAGAGTTGAGCTTATATATGTAATCAACCACACTAGATCCTTTTAGTTGTCATCTTTCACATATTATAAATTTTAAATCACACATGCATTTACTCATTTGGTTTGGAGATTCAAGTTTGTCACATTTACAAGACAAAAGAACCAATATGTAGTGAGGTTAACCTTCAATCACACAGTTGTAGGATTTGATAAATGCAAATCCACAGCTCGCCAAGAACACCTGCATGCAAAATACCTAATGTTGAATGGAGGCCAAAGAGACAGAAGCAAGGGTTTGGAAAATCTCAGCGGAGTGAGAGCAGAATTATTATTTCCCAAAAAGATGATTTACAATAATTACAAAAGCGGCATATATAAGGTGAGAAACCCTAAAGCCGGAGAAAGCTAGGTTTGTGCATTTAATAATTAATAAACATATTAATTATAATGCACCTACAAATGACAAGCTTAAGTGAATAGAATAATAGTTAGCATTAATAATTAAACCGAAGTGATTTAATTATAAAGGCAAATGAACTATTACTCTAACACCCCCCCTTAAGTGAAGCTCAGGAGGAAGCAAACCTAGCACAGCTAAGAAAGCAGGAAAAATGGGTCCCGGAAACAAGGCCTGATCAGGTACCCAACTACAAAGAAATCTCTGTAAAATGGGGAAATAGAGAAAACCCAGTGGGAAAAACTCTACCCCAAAAAGAGATACAACAACATGCAGAAAAAAAACATGAAGGAAGGAAGGCCTCAACAAGACCCCCCAAGGACAACTTCCGTCACCCCAAGCATAGAACGCAACTGAAGATAGCGCGGAGATGCAAAAGGTTTGGTGAAGATGTCAGCAACCTGCGCGTCAGTGGGGATGTAATCCAAAGAGAGAACACCATCCTGAATCTGCTGACGGATGAAATGCATATGAAGCTCAATGTGTTTAGTGCGCTGATGCTCCACCGGGTTACGGGAAATGTGAATAGCACTCTGATTATCGCACCACAGAACAGTGGGACGATCAGGAGGAAACCCAAACTCAGTCATCAACTGTCGAAGCCATAAAATCTCCTGACTAGCATGCACTGCCGCTCTATACTCAGCCTCTGTAGATGAAAGTGCGCGAGCATTCTGCTTCTTGCATGACCATGTGATAGGACCAGAGCCAAGGCAAAATACAAAGCCAGAAGTAGACTTCCGATCATCAACATCACCAGCCCAATCTGAGTCAGTGTAGCCAACAATGTGAGGAGCCCCGGATGTGTAATGAATGCCATACATAAGTGTGCCCTAAATGTATCTCAAAATGCGCTTGGCAGCTTGCCAATGACTCTCATGAGGCTCGTGAGAGAATCGAGAGACTAGACCAACTGCAAAGGAGAGATCAGGACGAGTGTGTGTCAGGTACAACAAACTGCCAACCAACTGCCGATACAATGTAGGATCCACTGAAGGTGAAGTGCAAGAGGTAGACAAAGTAACACTCGAATGAAAAGGTGTGGGAGCAGGCTTGCAATCAAGCATATCAAAGCGCTGAAGCATGTCAAGAGCATACTTCTGCTGGTAAACAAAGATCCCAGCAGGGGACTGAACAATCTGCAGACCCAGAAAGAAGTGTAATAGACCCAGGTCTGTCATCTCAAACTGCTCCATCAATGCATGCTGAACATCCTGAATCATAGAAGATGAGCTACCTGTGATGAGAAGATCATCAACATATAGCACAAGGATCAAAACCTCATCCTCAAGATGCTGAATGTAGACTGTAGGATCGGAATGACAGCGTGTAAATCCTGTAGAAAGCAGAAAGGAGTCCATCTTCTCATACCAAGCCCGAGGGGCCTGTTTGAGACCATACAAAGAACGCCGAAGTCTGCAAACCAAGGAGGAATCCTGCACAAATCCCTGAGGCTGCTCCATGTAAATCTCCTCACTAAGATCACCGTGCAAGAAAGCACTCTTCACATCCATCTGATAAATGGGCCATCCCTGAGAAGCCGCGAGGGATAAGACAAGGTGAATAGAGTTCATCTTGGCGACAGGGGAAAATGTCTCAGTGTAATCAATACCCTCAACCTGTGAAAAACCCTTCGCAACAAGACGTGCCTTGTACTTATCAATAGAACCATCAGCAGCAAACTTAGTACGATACAACCACTTGCATCGCACTAACTTTCTTCCCTTAGGAAGAGAACAAAGATCCCAAGTATGATTCTTCATCAAAGAAAAATACTCCTCCTCCATAGCACTGTCCCACTGAGTATGTCCTGTCGCTGCCCCAAATGTCTGAGGATCACCACAAATAGCATGACTCAGAAGACTAGAACCTGCAATATGAGACCGGGTGGGACGGGAAGTGGAAGGGTCACCAGCCAGAGATCCTGTAGCATCAACTATAACATGAGCCCATCTAGGCATCTGTGGAGGATCCTGTGGTGGAGGTAAATGGGGATCACTAAGATCATCATCCTCATCATCCTGAAACAAAGTTGGAAGAGAGGAGGGAGTAGTGGTAAGTGAAGTAGACTCTGGAAGCGGGGTATCTACTGTAGGAAGGCGCTCATCAAACTGGACATCCCGTTGAAACAAGACCTCTCCGGAATCAGGGTCAAACAACCTGTATGCCTTAACATCCTCGCAGTAGCCAACTAAAATGAGGTGTCGGCTCTTCCGCTCCATTGCTCTCCTCTGAGCATCAGGCACAAATGCCCATGCTTCACTACCAAAAACTCGGAATGAAGATATATCAGGCTTGACATGAGACCAAGCCTCCTCAAGAGTCATATGTCGAACTGCCTTGTGAGGCATCCGATTCTGAATATAGTTGACACAATTGACTACCTCTACCCAAAAGGATGAATCCATGGACCTGGACTGTATCATATAATTAGCCATCTCCTGAAGTGTTCTGTTCTTTCTCTCTGCCACACCATTCTGCTGAGGGGTGTAGGGCACTGAAAATTGATGCTGAAGACCATGTTCAGAGCAAAAATTCTTGAAATCTTGGTTCACATACTCCCCCCCATTATCTATGCATATCTAGCGAATAGAAAGACCAGATTGCTTCTCCACAAATGTCTTAAAGACTTGAAATGAGTCAAATACATCAGACTTGTACTTCAAAAAGTACACCCATGTGCGCCTGGAGAAGTCATCAATAAAAGTAAGCACATATCTGGCACCAGAAAAAGAAGGAGTAGGAAATGACATTAGGTCACTATGAATCAACTCCAATGGTGCCAAAGCACGAGTAGCTCATCCCTGAGGAAAAGGATCCCTATGTTGTGTGCCAAGAACACAACCCTGACAAACCCCATCAGTGCAAGTAATTTGTGGAAGCCCAAGAACAAGTGCCTATGTGCTCATCTACTGAAGATATTTGTAATTGACATGGCCCAAACGCTCATGCCAAAGTCTACTCACTGAATATGCATGTGCTATAAGATAGGAACCTGTGCCAGCAGAAGACTCAAATCCATCAAATCTGTATAGTCGGGATGCAGTGTCAACACTCCTAGTAGCCACAATCATATCAGAATCATGTAAGTCCTGAATAACCACATCATATGGTGAGAACTCAACTGTCTTACCAGAGCCAGAGTGACAAATTTGATAGATAGACAGTAGGTTCGTTGAAATATCAGGGACAAAGAGAACATCCTGAAGAGAACCCCCATCCAATGCAATAGAACCAGAACCCAAAACAGAAAGATGAGATGAGTTCCCAATAGCAATCTGTGAAGTAGCACAGGGAGCAAGTGAGGTGACAAACTGCTGAGTGTGAGTCATGTGGTGAGAGGCATCGAAGTCAAGAATCCAAGTGGGCCCAAAAGTCATAGCTCATGCAATAAGAGCATGACCTTTCCCTGCAGGGGAGGATGTGGACTGAGGAGCTGAAATGTGATGCTCCTGCATGGCTTCCTCTAAAGCCTCCAAATGTTTCCAACACCGAGAAATGGGATGTCCTTCCTTTCCACAAAAGTTACAGGTCTCAACTGATTTCTTCTTGGTCTTGGAGGTAGACTCAGTAGACTTCGAAGAAGATTTACCCTTGGAAGGGTTACCTGGAGGTTTTGAATCAATTTTCTATGTAGGTTTGGAGGAAGACTCATTGCCTACGGAATATTTCTTCGGTTTGCCTTTTTATTTTGGTTTCCCCTATGAAGACTGAGAAACCAATGCTTGGCTAGAAGAGCCAGAAGCATCCATCTGTTGGATCTTTGCCTGTTACCATGTCAACCGATCACAGAATGTCTCAAAAGAAGGCATGGTGTGTCTAGCACCCAAAGCATCCATGGTGGAGTAGAAAGTGGAAGAGAAGATCTGATACTGTCCTCGCAACTTTGAGAGTATTAAGAAGATACACTCATCATCTGTCTTGGTTTTCCCACATCCCTACAAAACTGAGTGCAGAGAATTGAACTTCATCAAGAAGTCCTTAATGGTGGGAAAACTAGTAGGTGTCAAAGTAGTCAACTCTGCATCAAGCTGGAGTGCCTGAAATTCATTGACAGTGCCAAACAAATCTGAAAACTTGCCCCAAATGGCCCTAGGAGTGGTCAAACCATCCAGGTGAAAAAGGAGACTGTCGAAAATGTTTAGTGCAATCAAGCCCATGGCTTCATCCATTTTATTCCTATGCTGAAGAATCTCAAAAGGACACTGTAGGATAGGTTGATGTTCATCTAGACATGACCATAAGCCACGTGACATGAGTATCCTGGTCATGTATGCTTTCTAGGTGTGGTAATTATGCGGTGTCAGCCGGGCCACAGAGGGGTCCGACATTGAGAGAAGAAAAAGATAGAAGTAGAAGGGTCATTTTCTGAAAGTAAATAACATAAAGAAAAAGTACCCCCCCACAATGTATGATTCTAACCCTCGTACAAAAAATAATCAAATACTAAAAGTACAAAAAATGAGGAAAAAATCTGAACGCCAGATGTAGAGAGAGAGGAAAACAAAGCCTCTACTTCAACACCAAAAAATGATGCTCAAACGGCTGAATTATCAAACAAGACTAGCATAATCACATCTGCCTCAGAAACAGCTTTTTGACGATATTTCATTTTCTGAAAACGGACACCGTATGCCCAAGATATGGCCAAAAAACCACAAGCACCCCTAAAAAAAAGCTCTCTAGAAAAACACAGTCTTGACAAATAATTTGACGGCCATATGGCCATCACGAGACGTCAGTGGAGCAGCGGTGGCCAGTCGGCGGTGACACTGGCAGAGGTGGTGGTGGTGGCCGAGCGGCCGGGCAATGGTGGTGGGCCCCGACGGCGGCGCGGTGGCCGTAGGGTGGCGCATGGGCGGTGCGCGCTGGCAGTGCCCTTTTTGTTAAAAAAAATGGTTTTTTAAAAAAAATTTCGAGTTTTGCCTCAATTTTTGAGCCCGTACAGCCCTGATAGTCCAAAATTTTTTTCCTGTGGTCACTGTAACCAAAATAGTCAAACTTTATATGTATTTTGACTCTCCCGAGCCTTTTGAACGCGATTATGGAGTCCGTTTTTGCTCAAATGGCTCCAGAAGAAAGTGCCTCCTTGAAAGTGACAAAAAAACCCCAGAGAAGCTATGGCTGTCGTCTTCGAATCGTGGCCTCAAACACCTTCAAACCAGGCAGCGACAGGGTGGCTCTGATACCATGTAGGATTTGACAAATGCAAATCCACAGCTCACCAAGAACACCTGCATGCAAATACCTGATGCTGAATAGAGACCAAAGAGACAGAAGCAAGGGTTTGGAAAATCTCAGCGGAGTGAGAGCAAAATTATTATTTCCCAAAAAAGTGAATTACAATAATTACAAAAGCGGCATATAAGGTGAGAAACCCTAAAGCCGAAGAAAGCTAGGTTTGTGCGTTTAATAATTAATAAACATATTAATTATAATGCACCTACAAATGACAAGCTTAAGTAAATAGAATAATAGTTAGCATTTAATAATTAAACCAAAGTGATTTAATTATAAAGGCAAATGAACTATTACTCTAACAGATCCTACTTTTCAAACAACACATCCCTTGAGTGGACCCCTCTTCCTTTTGAATGGTTCCCAAGGGACCCCTTTGAAAGTCTTCTAGCTTAGTGATGGTCTACGTGACTATCCATTTACTGGCCTGCGCAGCCACTTCCTAACATGTTTTATCTGTAGGTAAACATGTCACCATCCTTGACTATGCGGAGTCCCCTCTACTCAGTTTCCCTCATGTGAGAGTACTTGGGGGATACCTCCATTGCAGGTCCCTAGAATTGTGCGGTGCTTTCATTATACAACTTTATAGTTTTGTGCAACTATGAAGCCCTTTCCTACACTTTCAGATTTTCCAGACCGTGATCAACTTTCTTGTCAGTATGGGTATACATTTCTAGCCTTACTAGTTCTTAGATCTAATTTATCAAAGCACTCATCAGTATTCGTACTTGCTAAAGTGGGGGAAAAATGTATAGGAGTGAATTTTCACCCCTAATGCAAATTCCCTTTTCACCCTTTTTACACTTTAGAAAACCAAACTCAGAGGCTTAATTCCTTATAAGCCCACAATTCACATCACACTCGGTGCCTAGTTTTTTTGTCGGTGGAGGCATTTCTATTAGGGACACCCATATGGCACATAGACATCCACATAGAACACTTATGTCCTTGGTAGGTTCATGCGGTTAGAGTTTGTAGAAATGTTACACTTCCTATTGGGAGTCAAAGTGTAAATCCTTTCTTTAGTTGGCCAACACAATTATGGTTATTTTCTTCCATTCATTCTTCATAGTCTCCATTCATTCATCCATTTTTTTGATCTTTGGTTGAAGCCTACACAATCTCTCCACACTTCAAGCATTCACCCCAAGCTTTGTAGCAACATTTCACACTTCATAATAGTAATCTACCACTCCATCACTTTGATAGTGCAAAAGCAGAAAAAATCCATTGCAGTAGAGGCTTGAGTTCCTCTCATCTTTCTCCTCCACTAGCCTTGAGCACTTTGGACAAAGGTGGTAAGCTCCTCTTATCTTCTCTACCATTTCATTGAGTAATAATGTACTGATTTGTAGATTCTTTTGTATACTTTGCTTGTATTCTCCTCTTTATCAAATTATTTCTATCATTGCAAACTTAGTTGTCTGTGGAGGTGGAAACACCAAAACGGGGGTCTAACTAAGGTAGACCCCTATATAGCCCCTCAACATTTTCCCTCATTTCTATGTTTAGGTGGAGAGATCTTGGAGCAAGCTAGCAAAAGGATTGTTGTGTGAGATTGTCTTCATCACCCTTGAAGAAGCCTACTTTCTTTATCACATTTGTCCTTGTATTTCGTATTTCTTAATCTTATTTAGAACATTTCGAAGTTCTTGAACTAGGCCACTTATCTATCTTTTAGAGGTTAAGTATTGTCTCTCTAGTTTTCTAGCCATATGAATGCTAGTGCACCTGTGAGATGTCAGCATGATGTGCTATCATCCCAAAATTGCTATCTAAGATACAAAGTCAACCCTAAAAAATGACTCGCCTAGTCTCCTTTCAACTTTCAGGTTTGCAGAATGATCGAAGGACCTACACTCCTCATCATTCTCATCCCGCCTATCCTAACCTTCTTTTAAATTGAGGTAAGTTAGGGAATCAATACTACTCTTGGCCTTTCATGAATTGGGGCCTTGTAATGGTTGGTCTCCCTCTCTGACACTTCTTTTGAGCAACCCTCTTTCCTTTTGAATCCCCTTCCTCTATTTTAGAGCGCGTAGAAGTGGTGGATACACTGCTTCTCCTACTTTTAGACTTTTGCAACTTAGAAGAATAAGGTAACTCCTCATTTCTAGATGGTCTAGAATTTGGCTCTAGAGGTTCTTCATGTTTGCCTTGGATATAGGTAGGTGAGGCCACAAGAGAATTAGGAGGGTTTTCCTCTTCAATCTCATTTTGAGATTCATTTTTATTTCCTATATCCTTAGACACTATAAGTTCATCTAGCAAAATTTTGATGTCCTTAGATTCATCGGCCCTCAAATCCTCCCACCTTACTTGTGGGTATTTAATTCTTAGGATCCTTTTTATCAATAGGGTAACTAATCAATGGTGAGAGAGGGTATGGTATTCCAAACCCATTCTCTTCAACAAGTGGTATAGGAAAATTGGTACATTTACTACCTTTTTATGCCTAAGATGGCTTGACAAATTAAAATGGGAAGTATATAAAAGGATATGTCTACCATCACATGTAATATATCTAAAAATATAAGAGGAAAACATATCCCATAACTAGTGGAGAGATAATCTCTTCATACCTTGTGATGAGAATTCTAGCTGCTCTCCACATATGCAAAATTCTTCCCAAGTTGTGACTGCATAAGACCAAGCTAGGAATTTTGTTCCTATCCTTGGAAATCTAGTAACTTAAGCAATGGCGGTCTTTGATGCATCCACAAAAATTCCTTTTATCATGGCTTTCTCATATTGGTGAATTTCTACAAATATTCTCATTAAATCATCACTTTACTCCATTAATTTTATAAAATAATCACATCATCCAACCCTTGCGAAGATAGGTAGGAGAGTTGTGTCCTCCAAAATCTATTGATGAGCTATTGACTCTCTCCTTATGACATCCCATCCCATCCTATTTCCCTTTACTCCTCAGTATACCAAACTCAACTCAATCTCTACCTACCACCTTCAACTTCTCTTATGACTTCATAACTTCAGTTTCCATACATATTCTTAGTATTATACCTCATTGTCACTACAAATTCCTCTTCAAATTCAGCTCTAATATAAACCAAGCTAAATTTCTAAAAAACTTTATAGGGTTTTAAGTTTTAGCAATTTTTTTAACAATGGTAGTGGAGATAGCAACAAAAATAAAACATGACTAAGGGTTTTACATGTCATAATATTCATTAAATTCAGTTTAGGGTGGTAGATTCAAAAAGACTAGTGAAAAGATCGAGTAAGAATACCCTCCCCCCAACTTAATTAGCGAAGTGACCTCACTTTACAGTGATGATTTGGAGGTGGTATAAATGTGAGTTGATGGAAATTAATAATTTAATATTTCAGATGTATGGAATTAAATTAAAAGTGCATAAAAAGTTTAAGGAATACTTGCTTAATCATAACAACATACCTTAAGTACTGTCGTGCAAAAATAACCATCGACGACATGTGCAAACTGAAGGAATAGATTTACTTGGTAATTTGATGGGACATATATGAATTGCAAGGTAATGAGTATTGGATGGTGAGTGGATATGATGGGATGGATGTGAGTTAGCGATTTGACAACTTTAAATATTTGAAATGAAAGTGGGCAATAAAGCAATTATGTCACGATACTTAACATGAATTGATGAATAAAATATGTGGATATTATGGAAATGAATGTGCATAACACTGCAATAAATATGGTGCCAAATGAGTTGAATATCCTCCTAGTCCTTGAATGTTGCTACAGGTGCCGACAATTTTAGGTCCCAATTGAAATGTTGGTAGTGTGAAGCTACAGGTCCATACGACATCAGGACCCCTATGATGATTGGTAATAGGTCCCTTTAAAAATATCCTAAGTATTATTATGATCATGTAGTATGTAAGTTAATAATGTGACATGTGTGCTTGGGGTTTAAAGAATGAGAAATTATGCTTGGGTGATTTCAGGGGTTGAATTGTGTAACTCAACCTCTTGATCACTAGATGTGTTTGGTATGTCTCGTATTAAACTGATGTAGGACTTTGTGAATTAGTTTCTATTTTAGGTTCATTGTGAGCACCATACTGCTGGATTAATGAATAAATGAAGTCATCATGTTGCATTGGTTTCTTGTATAACTTCTATGGACATTAACAAGAAGTGAGAACCAGACTACATCAATAGTATGCAACTATACTTCTCCATTAGGCTAAACCTCGCTAATCTCATAGGGGCCTAGCCATATAGACTAGAATTTACCCTTGCAATCCTTATACCGTGAATCATATAATAGTTCCCAATCTCCCATATTGAACTCTTTTGTTTTAATGTACTAATCATTCAATTACATTCATTTCTATTGTATTACCTCTGTATGATGGATTGATTCCATTCTATCTCATCCAACCCATTCAAAGAATGCAACCTTTCATTTTGTGCTTCTATTAAATCCATTCCCAACTCTACTACTGTCATGAATGTTTTGTATTCAAACTAACTAGGAAGGACTTTTGTCTTTCCATAAAATAACTCATAGGGGTAAATCCAATGTTGTTTTCCATGTATTCCTATATGCCCAGATGACTTCTAGTAACCTTGAAACCTAATATTTCCTATGTATCTACACTATCTTGGTGAGAATACTCTCAATCTGCCTATTGGTGACCTCCACTTGACCATTATCTTATGGATAATAGGATGTTGATTTCTTATGTCTGATTTGGTATTCATAAACCAACTTGGTGATTAGATCAAATGTAAATTTAGGTCCTTGGTTAGTGACTATTTTTGTAGGTAATCCATACATAGTAAAATATATTCATATAAAAACTTAACCACATTACCATCTCTTGCAACCTATAGGGCCTTAATTTCCACCCATTTTGTCAAGTAATCAGCAAACAAGGATCTATTCCTTGTTATTTGAACTAGGAGCGATTGGACCAATTAAGTCTAAACCCCATTTGTCAAAAGGTACCAATGTCAACCGAGGTTGTAAGGGCATCTCATCACTCTTTGTTGCCCTTCCCATCCTTTCACATTGATCAAAAATCTTGGTGTATTTAACACCATCCTTATGTAAAGTAGGCCAATAATAGCTAGTTGTGAGGATCTTAAAAGTTGTTATCTTTGCTACAAAATGACCTCCACATGGCTCTCCATGTTATCAGGTCCTACATAAAACAAAAAACCAGATATTGAGGAGTAAGGAAAACATTTATGAACCAGTTGGCTCTTCTCTCTTGGTGAGAAATGTTGTGGAATCTACCTTGTGACCACATAATTAGCTATATCTACATACTAGGGTGTTTGTACAGGAAAAGAAAACAAGTGTTCATTAGGGAATGAATCATCCACCACTCCTTCAATTGATTGTTTTGGTAGTCTTGATAGGAAATCTACCACCACATTTTATTTTCTAGGCTTATCTACAATGGTAATGTCAAATTATTGTGAGAGAAGTAACCATCTTACCAAACTACCTCCAACTACTAGCTTGTTCATCAAATACCTTATTGTTGTGTGATCTATATGGACAAAGATTGAAAAGCCAATGATGGTGTCTAAATTTATTAATAGCATAAACAATAAGCATCTCTTTTTTCATTATGGTTATAGTTTAATATTTCCCCTTGAAGATTCTTCTTGATATAGTAAATTACATACTCCTTGTTGCCATCCTTTTGACCCAAGAATACTCCAATAGTAAACTCTGAAGCATCAGTATGCATGTGAAATGGGAGAGTCCTATTGGGCCCTCTCAATATTGGTGCTTGAGTCAAAGCTTTCTTTAATTCTTCAAAGGATTTTTGACTGTTAGAGGTCCATTCAAACTCAATGTCCTTACTCAAAAAAACAAATAAAGGTGCAGAAATCTTACTAAAATCTTTGATAAACTACCTATAGTAGCCTGCATGACCCAGTAAGCTCCGAATATCTCTTTATTTTTTAGGGACAAATAAGGCAGATATTATCTCAATTTTGTGTGGATCAACTTGGATTCATGTGTTAGATATAAAGTGTCCTGATACTATTCCCCATGTCATAATAATGAAACACTTATCATTTCTGAGTGATAGGTTGTGCTCCTTACACATTTTTAATACTCTTTTCAAGTTACTGAGATTTTCCTAATAACTTTCACGATAAGTGGTGAACTCATTCATGTATATTTTCATGCAGTCATGTGCAAAATCAAAAAATATGTTGACTAGTGCTCTTTGAAAGGTAGTTGGAGCATTATAAAAACCAAAAGATAAGAAAAAATATGCATACATTCCCTAGGGGTAGGGGAATGTAGTAAGTTCTTGATCTTATGGTGCATTCTTGATCCAGTTATAACCACTAAAACCATCACGACATGAGAAATATTTCTTCCCTACCAAAGAATCAAGAACATGGTCAACGAATGGAAATGGGAAGTGATCCTTCCTCGTGGCAACATTAAGTTCTCTATAATCAATATAGAATATCTATTTCCCAGCTTTCCTAGGAACTATTACCAATGGTGACACCCATTCAATGTCTGATTAGGGTATATAAAATTATGCATCTAAAAAATTTTGTAATTCAGTTTTCACTGTATCCCTTAGAGATAGATTCATGTGTCTCTATGGTTGTCTTATGGGTCTATAGCCATAATTAATTTAAATTCGGTGCCTGCATAGATCAAGATCTATGACCTTCATATCATTGTAATCCCATGCATATGTAGTTGAGTGTGCCAAAAGCTCTGATTGCAGAGAATTTTTGTGTTCCTATGTCAAGACAGTGTTGATATTTAACTTCCTTCCTACCATAATTTACAATTCTTTCGATAACTCTTCAAATAATGAGAGATCAAGGCTTGGTATGATTGGTAAGAAATGTTGACCAAGTAATGAATTTAATAGATGTGATATGTCTTATGTGGAATTAGTAGGTATAATACTTTGCAAGGGGTCTTGTAGGAATATGAGATAGTCCTACTATTGCAGACTCTAGCCACAATCATTTTGGATTATATGAGCAATGAGCTCATCTTCATCTTGGTCATCCAATAAGGGGTTGCACTCTATAGTCATCAGTGTTTGTAGAGAATACTTATCTGCCTTTTCTTTACCCAAATTTGGAAAAATGGTATGCTCAATGTCTGCATATGGTTAGGTAGGTGGATAAAGAACCAAGCTCTTTGTAATTGTCTCATTATATATTATAATTTTGCTAGATTTGTAGCCTATAAATGCATCAGTTGTTGTTGTGAATCCCAATCCTATACCTGAACAAACATATCAAATAAACACATAATTAGTTCAAATGCAAGTAAGAATAAGGATTCCCCATGAAATCCATTTAAATTGCAAAGAACAAGAAATGAGATGAAGAACACAAGAAAACATACACAAAAGCCATCAAATCTTATTCAATGTACACCAAACTCTTGATCCCATGGGGGAGTTGGTGCCAATTATGTGTAGAAATTAGCCCTTTCCCAACTCCTATGCAAGATTTGTGATGATTTGATGAGGATTTCATCCACTTTGGTTGAATTCCTACATAGCCTAGCTAAGAACTTGATAAAAATAGATGAAAATGGATATGATTGAAGATGAAATTGAGTATAGTGAGTTTACTCAAATTGTGGATGATCAATTCAATAGAGGAGGCCTCTATTTATAGATTTGAAGAATGGAAAATTGAAGGATTTGGGTGAATGTGGGAAAAAACACCAACCAATGAGAAGAGGCCACTAGTCCACATCTGATTGGAGGAGGAATGAGCACATTTTGGTGAATGTTCCCATAAATGCTATTACATTCAAATTTGAAATTTGAAAGTTGGCAAGTTGGAGGGAGAGAAGAATGGAGTTAATATCACTTGACTCAAGGCCAAGGACATGTAAGAGGCATAAAATACCTTTTTTGAAGTACCCATCCCTTTTTGGAGGGATTTTTCAAATTTGAGGAATATTCCCTTTTGATGCCAAGTTGACGGAAAATGGTGAATTAATAAATCAATTAAATTTATTTATTGGTGCAAGTTACAAAATCTAGAGGATTGAGGTGATTAGGATTAGATTTAATCATAATTGAATCAAATTCAATGGAAATTAGGTGATTTGACAATTTTCACTTAGATTTTAGGATTTAAATAAAATAAAATGAGACGAATAATGGATTTAGACTTAATTAAATAAAGATTGATTTATTTAATTAAAGAAGGTGATGTCAGATTAAATCAAATAAAGATTAACTTATTTAATTTAAAGAGATGACTTTAGAGATTAATTAAATTAAGTGGATTATTTAATTAAAAGGGGGATTATATCATTAATTAAACAAAATGATTTATTTATTAATAGAAGAGAATGACTTAATCTGATAAATTTGATTTATTTAATTAAGAGAGGAAATATGATGAATTTAATCAAATAAAGATTATTCAATTAAATTGATTAGTAAAGGGGATGATTTAGGAAGAAACGATGTTGGTAAAATTAGGATCAAGTGTGTAGGATCAATCTATATATTTTTTGTGTCTACATTTTGCCCCTCTTTGAAGAAATGCACTTGTTGTGTTGGTTCAAAGAATAAATTGTCTAGATCAAAATTCAAAAATTTCTTGATTTTCCAGATGCCCCACTGTTGCCCCAGTAAGAAGGATTACACTAGTATATTACCCCCTCGAGAGATCGAGCTGAAATGTTCGATTTTCTGATTGAGATCGTGATAAAATGAGAGAAGAGTGATTCTATTGATCAGAGGATACAAGATAATTCTTTAAAAAGATCAGATATTTGACATAGAGAATTATGATGATGTATCGATAGTCATCGGCCATGGGTAGCCTCATGTATATTTTGATAAAACACACCAAGTTTAGATAGAAATGCTAGTTAAGGTAGAAGAATATGAAGAATAAGATGACGAAAGGATGATCCACTAAGCCTATGTTATGAATGATGATAATGATGATGACTTTCTTATCAAGATTTGGGATTTTAAAAGGGCCAATTACTTTATGTTTGATAACACACATAGGTACAATGCATCAAGGTATAAAGAAATAGGATGGTGTTGCACCTAGTGTGATGGAATTTGACTCAACAAATAGATAAGAGTATTCTTGTTCACACCTGACATACAAAAACCTTGCTAGGATGCACCTAACAAAGCAAGTATTCACCAAGTTATTTTACAAGAACATCCAACAAGCACAACAGATAAAAAATATAATGATCATTGCCCCATTCCTTTCTCTCTAAACCTATTTTTATTAGGCATCATTGAGAGGTCCTTGGAATGAGTGCAAAATAAGATAAGTAAAAAAAGACCAAGATAAAGTAATTAAACAAGCTAATGTTCTTCATACTGCTAGCCAAGACTAAACTAAGGTGATGCTTGATGTTGATGTCCATAGTGGGAAGGATGAATCCTAGGACATGTTGTGATTAGGTGATGATGAGATTTGATTGGATGATAAGCTATTGATACTCCGAGTTGATTAACTTACTAACTTACTGACCTAGGCTTGAGACTTTGACAATTAGGCATTCACTTTTGAACCTGCTAGACTTGCTTCCGACTGACTTACCAAAGGATGAAGACAATGATTGATTTATTATGAGTGACAATTATTGTGGGTGAGAGAAAGATGAGACATATACACCATTTTGGGTTTTTTTGAATATTTAGATG